>OZ025256.1:7383165-7799930 GCA_964019135.1 Arenicola marina | reverse complement strand
CAAAAACATTTGAATGACGAAATTAGAACACCTTACGTTAATATCTTTGGTAGATCCAAGACGCTCACATTTATATATCGCGACAATGGCAAGGTGTTGCAATGAGTATCGTTTTATAATTCTACATGACTATGGCTCCACTCTCCCTTAAATCTCCCATTGCATCTCCAAGCATGTCTGGACGGGTATTTTGCCTACACGCCCGATCACAATAATCACGTAAATGCCTAAGTCTGATTTCTAAGTAATTTATTTATTTCATCAATAAGTAAACGAGACCTGTACTGCCGTGTAGAGGCAAATAAAGAATTATGCACCGACAACAACCAACTACGGAACAGATGGAGCAAGCATGGCCGACATCGCGAGAATTGGCCTGTGATATCTCAGGCACAGTGCGCGAAATGACGATTGGTCAGCTTTCACATGACGCCAAATCCGCTCGGTAGGGGCTTTTTACCGCCAAATACGCTCGGGCGGGGCTTTTTACCGCCAAAATCCGCACGGAAGGGGTATTTTTTCGGAGCAACCCGCGCAATTAACGCTCATTTTTAGAGCCCCCTCCCCCCGGTCGCAAGTTTTCAAATACCCGCTCTATCTTTTTCATCATAAATGTCCGCTCTACATGGGTATCTTTTCCATCATAAATGTCCGCTCTATACGGGTATCTTTTCCATCATAAATGTCCGCTCTATATGGGTATCTTTTCCATCATAAATGTCCGCTCTATATGGGTATCTTTTCTATCTCAAATGTCCGCTCCCTCAGGCATCAAGGGGCATCCGCGGACCCCCCCCCCCCACGCCAGCAGATTCGTATAACAGTGCCCCCGCTCCCCTTCCAGGGCGGAGCCGGGCGGTGGTCAGATAGCATGTGCCGCGGCCCGCCGCGGATCCTGCTGCCATCATCTTCCGCAACAGGGTTGCCGTAACGCCGTCCGAAGAATATAGTCAATAAAGTATATCAAACACTAAGTGCGAAGAGATGAGGTTTCCTCTTACGTAACCCCTTCGCGGAACTACTTCGGACGAAGAGCTGTCAAAATGGGTTCATGGACGCTGCTGGCAACTAAGGCCGGGGGAGAGCCTGGGGTGGAGACAAAAAAATGGATGGGGTAGGGGGACGGGGGACGGAGACGAACCAGGCGAAAGGGGTATCTTTAGGTGTCTTTTTGTGCAGTAGTTCGTGTCGGATCTTTAGGGCCTCCACATACTGGACGCGCCAGCCAGCGTGTGAGAAGGTTTGACATGATCTGGTGACTCGCCGTCACCAGAGACAAGTTACGCGAAACATTATACACGTGTCAGGTGAACGAAGACTTCAGAAGTTGGCCGAAGTGGAGACCAGCATGTGTGAAACAACGATATATCCAGTTATAAATTCACCTTGAACTATACTTGACGTAACCAGTAACAGATAAAAAGAGACGTTTCATAGTTTACTATGGACCTCCAGTGCATCAAGACTTTGCAGACCAAGTACGGTTAAGCACATAGTCATGTAGAATTATAAAACGATACTCATTGCAACACCTTGCCATTGTCGCGATATATAAATGTGAGCGTCTTGGATCTACCAAAGATATTAACGTAAGGTGTTCTAATTTCGTCATTCCAAATGTTTTTGCTTCTAAAAACCCACCGTTCTTCTAAATTAGAACGAATGAGTGAAACCATTTAATTGTTCCTTTTAAAACATTAAGTCCGCTTTCCGTTGGTGAAAAGAAAAACATTTATTTCTGTTGCGTGAGTAATTATGAGCAATTTTATGGCAGTGGTGTAAAACTGACGATATTAGGTTCTTAATATCGTTACAACGGGTGTCCAAATATCGTCAAGGAGACCTAATATCGTCATACCCGAAAGGTGGGGGTAAGGCTCTAAAAACCATCTCGATTGAACTTTAAATGTTGATTGTTAAACTTAAACGGCAAACTAAACGAAAACCGTTTAGACCGGATATGTTTCACAGATAATTATTTCGACATCAGATCTTACGGGTTTATGATGGTTCAAATTTACGGTAAAGTTACGGTAAATGTAAATTAATGCCGGTATCTGTCAATACAAATTATGCATGCCAGACAACTTGTATTTCTGTAACATATGGCCAACGCTGTCTGGAATTCTAATAAAGAACCCTTACTTGTTCTGCACCACGAGGAATGTGTGCATGATAAAGCGTATAATATACAACTACGATGCCTGACTGCACACACACTTTTTCTCCTACATTTGATCAATAGCGCGGGCTCTAGTGAGCAACTACGTCTGTTAGAACCCAAAACGTCATAGAGATGAAAACGTCAGACCTTGGTAGAATGAAATCCACAGTTTTAAGTTTGACTTCAACCATGCCGGTTATCGCCCACACAACCTTGCGTTACGTTTTTAAAGGAGGCAGGGAAGGGCCACTTAAAGAAGTGATTGCTTGACAATTATAGTGACCGCAAATAAGGCGTAGGAAAAGAAGGAAATCAAAGGTTTCTAGGAGTAGAAAGTGGCAAGGGATAAACCCGGAGGGGGGGGGGGGGGTACCCCACATTGCATCGTTTTGGAAAGCACTTATATATATCTGAAACTAAAGAGTTACTGCCTCATACATTCATAACCTTCGTCAATAGAAACGGCGATCGAGGCAGAGTGTTAAACTGTACATTTGCTCCCAGATGACGTCATACTACAGGCCGTGTGGTATGATGTTTTCGTCACTATGACGTTTTGGGTCCTAAAGTATGCCTTAAATGTTGGCCCCAGTCTTCCATCTCCATCGCTGTCACCTTGCCCGTCCCTCCCCTTGCAGCGTCCTATTTTCCAATCACACTGCTGTCGCCATCTTCGGTCCCTCCTCTTCTGATATCCGTCCTAAACCAACTACCCCGTCCTACAACCAACTACACCGTTTTTACCTTTCCTTTACCTCCCCTTCTAGCACCCCGTCTTCTAATTACACCGCTGTCACCCTTCCCAGTCCCTCCCCTTCATGCGTCGTGTCGTTAACTACACCGCTGTCACCTTTCCGGTACATCCCTTCCTGCACACAGTCTTTTAACTACACTGCTGTCACTATTCCGGTACCTCCCGTTCCTGCGTCCTCAATTCAATTTTTCAATTAAATTAAACTCAATTCAATATCATTTATTTCAGCAAGATGGAATGAATACAAACGTAAAATACAAAACGACGTGATAACTTTTCTTAACCTGGATACTCATATTAAGACCACGAAGGTCGCTAGCATAGGAGTCACCAAAAAAAACAACAAAAAAACAGTGAAACAAAAATCATCGCATAATGGTAATGGAACAGGTATGGGACAACATAAATGGAGTTACATTGCGCTTATATGTATGTAAATGTAGGGATCTTGCGAGAAATAAATAAAAGATTTACACCTAGCCCATTTCTAGAGATATATAAAACAGGGGAGGATATCAAATAACCTAATCATTTTTACAAATATAAAAACTAACTAAATGACTATTCTTCCATTCTAACTTCACCGCTATCACCGTTTAGGTACCTCGCCTTTCTGTACAGTCTTCAAACTATAGCGCGGTCACCTTTCGGCTACATGAACCTGAACAGACACTGTTAAAGTCCGCTTGCCCGAGCAGCCCCCCCCCCACCCCCCCGGTCGCAAGTTTTTGAGAGAGCAATCCCGCCTTGGCAAATTCCTAGATCCGCCCCTGAAACCTCACGATAAATTTTAAACATTTTTGTATGGGCGCGTCATATCAGGTCCTGTATAGGACCTGGTACGTATTGGTTGTGCCCCCCCCTCTCCCCCCCCCCCCCAATCGCAACAATATTCCTACGCCTATATGCAGTGTCAGGCAACTGCACTGTATGAATCTGGATTCAATGCCTTCAATTCAAGGCATATAGGCTAGATAATGTTGTCGGCATGGTAAGGTTTAAACTCACTCCATGTGCCTCTGGCATCGACAAGAAAATCTTTGCACCGCATAGTATCCGAGGAGCCTCGTGCGCGGCTGCCAAGGCCGCCAGGGTGCCAGTTACGTACGGCCAATGAACATTTGATGGTCCAATAAAAACATTTTTTGGAGGTCCCGTCGTAGAAACATCGTTTAAGCCTAGGTCACATTGAACACGTTAGCTACACGGTACATCCCGGTAGCCCCCGGTAGAAGCCGGTGGTTGATTTGGCCTCTACCGGGTTCTACCGGGTTCTACCGGGATGAAAATCGGTGGACGGTCTCGATGGTCGACGGTCACCGTCAGCCCGGTAGTAACACGGTAGGCCCCGGGGTGAGTACGGTAGAACACGGCGCCAGCACGGCGTGAACACGGCGTCGACACGGTGCCAACACGGTAGAGCCCGGTGTGACCACGGCAGACCCCGGCAGCCACACGATACACCCCGGTGTCAACACGGCACACCCCGGTAGAGCCCGGTAGAGCCCGGTAGACGCCGGTAGACCCCGGCGTGAACACGGAGTGAACACGGTGCCAACACGGCACACGCCGGTAGACCCCGGCAGACCCCGGCAGACTGAAGATCTCTATATTTTTTTAAAGGAGATGTATTTTTGGGTCCACATCATTGATTTGGATTTTTGAACATGTTCAAAAATTCAAATCTTCATCCCGGCAGGCCCCGGTACCCCCCGGCACACCCCGGTACACCCCGGAGTCAACGCGGTATCCACCCCGGCAGAGCCCGATAGGCCCTGATTCTCGTGCCGGCGTCTACCGGGGTCCACCGGGATCCCAGTGTGACTTTGGCTTAAGTGACACGTTGCTTTCGACAAATTTGCATCATCAGTTCATTGTGAGATTCGATTGAATAGGGCGTGATGTCGCAAGGCTAATAGAACAATGGAAGCTCATGAAATCGCCCGCACAGAAGTCAGTGATTTCGAACGAGCTCAGAAACAAAAAGCACCCCCCCGGGAGGGGGGGAGGGGGGCACGTACTATTATACAAATCAGGTGGGGGGGGGGGGGTTCCTCTGGTGCCTTGATGCCTGAGAGAACGGATATTAGTGATGAAAACGATACCCCTATGGAGCCGACATTTAGGATGAAAAAAATACCCCCTATAGAGCGGATATTTAAAGACTTGCGACCAGGGGGGGGGCGGAATAAAAATGTTCATTCATAGAACCGGTTTGCCACGAAAAATACCTCTTCCGAGCGGATTTGGCGGTGAAAAAAGGGTGTTACCGCGGAACCCCCTCAAACACAGTAATCTATTAAATACCCTCTCTCGGGAAAAACACCCACCCCACCCTTTACGCGTTACCATTACAGCTACTAATAATACAGCTGTTTGTACATTAAAATTAATAAGTTAATTGACAATGGAGTAATCAGTAATTCACGTGATATTATTTGCTAATATAAATATTATTAATTCTTCGTGAACGGTTTGTTTTGTGTATCGGTTACGCCCGGAACCAAATAATGAACTCATGGGCATATTGTAAGTGTTGCATTGTGCTTGTTGAAATGTTTACCTTTTGCAAATAAACGCGAGTGGCGCATAAAGAGAACTCGATTCGCCCACTGGCCACAAATGGTCCTTTATTATACGGTAAATGATGCAATATATTAAACGCAATATGTCTATATTATACTGATAGCAACCCCGGAGTATAGCCGTCCTACTGGGCTTATTACCAGCTCGCTCCGTGTGGCTTTTTGCTCGTCTTTCTTAACTAGATTCCATTTAGACCATGACTTAATCCACCCTCCGACTAGGACTAAATTTGGCGCTTTAGTCGGGCATACTAAACATGGGTCTAACGTTAGTCCGCTTACTGGAATACGGCCTAACTTAGTCCCAGGTTTATACGGCCCACAGTGTTTAAATAATGACAAACGTGAATACATCATCAGGTTGGAAGAGGTGTAAAAGTCTACCCGCTATTTGACATTGAAAGAGCTATCTTTGAACTTTCAATTAGTACCATCTTTTTCCTGTGAAATCCACAATAACTTTACCAAAAATAACATTTACTGTCAAAAGTCCGCTCGGTCGGGGCGTTTTGCCACGAAATTCCGTTTGGTTGGGTTTTACGGGTTGCAAGACGTAAAAGCCACTTTTCTGAGTTCACCGTGAAACCCACGTTTACCATTACTGGGGGCCCACAGCAGACAGGCAGGGGCGGATCCACGGAGGGGCCGACCTGGCCCCGGCCCTCCCTTTTAGGAACCGGCCCCCCTATCTAGCATATCTGAATCCAACCCTGAAACCGGCCCCCTATCCAGATTTTCTGGATCCGCCCCTGACCCGGACTAAATATTACCCTGTTCTGACTGGTAATATATATATGAAGCGGCTTGCCGCAGGGGGCTTTGAATTAGCAGAGACATAAATGAAATGTTCGTTCGTGTATGTGTCGTGCGCTATAACCTTATGGGGTACCCCGATTCGTGGCTACGCTGTATGTGCCCTTCGCTATGGGCTGTATGCCGGAAAGCGGACTAAGTTAGTCCCAGACCAAGCAAGTCGGCGGACTTGTTAGACCTCGGTCTAAGCAAGTCACCGTACTAAGTCGGTATGCCAGACAAAAATTAGGCTCCGGATCATTTTTTTCGCGTACTAAGCAGGAGTTAATGTGTGAACGAGGGGAATTCCACGGAATCCCCGGGGCTTTCTCGGGGAATCCCCGGGTACTCCCCCGAGACGAAGTCATTAACTCAACGGGTGGCCCATGTGGTGTCTGTTAGCGTCTCCCACGGTCCCAATTTAGGTCAACCAACCAGAAATGGGACAAACAGATAATCTTATAGCTATTCCATATGTAAAATACGTTTGTGTGCGCAAACTGTAACGTTAGCAATTTCTGTAACAGGGACAATGCATGCACCCCAAGCTAACGCGTATAGGGCTATAAAGTCTCGTTCGATTAGACTTCCGGTTTACTCATTTTGGGGACAAACAAACGAAGCACGTGTTCGGAACGAGTTTAGAATCACTGCGCACACTGGTATCCTGACTATCTGTGACGTAGACGTGACGTGTATGTTACGCAAAGAGAGAGACTAGGAACCAGACTACCTGCGCAAAAACCAGGCGCCGAGGGGTGGGTCCATTGCGGAAGGCCCAGCGCTATGATTAAGAATATTTAAGAAATATAGCTTCACAAAACGGATAGATGACATATTTTTTATTCGTTTGCGCCATCACAATGACGAATATTTGTTACGACGGGACAATACGACTAAGAAACTAACGTTTTTTTGCGTTTCCTACGAAAACGAGGCATTATGACGTCACACGGATTCTCCCCGGTGACAACGTTGGCGCAAAGCTTCAAAAAGAAAACTTACAAAATTGACGAAACTTGGTCTTTTCGTGATCCAAAAGTGATACGAAAACATCCAACTGGTCTTATTCTATCTTTACCATGAGGTTTAATGACGCACCCGTGTGTTGTTACTCCATGCACTGCACATCTTGACAGCGGAATGGTTAAGTCGATCACTTGCTCTCGCCATTTTTGTTACCGCGGAGGCACGCGAAACTCTGTGACGTCACTCGCTGTTTGTTGAACTTGCGAAAGCCCGGGTGCAGGGCTAAATTTAGAAGGTTATTTTTAGCGTTCGGGTGTTTTGAAGACGGATTTTTCTATTTATATTCCCAAAGTTCTGCGCTTCATCGCCTCGAAATATTTTAACGTATATCTCCCATAGCCATGTTTAGTGAAATGGTACCCATAGTCTTTAGAATAAACCTGAAAATAAATTGACTTATAGCTGCCTATACTTCAACATGGAGCACGTGTGTTTGTTTGTCCCCAAAACTGAAGTCTCGCGGCCCGATCGCGAGAACTGTATGGCCCTAGAGTGAGTAATTGTGACGTCAAAATGTTATAAACGTCACAATAGGAGTTCCTAAGCAACCGATTGATGGCTACTTGTTGGTCGCGGAAAGACACTGACCTTCTGCATATATTCCATTGCAAATGCCACAAATATCAGAAGCCTGGGTTTCTACAGCCTTTCGTTTCTTTTGCATGGTTGTTCTCGCTTGCTTCTTCCCCTTCGGCTGCTTTCCCTTTCCGGAAACTTCAACGCGATGTGCACGCTTCTTGGTCTTCCCCAGCAAGTCGAGTAGCGTCTTGCGATACTGGTTGTCCCATATGTCTAAAAAAACGGCGGACCAGGTCCTCGAATGTGTTCTTGATGGTGGTGACGTCCAAGGTGTGCTCCTTCAGGAGGTTCTTCCACTTGGCCATAAGCCCCTCGTGGTTTACAATTAGCTCCATTGCTTTCTTCAGTGTCTCCTTGCCGTGGCTTCTAAAGAAATCTTTTGAACAGAAGTGCCCTCGTAATTTGTCCAGCTCGAGAAAGAAGGCAAAGGCTCCTTCAGATACATTTGTGAGTGATTGCCTCACATTTTGCCGCCGCTCAGTTTCCAGAAGCGAGCGGGGATCGGCCGTTAGTTGGTACGCAGGACGAATGAGACTGTTTAAACAGGTCACTTCTCCTTCAATGACCCGTATCGCTCACAGTGGAAGGACATTGTGTCTCTGATTCGCTTCACTGTTGCATGTTTTGCTTTGGCAACGCAACGACCGCCAAGATAGCGTATCTTAGCGAGTCCGGCGTCAGTCGGGGCAACATCTCTCGGGGCAGCTCTCGCAATGACGTTTTCTGCAGCCGCGGCCTTCTTCTGAAGTAGAATATCGCGAATACAGTCGATCAAGACAATACCCGCTCGGTGTTGATCCTCGTCAAATTTTGTCCAGCCAAACAACTTCTGGATCTCGCTCGGGGCGTCATCTCTGAGGAACTGACTGACGTCTCTGGTGAATTGGTTTACCTCATTCACGTTCGGTGTCCCATGTGGGCAGAAGGAAGCCAACCGCTGAGCGTTTCTTGAACAGAAGGCCACAAAGACCCTCTCGTTGGTCCAGTAAAAGCTGCTGGATCGCTTTTTTCCTTCTCACTTGAGTGTCTGTGGCCGACGGATGATTTTCGACCAATTCCTCCACTCGCGTCAGCCATTCAGACGCTGGAAGGAGGGCGACCGATGATGGAGTGGCGCTTTCGGATGTGGATGACGAATGTTGATATTCGGCCCCCTCATCAGGCGGCCTGGATGAGGTGGAGGGTGATGATATGGTTGGCTCAGTAGAAGGCCCCGCCTGAATGATGTTTTTTTTCTTTTTTCTTTTTTGGTTTAGATATAGTTTATTGGTTGCTCGATCCATACATGCATGCAAGGGATACACGGTACAGGTACATAACATAGGTACAGTAACACAATCAGTTCATTAAGTTTTTCTAATGGGCTATTTTGAAGTTGCATCACAAAAAATTACCCCACACTCTTTGAAATTTACTGGTAAAGTTTCCTCTTAACACAGCTATATATTTCTCATATATTAAAACATTCTGGAATACCGCGTTAAAAGCTGCAAAAGTGGGGAATGTATTGCGGCATTTACTCGTTCAAATAAAGTGTCTGCCTATTAGACATATATAATCTAGCGACGAATTATAACCGCCAAGAAGTAATTTTTTATAATCATATTCAACAGGCGATTTCGTTTTATGTTCATACCAGTTTAACAACCTTATCCAGAACGACTTAGTTACTTCGCATTCAACAAAGGCATGCATAATACTATCAATTTTTTCGCAACATAGTTCACACAAGTCGGAATCTTTTAGCTTACACACATACAATTTTTCATTAGTAAATATAATACGATGGAGCAAACGGAATAGGAAGTGTCGATACTTCACACACTGAGAGACAGAGTATAGACGTCTAAAATATGACACAAACTCAGTTAATGTTAAATTTCCGGATAAATCACGTTGCCATTTCTCAAAGGCACTCACTGGATCCAAGGAATATCCTGTCATTAATTTGTCATACACATATTTGCTTACATTGCTGACTTGATTGTACGCTACATAAGGACAACTATCGATATTTACAACAGGATTGTCCGCATTATGTAACTTTTTTTCCCAATTGTCCGGTAGACTGTGAACCACGCCATAGTAATGCAATATATTTGTTTTTAGTTTGTACTTCGCACACAGGTCATCATAAGGTAGTAGTGCACCATCCAGTCTAACTAAATCTTTTACACACACTATTCCCACTGTTATCCAGTTTTCCAGAGCGATCAGTTTACCATCGATCTTAATTGACGAATTGAACCATATTACTTCCTCTAAAACGTCTTCTTTCGTAGATACCTCATGAAAGTTAAACTCACACCATGAATTCACGACATTAAACAGAAAAGTACCTTTAATATGTTGGTAAAATGGGAGGTTCACAACATCTTTCACGCGTACATTGCATTTCCAAAATAATTGTCCAATTGATCCGAAGTGACCGCTTACTAAACACGAGAGAGCTTGATTTGACACAAATCGTTTGACCCAGGCGGCCTTCAGTGAACTATCCTTCACAGCAGTATTTGTAACATTCATACCTCCTAGGGTTTTCTTATTGTACATAACAGTGCGCTTTATTTTGTCAGGTTTGCCGTCCCACAGGAAAATAAAAATGTCTCTCTGTATGTGCTTGAAGAATAGAGGCTCTGGTCTCGGTAACACAGACATTAAACAGACTAATTTAGGAATGACCAGTGATTGGGTTATAACCGTTCTGCCGAAGAGGGACATTTTTCTGCGCTGCCACAAACTTAACATATTTTGCATTTGTTTTTGCACCCCGCTGTAATTTTCCGCGATAAATTCTTTGGGATTTGCACTAATTTTAACTCCAAGAACGGTAATAGGACCTTTGGACCATATTATTTGTGACTCGGGCACGAGGATATGATAGCTTTCCCGTATTTTCCCCAACGGAAGTATCACCGTCTTATCATACTTTACCTTTAGTCCTGATAACTGGTAAAATTCGTTAAAAGTATTAATGACCTTTCTGAGCACATGCTCAGAATACTTTAGGAACAAGCCCATATCGTCTGCGTATTGAATAATTTTAAATTCCTGATTCCTATATTTAAAACCAATAATTTCAGGGTCACTACGTATTTTGATGGCTAGTATTTCGGCTACCAAGATAAATAAGTAGGGAGAAAGCGGACACCCTTGCCTTAGACCTCTTGTTAAGGGGAAGTAATCCGACGTCCATCCATTATTAATTACACATGAACTAATATCGGTATAAAACAGTTTCAATTCATTTTGTTATAGATTTGCCAAAATTAAAATGTTTAAGCGTTTGCTTAATAAAGGTCCAGTCGACTGTGTCAAAGGCTTTTTCAAAGTCTATTGACAGAAATAACAACTCTGCATTTTCTTTCTTAGCTAAGTTCATAATGGTTGTTAGTTTGACAATATTCTCGCCGATGTATCGGCCTTTCATAAAGCCTGTCTGATCTTGATGTATTAATTTGTCGAGCGAAGACTTTATTCTCTTGGCAACACTTTTTGTTATAAGTTTATAATCTGTATTTAAAAGAGAAACGTACTATCTTTACCTGGTTTGGGGATCAGCGTTAAAACTCCTTGCTTTTGTGATACCGACATATGACCTTTCTCGTATGCTAAGTTAAATGCATTAATTAGTGGCCTCTTGATATTCTCCCAAAATACTCTGTAGAATTCGTAAGGTAACCCATCAGGACCTGGAGCTTTGTTATCGTCGCAATTCTGGAGGGCGCAAAATACTTCATCTTCACTTAATATACCCTCAATGCCATCCCTTTCTTCCATAGTTAACGTTGGGTGTTCATCTGCAAAGAAATCTTGGTTTAAACATTCTGTTTGTGGTTGGTTAGTATACAAATTGGCATAAAATGTCTTACATTCTTCAAGGATGTTAGTTTTCCCAGTTATAATATCTCCACCAGGCGTCTTTAGTCTCTTTATCAGTTTCTTATTATAATTGCGTTTCTCCAGATTTAGAAAAAAACTGTGTGCATTTTCCCCCTCTTCGTAAAACAAAGCCTTACTTCTGAGAATTGCCTCTTTAGTTTTTGCTTCAACTATTTCATTATTATCTTCTCTAATTAGATTTATATCGATAAGTGTATCACTATCTGAATTCTGTGAAACTTTCTGTTCAAGGCGTTTCAACCGTCTCTCTAGTACCGTTAATTTGTTATTTTGAGACTTATTTTTATTAGATGTATACTTAATAGATTCGCCTCGAATGTTACTTTTTATCGTATCCCATAACAACATATGGTCTTGACCGTTTTCTACCTGCATGGTATCCTTTACGGTTTGCTTCATTTTTTCTCTATAATCGTCGTCTCCCAAGAATGAGCTATTGAACTTCCAAAACCCTCTTCCCCGTTTACAGTCACCAAGTGTGATACATATTCTTACGGCTGAATGATCTGACTGAAATTTATATAGAATCTCAGAGTACTGTGTTATATTTACCAGTTCAAACGATATGATAAAACAATCCAACCTGGTGAATATCAATTCAGGGTATTGAGTATAGTACGTATATTCACGTTGGGACTCATGTTGTACTCTCCATATATCGCATAAATCTTTTTCTTCCATTTGACTCTTAATTACCGCTCTACTCTTTACATTGGGATGATCCTTTCGACCTCCTTTCTTATCCATTTGATAATTTAAAATACAATTGAAATCACCCCCAACCACTAAATTGGTGGCAAGTAATTCTTCATCTATCTTTATAAAAATATCCCGGAAAAACTCTGGTTTATCAACATTATGGCCATATATATTTGCCAGAGTTAATCTGGTATCAAAAATGTCTAAATCCAGTATGACGAATCGACCTTCGTCATCGTTCAGAAAGGTAAAGAGGTTAACATCGAGGGTTTCTCTTAACAGTATACACACTCCTCGAGCAGAACTAGTACCGTGCGAGACATTTTTTTCCCCTCCCCATTCTGTCTTCCACATTGACTCATCCTGTTCCGTACTGTGGGTCTCTTGCAGAAAGACAACATCGGCTTTTTGATTAACTTTAAACCACTCGAACATTTTTTGACGTTTTAAATATTTTCGCAGCCCTCTTACATTTTGTGTCAAGATGTTAAGACCAGTCATTAATCTTAAAGTATCGTTTCTTGTTCCTTAAAACCCCTATCACATGCAGATATTTTTCAACGAGCAAATCAACAAAATATAAACAGATGGTCTCCATTTGATTCATTTGCATTGTATTGCGATGCAGGCGTGAAGAACGAAAAACAAGAGTTGAACTCATGTTACGTAACCTCCAGAGACCATCGGTGGTAGCATTTTAGTAGCTGCAAAGCGGTTCAACGGGTCGCCAACAAAGACCAAAAACGAGCTCTATTGGTCCGCAGCTCTCCCTGTCGAGGAGAAAGAGAAGTAATACCAGTACTGTGTGTGGTGTGTATAGCGGTACAATAGGCCGGCCACATTACTGTCAATTTCACTGGTGTGCACCGGACCGTGTATTGCACTGCCGGCCTGAGGGCTAAGAACATAGGCCAAAAGAAAGACACATGTGCGTAATCAGAAAAAAAAAAACACAAAATAATGTTCAACCAACTAAATAATAGTTCTACAAGTAATAGCAAAAACCACCAAAATACTGTTTAATCAACATAACAGTTCCACCGGGAATGGCAAATAATGGTAATAGTCGCACAGGTCATTTGGCTCCAGCTACTGGTCGGCGCTGGTCAGTGCCTCTTCCGTTGTTTCACCCCATCTGATGCGCGCAACTTTTCCACGCTTGTCTTTGATGAAACATTTCCCCTCCAACTCCAGCTTTGTGCGATGTGTTCACTGTTCTTAACGCGATTGATGAGTTTGTAGAGCTCAACGCAGAGATCATCCGCTATCGAGATGCCCGAGTCTTTGAGGGTTTTTCTTCTTCTCATCACTTCTTCTTTAGTATCTTCACAATCCAATCTTACAATAATGGGCTTCACAGGGTTCTTGCTGGGTAAAGGGTGGGCCCGCACTATGTTTTTTTCATTCAGGTTGCATGCGAGTTTCGTTTGAAGGAACTGCAGAACAGTTGACGTACAGTTGTTTGCTCCTGCTGGCATCTGTAACCCAAATATCCTGATGTTATCCCTTCGCGAATACTGGGCGTTCTCAATGGCTTGTCTTCTTGCGAGTTTGGTTTCTTGTACTAAATACCCTACTTGGGACTGCAGTTGCTGTTTTTCGGTCTTGAGGACGTTTACCTCCTCTTTCAGTAAGGTGTTTTGCTGATCAAGCTGGGATATCCTTTGGCTCAAGTTATCCTCCAGAGCACTAAGCAAAGCCTTGATTGCTGAAACTTCTGCCTTGATGTTTCTCTCCAGGTCAGTCAATTTTTCATCCAATTTCGTTTGGAAACGGTCAAGGATCTCTACAATTTCCGTGGCGGACATGCCGTGTTCGGATTTTACACAAACGTTCGATGCTGGCGAATGCCCTTCTCTGAAGCAACCTTTTTTCAATTCGAGTTGCTCCTCCGACGAAGTAGAAGAAAACGCCTCAGACCTGCTACGCACACTCATGAATTGAGTTTGCTTGGCCTTTTCCGATTTCTGATGGCAGCCGTTTTACTGAACAGTGTGTCTTGTCGTTACCTTGCCAAGTCCATATAATAACCAAGCATTCCTGTATCACAAATATTCTTTCACAAACTTAATCTACATGCTTTCTGCTATAAATACACAGAATCTCAGAACCATATCACCATTTCTGACTTCTCCAAACAGGGAAAGCTGCAGAGCACGCGCACCGCTGCCTCACTCCGCCGCCATTAGATAACTCGATCAAGTTTTGTTATTATAACATGAAATCAATTTGATCCATCATGATAATTACAACTTAAAGCGTCAACGAAAAAATTAAGGACATGTGTGTCTAAGCAAATTAGTACCAACATATTGTATATAATACGATGGCTAATCACCAATTATTCACATACAGCCATATACCCTTACATTTCAGGTGTCTTCGGCCCATGACAAGGAAAATCAGGTGCCTTAGACGAAACGCCCAGGGTGCAGGAAAGAGGCCTTACCTTCTTCTAGCTGACCTATGTACTGCAGTTCCAATTCGCCCCAGTCACTGTCGTCCGAGCTGTCTGGTCCACCATCTGCGGCATCTGGATCGGCTGCTGGTGGCGCCGCCGCCGCCACGAGAACTGCGTCTGCAAGAGAAGCAACCTTTCAGTTATGGCGCTGACTGTGCACATTATATTGTCGTGCTCCACTGTATCATTATACTATGTCCCATTTCTATATTGTCTCACCACATCTAAGAATTAGCCAACGATTTGTGCATTCATTTTTGCAATGTTACTATGTAAGTCAAGCAGCCTTACCCCGACAACAGCTTAGGTCCGGGCTGACTGGGATTGGCGCGGACTCAAGAAATCTAGATATGATTGGTGGGTGTGGCGGGCAGCGATCAGGCGAGAAGTCCAGCACTTGGATGTCATCCGGAGATCGCACCCGCCCTATACCAACACCGATCTGTCCAGCCTTGAACGCTCCAGCGCAGTGCACTATGACCTGGTCCAAAGTCTGACCTGTTTGTGATATGAACATTGCCCGTTATACGTGGCAAACAAATGGTTGTGTGGTATTTCTCTAGTACACACAAGAGAAAATACTATTGTACTTCTCGTTGCTTTCCCAGGTAATCACTCGATCGGTTGCGTGGGGAGACACAGAGATAACAACGACGGGATTACCAGTTCAGTGGCTTATTCTACGCGTTCTCTAACCGGTTACATGATTATACATATAGACCAGTCATCTACAGCTGAATTCTAAAGACAACTGTTAAACCAGGAGTATAGGGCCTGGGTATTCCCAGACCCCGTGACTCGACATCACCTAATCAAAGTGATGTCTGCACTTACTTTCTGGCAGTTGCTCCAGATTGAGATCCACGGATCACCCGTTCTTTGCGTCCGGGGTGTCCAGCAGCCTCCCTGGATCTGCCGGCGTCAGGCCAGCCAGATCCTGAACCCTTTGTCCGAGGGGACGCCAGGCTGTTCCTCCCGATAAGGGCCGTCGGCTGTTCCAAGAACTACCGACACCCCCTATGGGGAACCGAAGGCGTTATGATCTAATTCCCCAAATACTACATTCCCCCTCCCCTCAAGACGTTCGTCCCCGAACGCCGCTACTCTACTACAGACTAATTTACCCTTAAACTGGTGGAATGTGAGACTAAAGGAATGTTCTAAAACGTATCTAAAAAGTCAATGTCAATGGACGGCCCTCGGGGCGGATGTTGCCGGCGGCTCGCGACGGCCGGCGACTGGGCAGCCACCACGGGGTGTGGCTGCCAAACCCAGCCCAGCATCCTGATAGGCCGCCAGGACGCTGTGCCGGCCGACGATCTTGGGTTGTCGGCTGCAGGTCGACCGGGCAGGGATGTGAGGGCGGCCCGCGACGTCGTATTGTCCTGAGCGACATCGCGAGCACCCGGGCGGCAAGTCCAGGGGTGGCACCTCCCAGGCCGGCGTCCCGACTACGAGTCGGTACGCCGCATGCCGACGACACATTCCCAGAGACGGCGCATCATCGTGTGGTCCGCCTCCGCCCGGTCGAACGCGTTATTGTCCAGCAAGCCGCCGTCTGTGGTCCAACGCGGCACCGGGAAGGGGGGTACACCATCGCGGTGGACCCCCATCGCCCGGTATGCCAACTGGATGGGTTCCCGCGGCCCTGTCTCCGGCGGCTGTCTCTCTCACGATGTCAAGGAGCTCTCTAACGCCATCGACGCCGCTCGCATCTCGGCCGCTCGAAGTCGGGCTGCAGCGAGCGGGGGCGGCAGGAGGCTCCGGGACGACCGCACCGTCTGACTCCCTGCCATCGCGAGAAGGCTCCGGGTAGGTCGCCTGCACCTCCTGCCGCGGCCCACGCTACCGCGACGTCTTCCGGCGGCCCGGCGGCTTGACCTGCAACGAGGAAAGAGAAACGCCCGATACCGCCGCCGCGAGCATTCGCGACGGGGCTGTGGGACTTGAGATACCATCATATTGGCCTGTTTGCGTTGTCCATCGGACAGCAAATAGAGACACCTTCACTACTAAGACCACCCTGATGTTGTATCAACACTAACGCCATTGTACCCAGGACACACGCTACGGCCCCGATCGAGCCTATGGCCCAGAGCCCTCCTCTGCGCTGACTGCTGGTACTTGTTTGATTAGCGGGCTGGCGTGGCAATGAACATCAGCAGACGGCTACTACTCATCATACTACCGTGCTGGAGGCAACAACCCTCCTCGCCAGGAGAGCTGAGGCCGTCCAGCTACAACGTGAATGAGCTCTCTTCCTCACAAGCGGGGAGTGACACCACCCTGCGTCCGGCTGCGGAACGGGGATCTGCACGGACGATGTATCACCCGTTGCTTCTGAGACACCGCTGCCTAGTTCACTGCCACCTCGGACCAGCTTACTGTAGGGCATCAGGTCCATCCTACAGTCTCCTCAGCACGACCAGCCAGAGTGGCGACTCCGGCCAATCGGCCGGCTGGGCCTACCAACCTCACACCTTTCCCACAGCAGCGCTGACTCCTTCCATGGCCGCTCGATGGCTTCTGCCATATCGCTGTGTCAACTGGGTCACTTACCAATCCAGCCTCAATGGTGGCCGCCTTACTCGCTGGCCACGGCGTGGACTTGGGGCGCTCTCTTCCGTGTTGGGCGTCCCCACCAGTACTTGCGGTACGTTGGAAGCGTCTGACTGGTGGGACGTTTGGTCAAGTCTCTCGTCTACCCCCTCCTCGTCACTGCCGTCCGGGGTCAACTGTGGGGCCTCGGCGGCTGCGGGGGTCTCAGTGGCCTCGCTCTCCTGCGCAGCCGGCTCCTGCATCGCAGGTGGTGTCAACCAACTAAACAAGGGATCGTCCGGGTCCTCCACATACTCCTTCAGGTGGTCCACTTGCTCCACAATGGTCCTATCGACAGCGGAGCGCTGGATGGACACATTGACGGCCGGTGGTCTCCTCACCACTATGAATGGGCCTGCCCAGCGGATCCCCCCCTTGATTCTGGCTGTTGCTGTACAGTAGCGCCACCCCCAACTTCCTACTTCCCCTTTCAAGCTGCTCTGGGTCATATAGGCCGCTGCCTTAACCACTGGCCCGCCCGTACTGACCCTCTCCATCTAATCCCGGTCTAATTCGACCGAAGACTTGTTCCTTCTCTGAAGAAACATCGGCAACTCAGTTCTCAGTTTGTTTACCTCCTATGGGCGCGGCCATCTTGGATGACGCGTCACCCCACTCAGCTGCACTGCCAGCCCAGCCGCCAGCGAGGTGTGCCTGCGGGGCTACTTGGGCTGAGTCAAAGGGTTGGGCTGAGTCCAACCCTACGCCCGCTCGGCCCACCTCACCTGACGGCCAGCCAGCGGCTGTGGACGAATCATATCGCCCTGGGTGTCACGTGAGCTCACCCACCAATCAGGGAGCCCCGGTTGGTTTTTTGGGGAAGAAGGACGCCATTTTTTTTTCATTCACTTTCCCTTCCCCCGGGTTTTTTAGTGCCGTCTGGGCTGATTCAGCCCTGGCTGGCGACTGATTTTAACGAAGGAGATCCCCCGTCAACCCCTTCCACAACCCATAATCCTCCCCGAACAGACTATGCTGCTCTAGGTTCAGATCGGGGCTCGCCCCCAACAACCCGCTTCCCCGGCTCTCCTCCATTGAATTGCCTTGCGTCCCACCCACGCGGTGAACCCGACCATGGTCACGGACACCAAATCTGTGGTATATCTCTAGTACACAAGAGAAAATACTATCGTACTTCTCGTTGCTTCCCAGGTAATCACTCGATCGGTGGCGTGGGGGACACAGAGGTGACAACAACGGGGATACCAGTTCGAGGGGTTTATTCGGCGGGCCAAATATAGCCTTCAGAGGGCAATTCAGCATAGCTGGCAGCCTGGAAGAGCAACTTATGCCCAATAGAGCTTTGTGTTGACAAAACAGAGTTTTTTGTTGACAAAATAGAGCTTTCTGTTGGCAAAATGGAGCTTCTGTTCGCAAAATAGAGCTTTCGGCGGGCAATTTGCGCTAAATATCGCACATAACTGCCAATTTGGGCTAAATAGCAAGTATAACAGGAAATTTGAGGTACACTGGGCATCTAAGGGACAATTTGGGTTAAACAGCGCGTATAACGGGCAATTTGGGCTAAATTGCGCGTATAACGGACAGTTTGGGCTCACCCTTATGAAAATTTACTACAGTGTAACTATGATAAAACTATAGTAATTTTGACTATAGTATTTTTGTGGTATTTTGGCCACTGTAGTATTTTGTACTACAGTAACACTATAGTTTTACTACAGTAATACTATAGTTTTACTACAGTAATACCATAGTTTGCTATAGTTTTACTACAGTAATACCATAGTTTGCTATAGTTTTGCTACAGTAATACTATAGTTTTACTGTAGTACAAAATACTACAGTGGCCAAAATACCACAAAATTACTATAGTCAAAATTACTGTAGTTTTACTACGGTAATACTATAGTTTTACTACAGTAATACCATAGTTTGACTACAGTAATACCATAGTTTGCTATAGTTTTACTACAGCAATACTATAGTTTTACTACAGTAATACCATAGTTTGACTACAGTAATACTATACTTTGACTACAGTAATACTATGGTTTTACTACAGTAATGTTTGTGGTACTACTGCAGTTATACTATAGTAATATTGTAGTTATACTATAGTAATATTAGTGGTACTACTGTTATACTATAGTTGATTATGTCATAGTATGACTATAGTTCAACTATATCCTGTCAGAATATAATATCATACTGGAATTCCATCACACTTAATAATACTATATTTCAGCTTTTCTATGGCGCTATACATACATCCTTGAATAATTCAAACTGTAAGAAGCATGTGGAAGCTCGATCCATGCACATTCAGCTACTATATACATAGCTTGCGGATTAAAGACAATACAATTTAAACAAAGGAATTTACTTTAATGACGTAATTTATTCAATTGAAATATTACATGTCTTGTTTGATTACTACGTAGCACTAATACCATGAGGCATACTTGTGAGAAGATAAAATGTATTACCGGTATATAAGTATGATTAATTAAGATAAAACATTTCCTAAATGATAATATGACACAAAAACAGTCAACGGTAGGTTAGTCAAAGTTAACTAATGATGGATTTTATAAGGTAAATTAGGCCTTAAACATATAAGTAGGGGCATAAACAGTAAAACTGACGTGTTAACTTAGTTGGCCGGGGTATTCCCCATCGGCTTTTCCCTCTTCATCATTTTTCCCTCGTTATTCAACTTTGTTGTCATGATGCGGTTCATATCGCCATACGTGGTATCAGGGAAGATCCCCATGACATACTCTGAAACAAACACGGCAGTGTAGAAAGCAAGGTGCAACAAATCTTCACAATAAGATAAGATGTATAAATACATAGCATTTTTTCCAAAATTGATTCTTACAATCCCAAGATGGTTTTTATTCTGTGCCAGTTTGGTAAAACATACTATTCATTACATCTTCAAGTTTCTGGAATAGAAGACTGGATGTCAGATATAAGCAGATAACAATTATACCTCGTTTTGCCTCCATGCGGTCGGGGTCAATCTTGGGCTTTCCCACCTCCTGGTTTGCGGCCCGCTGGCCACTGAGTGAGTGCGTCGCCATCTCCTCACGGCTAAACACCACAGTCATTAGATCGGTTGTTAGGCGCCGATAGTCCTGGTGTTTGCATCTCTTTAGGGAGGACATTTGCATCTTCACCGCATGGCTGGTTCCAATCTGCGCCTGAGAAGGTAATTTGCAATGCAAACTTAATTAGTCCGCATGGCTGGTTCCAATCTGCGCCTGAGAAGGTAATTTGCAATGCAAACCTAATTAGTCAACTGATTTTCACATCCTAGTGAAAAAAAATAGCCCTGTCACTTTAACGTTTATTCACGATGAATTTTTGGTATATATAACCACCTTCAGACGATGAGGAAATGTGTACGAGGCCTGGATTTAGTTTTACTACATTAAGACTCATAAAAGAGCTTGCTTGCATGAACCTGGCCATAAATGCATCTAACTAGCTTCTCTCATATCATAATCATGTTATTATGAGTTCATATTGAAATTATCTGTCTATGTCATCTGTGACAGCAAGCCCTAGCTTTGCATATATACACACCATGCCATCGTCAGTGATGACCTGACCAGCCTGTGCAGTGCTGGGCGATGAAGTTACTGATACAGGATCAGTTCCAGTGGGTCGCCTAGGTGTACCGGTAATTGGCATGGGCTCAGTCCTCCGTGTTATCTGTTTGTCTTGGAGGGTTTCCACTGCCTTCTTTAAGGTCTTTACAGTTTGTCTGAGGTCTGTTGGAGAAATGGAAAAGTAAAAAGCAATCTTCCTATTTTAATGACTTAATATCACACATAAATAATCATTGAATAAATAATTTTTAATGTTATAATTGAGTGGTGAATAACTTCTGGAGAAATTATACAGTGTGATAAATACTATCTGCACTACAGTAACAAACTAATGTTTTTCAGTTTGTCTTTGAGGCAGCTTGGTAATTCAGAGGGCAAGAGTGCTCAATGCATGCTCTTGCCACCTGATATGTGGTTGCAGAAAAAAATCCTATGTTCTTCACAAACAGTAGAGGTTACCCAGGGGACATGACTCCACTCTCCCTTCTTTGTCCCATATGACCACAAAAATGATTAAAGCATCCTGAATATACAACCAACCATCCATTTTGTCTTCTTACCCATGAGGGAATCCAGTTTAATCTGCAATGATTCGTTTTCTTCTTTTTCTTTTTGCAGTGCAGCAGTCAGTTCTGTGATCTGTTTCTGCATGGCCTTGACATTGGTTTGGTCAGTTTTTTCCTTACCCGATGACTGACACATTAGAGTTACATCTAATCAGCAACATTATAATAAAAATGAAATTTGGAGAGTATGCTGGAAAATGGTGGAATTAAATTATATACAAACAATTCAAAATAACATGAGGGGCTTGAACCAATATTTAACAACTTTGGCAAATATAATATGTAAGAAGTAACATGCTTATATTGTGAGTTATCATGCAATATATATTTATCTTAATAATATACTATAAGCTTAATTGAACAGGTTCACAATTAAGCAGAGAAAAAAGGAGGAAACTAGCTACCTCAGATTTTTGCAGCATAGCTGCCATCTTTGCAGATGCTGCAGCCTGGCTTTTTGACACTGCAGCTTTTTTTTTCTTCCCCGATTTATCCTTTGGCTGCAATGGATCCATTTCATCTTCCTCGTCACTTGTCCCAAGCCGAGGTGCTGCGCGCTTCTGACGGAAACCACTCCCAAGTCCATGTTTTGGAGAGCCAAACTCATGCCCGTCAACTATAGCTGCAGCAGCTTGCTTTAGGCGTAAGACATCATCTACAAAACAGAGAGGGCACAATATAGGTTTTTCTGCTGCAAAATTTTTCTTGAAAAAAAATTATTTTGATTTAAAAACATGTAAGCTTACTTATTTATATTCTAAAAAGTTCACATATGCAATATAAAAACCTAAAGTGTAGCTTTCTTATGTAAGCTTAGATCTAGATCTACCATAAATAAAGGCATAAAAAAAAGCTTGTCATTAAAATGTGCACATTATACAGCAGCTGTGTACCTTTCGTCCTGTGATATTAGTATGTTTCTCACCAAGGTAACATTTATGCACTCAAACAATGGGTTTCAAAAATAGTTCAAAATTAATTAACTTGCTAAGTTAAAAATTGTTGCATGCATTGGCCATTGCCATTAACATGAATAAAGTTGCATATCGAGTTCTTTCCCGCCAAAACTAAGCCCAGGCGAAGTTTATATCAAAATTTGCAGAAAAATCGATTGTTTCATTCTATAAATTCAGAAACCTGATGGATCTAGCCTAGCCTAACATGGCCGTTTCGGCTGTGATGTGGCAAACGTGTCTATCCCAGGGACACGTACCACAGAACTCTGTCGCGGCACTTCTACTTATAAGCATCGCGAAGCACACAATAAACTGATGCGATCTGATGACGTTTACCACTAAAATATAAAAATTGTAGACTTACCACTGATTCTGAGAACTGTGGCAGGATAACGTCCATCCGACCCTTTCTCCACGAATCTCCTCAACTTCTTGGAAGATAAACATTGCACGATAACTTCTTTTCCCACGTAGTCGGTATCAGAATCAAAATCTTCGATCAAGGTTAGCTCATCGACCTCGACCGTGTCGTCCGCAAAATCGAACAAGGCCCACTGTTTCTCCATGTCGATTTCTGTCCGATATTGTCAATAGTAAATCACAAGAATTGGTCTATTGGAAATTCGCGCCCGTTTGGAAAGTAGATCTAGGATCTGGATCCAGAATCTAGATCCACATCCGCGTGCGCGCCAAATGGAAGGTAAGCAGGTCACGTGTCTCTTTATTTTCAAAATGTATCGATGTTTCAGAGCCTTAATTATTACAATGTTTGTATGTAAGTTCAATTACACGCATGAAAGAAATAAACAATTTCATCGGGCACATAGCAGACGAACTTGCGCAGTAGGCTAGTATTAGGATTTTTTAAGCGGACGGATACTGTACGCGATTGGTCATAGATCTACGTAGTTTGGGATGGTCATCACTTTGTGGGGGGGTGTTGGAATATCTTTATCTGGTAAGTGACGGATGTTATAGTGGACGTTTAACAAATGTCATATGTATTAATTGCCACCTAGACACCATATATATATATATATTATGTAAGTATCTGAGCACAAATAATTCACTGATCTATATTCAATGGCAATTACAAAGAAATTATTTTGATCTGCTTCACATGCTAACACCCCTATCAGCTGACAATGAAATTCCCCATGTAGCACGTGACTTTGGTAACTGGTTAGAGTTATGTATGGCAGGAACCTGTGCTGTGGGTGTGGAGCGTAGATTCTACACGTATAGACCAAATAATGGTCCCGTTTTCAATATAAGTTATACAGTCTAGCAGCACTTACGTTCCACGGGATTGTTTTGTGAGTTTTTTTAGAAGTATTTGCAGCTTAATGCCGACTCAAAATAACGACTGAGCGATATATAAGTTATACGGCTGATTGCCTGACAGTCAGACAGCCTGATAGAATCTACTGATGCACTCAAATTTAACATATAAAAATATAATAATAAACTTAGAATACAAAACCCTAATAGACCCAGTGAGATGATATTAAGCTTCTAATCAATGTTTCAGAAAACTTGTAATTTATTAAGTTTATATCTAATTAGACTCTATATATTAATTTAGAAGATAAAAAATATAAGGCTTAGATCTAAGTTATAAGTATTATACAAAGGCAAAATTCTTTTTTGCCAATATAATGATTAGTTTAGTAAAATCATATAATGAAATGTCCAGGTTTGATTAAAATAATTATATTATAATGGCACTGTATACATGTGATATATATGATGGTATATTATATATACTAATCATATTTTTAATATATTTTGGCTGAACTGGACTAGAACTATGTAAACCTCGATCCTGGGATAATGAAGATGGTATAGTCTCCAGATGAGGTATCACATGGCGGGGATAGGAATTGATCTGTGCGCATAGTAGATAGATTAATTGGTTATATCAATATTCACTATAGCTTCATGCTCTCATATCTTTATCTGAAGAATTACGTTATATGTGGAATACTGTTACAAATTGAAATAATATTAATGTTGTTATCTATATATCTATATATGTCTGTTAAACTTACCCTTTTTTTGTTAAATATTATTGTCAGAAAATGGCATCTGGAAGTGAAACCAGCAAGACAGCAGGAAGAAAAAGTCAGAGGATTAGATACAAGAAGTATCTCAGAGATCATACCGTAGTATTTCCTCGTACAACAGAAAGGGCCCGGTTGAAGCAGTTTATGCGTGGAGAGAATTCAGAACAAAGGGACGCTTTACAACCATGTATTAGCATGGTAAGTGTTTTGGAGAGGACTGATTTTGCCTTCATTTTTACAAGGTCTGCACTGTTTCAAAAGTGTGATAAATCTTTACATGTCACTATATCTTAGTGGTATTAAAATATTTTCTTGGTAAATAAACTTTCCTTGATTTAAAGTTGACTGTTAAGACTAAATGTTTAATCATATTGTCTAATGCTTTGTCATGTAGGAATCTCTTAACAGTATCAATATGGATGAAGACATGGATGATTCAGGGAACAGAGACTGTGATGGAGATGATGACAGTGATACTGATGCAGACAACATGAGAAATATGGTAAATCAGTGAATTATTAGTAATACCTGTTCTGCCAAAAGAGGTGTTGAACTGGAATATCTGTTTGTTTTTTTTTTCATGAAAATTGAAGTGAGATAAAAGCTTGCTAAAGATCATTGTTTGAATGTGTTTGTGAAAGCAGTGTCCACAAGATGGATAACAACAGCTAGATCCTAACCAAAATAATACCCCCTGTAATTAAGGCTGAATACATTGCCCATTCGCATGTAAGTAACAACACACTGGTTTGTGTAACAACATTGCATACCCACCACAAGAACAAAAACTAGCATTGTGCTTTCTAACTTGAGTTTCCACATTTTCCCATGTGTATTACCACCGGTCGACAAAATTTGCCATTCTGCTCATGTGCACTATTGTTTGTTGATTTGACTGAACTTGACAATGAAATATGCTTCCTGAATTACCAAAATGAGCAAGTGGAATATCAAAAGCTAGAAACCCAAACTGTCATCCCCATTTGTTTTATGCTGTAAAGTCATGATTTTTTTATGTTTTATGGACTGATATGGTTGCAGCAAACTTATGACTGGGACATACCTTCGCCACAAGAAAGGAATGAAGGAGAGACTGATGATAATTCAGAGGACAACACTGACTACGAAGCTAGAAATGGAGAGGACAATGTAGCTGACAATGGAGAGGACAACTCTGACGATCACGACAACGAAGCTGGTAGTGGAGAGGACAACTCAGACGACAACGAAGCTGGCCATCGAGAAAACATTCAGGTGAGTAGCATAGTCGTATGCGATGTTATATGTTAATATAAATATTCAAATGAAGCAATGACTTGAGCATAACAGCTTAGCAATGATTTACAGCAGAATCTGCTCAAGGTAGATAATGAGCAAGTAGGTGGTCGAATGCTAAGGTATTCGCAAAGGGCTTTAGAGTCTGAATACTGGTATATGATCTATACTGAAGTGTTGTTCTACTTCTTATGCACAAGATATAGCTTTGCGATCATTTAAGAAATTCAGAGATATGCAAATAATAATATAATGGAAAATATTAACCCAAATATGGCTTCATTTGTATGAGCTTTATTGCGTAATGTAGATCATACCAGAACATGATAAGTGCCTAATTAAATCATTTAGACTTCTTCAATTTTTACCTGTGTTCGCAATAAATTATGTGAAATATTTCCAAGTATCAAAGAACTCCTTATTTGCAGGGAGATGATCCATTATATCCTGGATCAACAGTCAGCAAAGGTCAAAGTCTGCTGCTACTGGTATCTCATGTTCTGCGGCATCACATCGACGGAACCCAGCTTCAAGACCTTCTCACATTATTAGAGGTTCTCTTTCCAGGGACGTTCCCAAGCACTAAGTACTTACTGTCAAATTGTACGAATTCTACTGATGGTGTTCTCAATATTCGACTATACTGCAGTTTATGTCAGTCTCTGTTACCGAATGATCTGAACATACAACATGGCATATGTGTCGACTGTGGTTCAGAATACCAAGTAGCCAATATTGTTAAACAAGGGCATTTTTGTCTCATGATCGCTCTAGGTGAGCAAATTAAATCTCTTTTAGAACGCTATGACGACGAAGACTTTGTAGATGCAAATCAAAAGACGCACAGCGATGACATCGTTGGTCCACACAATGGAGATTTTTTGTTAGACGCGATGAGAGCTGATGGCATATCGCAAGATGACTTAACGTTACTGTGGAATTGCGATGGTGTACCCGTGTTCAAATCGACACAATTCGCTATTTGGCCGATTCAGGTGGTTATCAATGAATTGAAACCTAAACTTCAAAAGGAAAATGTTTTGATTGCTGGAATGTGGTTTGGGACTAAAAAGCCGAGAATGGACACTTTCCTCCAGCCTTTTGCAGAGGAATGTGTCAAGCTGTCAACTGATGGTGTATTCTGGAGACCTAACAATGCTATTCGGAGGCACACGAAGGTTCATACATTAATTTGCTCATCGGATGCAGTTGCCAGACCTATGTTAAGAAATTGTAAGCAGTTTAATGGTTTACACGGATGCGACTGGTGTAAACATCCTGGAGAAATGGTGAGGAAAGGGGACGGTTTTATGCGGTGCTTCCCATTCACTGTGCCAGAGCCGGAAAAGCGTACCGCTGAAAGTCAAATGCAAGATGCCTTAGAGGCTGTGCGCACTGGCGAAAGTGCCGTGAATGGCGTGAAAGGACCAAGTGTGTTGTACTTTGTTCCGTACTTTAATATTGTTAGAGGCTTTGTTCCTGATTATTTACATTGTGTATTATTAGGAGTTGTACGATACATGACATCTCTTTGGTTTGATTCTTCAAATAACAACAAGCCGTGGTATATCGGGCGTCAGGCGGAGCTTGTAAGTAACAAGTTAAAGAATATTCGCCCGCCGAAAGAAATCACTAGGCTGCCAAGACGACTAGACGATAGACGGTTTTGGAAAGGGTCAGAGTGGAGGTCCTTTCTACTCTTCTACGCGTTACCGGTTCTTTATGGTCAACTGCCTCCGAGATATATCAATCATTTCTTCTTGCTTGTGTACGCTATCCATTACCTTCTGCGGGACAGGGTAGAGAGAGCTAAATTGGAGAAAATTCATTTAGCGCTGTGCAAGTTTGTAATTTATATGGAAGAACTCTATGGCAAGGAGCATATTACATTTAATGTACACCAGTTATCACACTTGGTGGATTCCGTGCGAGATTTTGGGCCCCTTTGGAATGTGTCTTGCTTTGTTTTTGAAGGCAATATTGGTGCCCTGATGAAATATTTTCATGGTACTAGGCATGTACCGGTGCAGATATGCAAACGTTTCTTGGTGTGGAGGGATTTGCCCAAACAAGCTAAGACCTGTTTGGCTGGGGCTGATAAAGAAGTCTTGAGTTTGTTCGACTCCTTCACAGCAGGCTGCCAACGGCGTAAAAATGCTACAACCCTAGAAGATGGAACTGTTCTTTTAGGAGTACCATTGTTCAGAGCATTAGGGTTGAGAGAAAAACTTGCTGTGGAACGATTCTTTAATATTAGACTTCCTGGAAATCTCGTGGTCCCACGTTATGATAGGTTTATGACGCCCAATGGTACCACTTATGATACAGAGACGTACAATGCAAAGTATAAACGAAACAACTCTGCTGTAAAGTTGGATGATGAAACATATGGTGTGGTCAAGGATTTTATACTAGTAAAAGGTGCATGTGTCTGTGAAGGAGGGTGTGACTGCCCACGAACTGGTGTTGTGTTGTTGACAGAGCTAGAACTTCACAATGATATGGTCATCCGGGATGGGCAATTGAACATTTCTTCAAATATGTTTATGACCAGAGTGGCTGAGTCTGGTAGAACGACGGCAAGGGGCGCAGCTGCACTGGCGAGGAAATGTGTTAGAGTTGATGTTGAGGGAAATTCTTTCATTGTACCCTTACCTAATGCCATCGAGACTGATTAAGGTATTTCATGTATGTCATTTATCTTCTACCCATTGCGGCCGGTTTCAATCGAAATCTGTGTGACTTTGATATACTAAGTGAGTGAAGTTAAATGGTTATGTGTGAAGGTTTAAGTTGTACTGAGAAATGTTTGAGCTATTTAAAGCTGGGTGATGAAATGCTGTCTTTCTGCATGATAAACAACATTTTTCGGAGCTATATATGTGTCAAATAAAGAAGTAACGTGACAAACTCATTCTTACGTTTCATTGCTGCGATCAACAATGATTTTGCACTATAGTGAACTATAGTAACCACCTATTTACTCCAGCTTCCCTCTATAGGAATGCTGTAGTGATATCAGTATTACTTTAATAATAGTAGTTTTACTATAGTACTATGTGATTTCCGAACAATATTATAGTAAATAGTATAGTAGTCAGAAAGTGACTAGTTCTATTATAGTAGTATTATACTGACTGACTATAGTAGTGCTTTAGTGATGACATGGAATTACTGTAAAAAAAATTACTTCCGACTATAGTACTATGATTTCTAGACATAATATTGTGGTAATACTACAGTAACCAGATAGTATAACTGTAGTAATATTATGCTCACTATAGTAATACTATAGTAGTCAGATAGTGACTATTGTAATATTATGCTCACTATAGTGATACTATAGTATTCAGAATGTGACTATGGTAATATCATAGTAATATTGTGCTGACTATAGTAACACTATAGATGCTGTAGTGATATCATAGTAGTACTATGATAATAATAGTTCTACAATAGTAATATTGTAGTAATACTATAGTAGTCAGACAGAGACTATGATCATATTATAGTAATATTATACTGACCATAGTATTACTATAGTATTATTGCATTAGTATTGTACTATTATGGTATAACTATAATATTACTATAGTGAATTTTCTTAGGGGCAATTGCGCATGTAGCGGTAATTGTCGGTTATAAAGCGCATGTAACGCGCAATTTATGCTAAATAGCGAATATACCCGGCGATTTGAGTTGAACAGCGCATATAGGGGGCAATTTTGGATAAACAGCGGCTATACGGGGGACAATTCGGGCTAAACAGAGCGTATAACGGGACATTTGAGCCAAATAGCGCATTCATTCGACAACGTGCGCACCGCAGGCTCTATGTTGAGCAATGTGCAATGAGCAATTAACCGATATTAACGGAATTACAGGTAAAACCGTTGTTTGTGCCGGTGACGTGAGGATCGCGTCGTGTAACGCATCTTCCGCTCGCCAATTTAATGCCATATTAGAGTTTAAGTGAACATGAACTTTTGTTCTGAAGAGCGATTTCTCGACTCATTATGAATGGCGCTACGAATTTTACTTTTTATCTAATAATACGTCATCGTGACGCGACATGACGTCATTTGACGTTCGCGAAAATGCCTAAGATGGCTTCTATATCTTTAATATACCTACGTATCAACTCGGGCTATGACAGCTATTGCCAACGTGGCTGAAAATAAACCAAACCCAGCACTTCGTAGGAGCCCGTTAGCTATGACGTCATTTTTGACGCATACTTATCCTCTGCGCCAAATTACACACGGCACAAAATGTCCCTGAACACGACCTGCAACGTCAAGCAACCCGAAAGTCGCCATACCTTGTAATAGCTGAGTAATAGCTTACGTAAGATATGTGACGTCATGACGTCATGGTGACGTCATGACGTGACGCACGACAACGTCCAATTGGCAATACGCCAAGGTTTACTGCCACAACTTATTCAATTAAAGAGCTAGGCGATAGAAAGAATAGTCCTTCAGCTATGGCTTGACGAAATGGCCAAAAGTTGCATTAGTTCATCATTGCGGCGACATGGAGACCTAGGGCAATATCAAAGAACACTGCAGGCGAATTGATATAGCAACTAATTTGTTTCTTGTACTAGTTCTCTGGAGATCAATATTCCCTACCATTCGGCGCAAAGAGCACAGCTCTGGCATGTTTTTCTGATTTTCGACCTATTTTTCAAGGTGTATACAATCTCCATTCGCTAATCATTGGCGGCCCCGCAAAGGTTTCGTCCCACTTCGAAGCGCTCTAGCGCCGTAACTAGACAGCATCCGCCTAATTGACGCATTAAGTGATCTGTAGATGCTTATTGGCAACTAGTTGGCGAAAAGATTGCAATTTTAGCATTTTTATCTGATTTTTGACGATTTTTCTTTAAGGAGCAAGAATCTGTATGTTTATCATCAGGCCAGTGGCTTTGTTGCCCTGGAAACAAAAAGTAATACAGATATCGCCGTGTTTTTCTTATAACTTGCTTTAAGGTGATATTACCTCACTGTGTGGCGAAGGAGACTGAAATAGCTTGAGCGGAAGTAGGTCATATTCGATCAAGTTCATTTTTCCCCATAGGATCCCATGTTAAACGATTTCGACTATATACCGAAAAGTAATGTGGCTATGAAACCATGTTGACAGATTATGACTCAGCAGTATTATCCATCCACAGGTGCAAGCATTGAGTGATGGCTTGAATAGGACACCCGTGGGAGCCTCTGCTAACACCCAAAAGCCGTATCTTTCACCATTGGCCAAATTTCAAACAAATCCTGTGACGTCACTATTTGCTCCAATCGCATGTGATAAGCACTGAGGCTACTATGTATCATGTTTAACTAACAATTTTTTTTCCCAGCCTAAAGATACAGCGCTTTAACATGGGAAGTCCCTTAGAGAACTGCCGTCGGCCCTGGAACCGGAAGTAAGATAGGAACATGTTGTTTGCAGCTATACGAGGAACTACGTTTCCTACAATATGATGCTACTCACTCATTTTTGGGATTTTTTCCTGATTTTTAACGATTTTTTTAAGTACCAAAAGTGACGTCATCGTGACGTCACGTGACGCATCAAAGAAGTCTAACATTCGACACAACTCATCTCAATTCATATTTCTATGGCTTATTAGAACATCATAGCGATAGCTTGATGGTAAATGTGCCCAAAAGCGAGAAAACTGACAGAGGTCATTTAGTGCGTTTTCCGCAAAACGTACGACCTCATTTTACTCGAAATGGTATTACGCATCAAAAAGTGAACAATACCCGAAAACTGCGCCTTAAAGTGTAGCACATTTTGAAACTCACCCGGAATCTCTAGCTTTAATATTAACGGAGATATATGCATTCTTAGTTTTTTTTTCTCAAAAAATTGCTGTGACCTTGACCTTTGACCTTTTGACCTGGGTGACGAGTATGTTCTAGCCCTACTGCGTGGCTATAAGGTACTGAAGACTGCGAACCAATGCATGCAGTTGTTAGGCCATAAGAAGACTTCCCGTTTTTGCGTGAAACAGACATACATATATATATATACATATATATATATATATATATATACATACATATGATTCCAGCATTGGGCAGACCAAGCTTACAATTAGGCATTAGGCAGACCATCTCAATATATTCCACAAATGTCAATGATTATGTTTTTATGGTATTACTTTGCACCATTAGACTAGTTAATCTGTCTGTAACAAAGGACAAGGTAAATAGCACTTACAATATTTATATTTAACTAATATACATGATATCTGGTCTGCTTAAAAAATATAAGTGTTAGCTGGGCATTAGGCAGACCAGGCTGTTTACTTAAATCCCATCAATAGGCAGACCGAGTATATACGGATATTCCATCAATAGGCAGACCGAGTATATACGGATATTCCATCAATAGGCAGACCGAGTGTATACGGATATTCCATCAATAGGCAGACCGAGTGTATATACGGGTATTCCAATTACAATGAGAACACGTATATATCCATCTTCATCACCAGAAGAATACGGTATACGTATTCCGAAGCATATGTAACATATCTCAATGTTTCATATTTGGAGAGTAGATGCAATCATTGCAAAATGCATAAAACGAAATATTTGATTTCTTGTATTTGATATATGGTTGTGCGAGCGTAATAGTTTAGGAGTCTTATAGGTCAGATTAAGAGACGTAAGTAATGCCATACAGAGCTGCATGAGGTAAAAAAACCTTTTGGGCGATAATGGTAGCTCGTCGATAAAATGTGAATGAACCGATATTCAGGTGTAGGTATAATGGTCATTTTTATTCAATTGACAACTTAACTACAAGAAATACAATGGTTTTGCAATTTATCATATGATCAAATGTCTAAGCTGTCTAATTTTTATTTTTTTTTTATTTATTTTTTATTTTTAAATATATATTTATTTCAATATCAATGTGGATAATCCAAGTACATGCAAGTCATAATAAGTGGTATACATAGCAAACAAGCTTATACAGAAATCAGCAAACATTTTACGGGCTCCCACTTCGTTTTTATACGTTTATATCGCGATGTTAAAATACCTTTTGAAAATTTCGTTACATGTTCTTCGATGTTATAATGATATCTTATAAATGAAAGAGCACCTTGACAGGAAATATTGGTGTTACAGCATTTACAAATGTATATATATCTCTTTACAATCAAAATAATATGATTACTCAGTAGCTTGTTATCAAAGGTTGCTAAATTTCCAAGTATGACGTTTGGTCCTGTTAAATCAACATTGAAATTACAAAGCCAGCCAAACACAATACTAAGCTCAGTCCATACAGCATTTACAACCGGACACTCCCAGAAGAGATGTAAGATTGTCTCAGGTTTATCCGCGCAAAAGGTACAAGAATCAGTGTCTAATATATTACATTTCTTAAGCCATAGTTTCGTTATCAGTGTTCTAGTCAGTATTAGATATTGGAAACTCCTCAATTTACTTTCTATTGAACATAGGTATGGCAGTTTATACATCTGCTTCCAGTTGATATTTGCCATGTTAAGATCTTGTTCCCACCTCTGTTCATTATTGCACGTGAATGGAATAGTCCGTACACGGAGTTGGTAAGCAAAAGAACATACTTTGGGAACTCTCATAATTGACTTTAGACATTCACAACCTTGATTATTACTTTTAAACATTGAACCTGCTTGCAGTGGTACGCTTCTAATCAGTGTTTCGTAATCTAGAAAGTTCATAGACATATTCAAGTTCTTTTGAAGTTGTGACCAAGTTAAGAATGAGCCATTGTCATCTAATAAGTCGTTAACATACATGACACCATGTTCGATAAATACCTGTTTACGCGAAACAATATTAGAAGATGTGATAAAACTAGAATTCCATAGTGGATATTCAGGTACGGTTTGCTTCGATAATACAAGTTTATGTTTATACCAGGCGTAAAACACTTCTTTCCAAAATGGGTTTTGGGTCTTGTCTCCCATGTGTATAAGAGAAATTTCGTCTAATTCCCAACATAAGTTTTTTTCCGTGCAGACCACACTGCAGAACAGTTGTTGCAATTTCCCATCACCTTCGATTAATCGCTTTATCCAGCATATTTTTAAAGCATCAATAAATATCAACAAGTTTGTTAACTTTACACCTCCAAATTCAATATCCTGAGCCAATCTATTCAAAGAAATTTTACATTTTTTGCCCCAAATAAATGTTTTGAAGATGTTTGCGAATTTCGTTATCACTGCACTCGAAGGGGATGGAAGCACCGATAATATATGTACCAATTTCGGGATAAAAAGTGATTTCACAATTGTAACTTTCCCGTGTAATGATAGTTTTCTTTTAGCGTAGATATTACAAAGTCGTGTTATTTCTTCCAATTTACTATCATAATTCTTAGCATACATGTCATCCATATGGGCAGAGAAAGAGATTCCTAACAATTTGAATTCTGATACCCACTCTAGAGATTCATCTGTACATACTTTGAACTTTGGCTTCTTTCCCAGCCAAACAGCTTTGGTTTTAGATAGATTCAGTCTTAATCCTGAGCATCTTTCAAAGTTATTAAAGAGCGTAAGTGCTGATCGTAAACTGTCTTTCGTGCCGTCCAGTAGCAGAAACGTGTCGTCAGCGTAATGGCCAATCTTGTATAGAATATTTCTTATGCTGATACCTTTACACGATGAACAGTTTTGTACAGCACGCGAAAGTGGTTCAATCGCTAAAAGAAACAAGTAGGATGATAAGGGGTCCCCTTGTCTACAACCTCTAGCTATGGTAAAAAACTGAGAGAAAAATCCGTTATTTATAACACAGCTGCGAGAATCTTTCATACATAGATCCACATAAGACAAAAAATTATCACCAAAGTTATGGACCTGCAAGACTTTTCTTAGATAGCGCCACTCTACCGAGTCGAAGGCCTTTTCAAAGTCAATTAATAAGAGCATACCAGTCATGTTTTTCCTGGATAATTCAAACATAACATCGTAAATTAATCTGGTATTTTCGCCTATGTATCTGCCCTTAAGAAATCCCTTTTGACAATCACTAATCACAGATGGTAACACCTCCTTTAATCTCTTGGCTATCACTCCCGAAATTATTTTATAATCTGTGTTAAGTAATGTTATCGGTCTCCAGTTTTTCAGGTGCTCTCTGGCCTTGTCTCCCTTTGGAATACAAGTTATAATACCCTGTTGTTGAATAGTTGATAACTGTTTATTTTTTACAGCGTAGTTTATACTTCTTACTAAGAAGTGTCCCAGGTCTCTCCAGAAAAAAATGTAAAATTCTGGTGGAAAACCATCTGAACCTGGAGTTTTATTTCGTTTCATCTTTGATAAAACGTCCTTAATATCGCTATCATTTATATCGGAATCTAGCTGTTGTTTTTGAGATTCGTTTATGGGTTTGATATTTTCAGGGCATAGAAATTGTTCTACGATATTTGCATCCGTCTTGCGCGAAGAATATAGTTGTTTATAAAATTTCATTTGTTCCTGAAGAATTGTTTCTTCATCGGCAATAGTTTTTCCATTTATATTTAGCTTATTAATGACCTTTTTGGTGTAATTACGTTTTTCTAAATTTAAGAAGAATTGCGTAGGTTTTTCACCTTCTTCATATATATGTGCTCTTTCCCTCAGCATTCTAAATTTGTATTTGCTGAGTCTAAGTGTTTCTAACTCATTGTGTTTGATTTGTAGCAGATTACCACAATCATTATCGCCTCCCTCTAGATCCTTAATTTGGTTTTCAAGTCTACTCTCTTTCTTATTATCTTCTGGTTTCTTGAACGAAGCATATGATATGCTCTTTCCTCTAATTTCCATCTTAAGTGTTTCCAAGAATATCTGATCATTAATAAAGAATGGGACATCTGGTGATAGAATGTCGTGCTGGGGCTGAGCGTATTGTTTAATGGCATCTGTTATACAAGTTTTAACGATATTAACATATTCTACATCTCCTAAAAGTGATGTGTTTAGCTTCCAAAAGCCTTTCCCCCTTCTAAATTCTGATCCCTTTAGCCTAAGTATTACACATGAATGATCAGTTCTATACCCGGGGATGATGTCACATTTTATCGTTAAAGCGGAAATATGTTGCGTTACAAGGAAATAATCTAATCTCGATCTCTGGGAGGTTTTCTTGGGGTTAATCCAAGTGAAGTGCTTTTTTTGGGGATGTGATAGCCGCCAGATATCAGATAGTTCAAAAGCCTCTATCAAGTCTAGCACCTTCTGCCTAGCTTTACAATTGTTATTTCGCTTATAATTAATCGTATCAAGTTTATAATCTTGAACAAGATTCCAATCGCCACAGATTATGATCGAAGCATTGTCGAAATTATTAACTTGTCCTTGAAATCTATCATAAAAATCGGGTCGGTCATTATTTGGACCATATAACGTGACAAGCGTAACCCTTAGCTTACCCATTGTGACATCTAGGATTATATAATTACCTTCAGGATCAATAACAGAGTCAAATATCTCATATTGAGCATTCTTAGAAAACATTATAGCGCACCCTCTGCTTTCCGTCGACTTGCAGCTAAATATACATTCATTTCCCCAGTCATTCTTGTACGTCTCTTTCAGATTCTCACTAATATGAACATCTTGTAAGCAGTATATAGAAGCTTTTTTGTCACGTAGCCATTCAAAAACATCGATACGTTTTTGTCTTGTGGCTAAGCCCCGTACATTCATACTATATATTTCAAATGTATCAGTCATTAATTATAAATATATAAAGTTTCCAAATTGCCTAATGTACATTAAATATTGAAAAGTTTGCGTGCATGCATTTTCACTGTTGTATTTAAGCTAGTCTCCATAGAGAAGAAGATGAATATACAAATAACCTGCATTGACAAGTGTATAAAGGGAGAAGGAAAAAAAGAGTTTAATTTAGGAACAAAGGAAACAAACAGAAAAGAATTTAAACTTAGCTATAAGATAAGAAAAGGATGACAAGAGAAGAAGAGAGCAAAAGGAAAAGAGAAAAAAAAGAGGAAGAAAGGTGTCAAAAGGCGTGTGACGAAGAAAGAGAGGCTACTTCGTCAGTGTAGCTTCACCCGTTGCAGCCCGTAAAATAACATGTCGACGGGCGCAAGTGTTAGCTCTGCCTTAAATTGAAATGTATAACAAGAACTTAATTCGCGAGGTGTACTCGATTTCTCAAGCTCACTGCACAGTCTCTTTCTTGACCCACACGGCCAGTGCTCTTTCGGTGGCCTCGTCTATCACTCGTCCTGCATTCGCCGTGCTGTTGTTTACGACGATGAACACAGTCACATTGGTTATGCTTGGGTAGTTTGCCTGCATCAGTTTCAGGACCCTAGCGCTGGCACCATATGCTCCGTTGTCTTGTGTGTAGTCCTTTGCTGCCGATGACAAGCGCACGGTCGCGGCTATATGGGATGACGTCATGTTGTCCGGCGCAAGAAACATCTTTTTGTACGCCATACGCGCGTCGTTGAGCGATGTGGTCGTCGCGATGGTTGCTCTGGCCTTGATCATGCCGTCTCTGGCGGTGGCGCCGTTCAACAAGGGTATGGCCTCGATTGCTTGTTGCTCCGCTGGTGTAATGGACAGAATTTCACTCGGTCTTGGGGTAGGAGGGGGTAGGAGGGGGTCTTTATACCGCTCGTTGTTAATATACAGTGCCCCACCGACGAGTTTGGATTTCACCGAAGCGTCTTTTTGCTTGGCTAAATTGGACTCTGCTGTGAGCTTTCGGTGTTTCTCTAGCAGTTCTCGTGGCGTTTGTGGTGTCAGAGAAGGCCTTTGATTGGGTAACCTTGCCTCTCTGGCACGGCGAAGGGCCTCGGCCACGTCAGGGTAGCGGCTGAGTTTTGCCACGATAGGCCTTGTGCCCCCTGCGCGCCTTGCTCCAAGACGGTGTGCCCTTTCAATGCCAATACTGTCCACATTGCTTAATTGTAGTTTTGCTAGGGTGGCCCTCACAATTGAAATAGGGTTCTCATCGGTTCTTTCTTCGTGCCCATGTAGTAATATATTGTTTTTCATCGAGCGATCTGTCAGATCCAAAACTTTCTCCTGCAAAGTAACTATGCAGTTATCTTGTTTTATAACCACTGCTTTTAGTAGATTGAGCTCGTTACGCATTTCGCTCCTTTCAGTTTGCAAGTCTGAGACTTTTTTCGGCAGATCGTCTAAAGCGAAGACTCTTTCGATCAGTCCATCTTTATCGTAGATTTCATTCTGTAGTATAGAATATTCATTGCTCATAGAGTCTAACTTTTGGTCCAGCTTATGGAGGAGTTTCCACACCTCACCTTGAATAACATCCATCGATGGTAATGGCGGACAACTGGCTTGTTCAGGGTTGTCATTTAAATCGGCTTCCATCCTCGGTGTTGAACAAGTATAATCCGACAAAGATGTATCCAAATTGATCTATGAGCTATTAGCTATCCGTCTGTATGTTTAGTTTGCCGACATCAGCTACATGTTATTGTTAATATGGTGTTTGGCTGCACGAGTGAAAAGCCCCGTCTCTACTCCGCCATGACACCGGATCTGCCCTGCTGTCTAAGTTATAACATTTATGTAATCACACAATGGTGCATAGTTCCTACTTGATTTGATTCAATTGTGAAGTAGGACAATATGAAGCAAACCATTAATCGCCGTGAGAACAAATATTTTGCGGATAAATTTCTTAACATACATACTGATTTTTAGAAACATATGTGTACAATCTATAGCTAATGCACTGAGCATGAAATTCATGAAATTATTTAATTATAGATAGGACCTAGGTTACCTAGGATGGTGATAGGGAGGGAGAGGGGTTGACCTAGGATGATGGTGAGGGAGAGGGGTTGACCTAGGATGATGGTGAAGGAGAGGGAGTGACCGAGGATGGTGATAGTGAGGGAGAGGGGGTGACCTAGGATGGTGATAGTGAGGAAAATGAGGTGACCTAGGATGACGGTTAGGGAGAGGGGGTGACCTAGGATGACAGTGAGGAAGAGGAGGTGCCATAGTATGATGGTGAGCAAGAGGGGGTGACCTAGGATGGCGATAGTGAGGGAAAGGACGTGCCTAGGGTGATGGTGAGGGAGAGGGGGTGACCTAGGATGGTGATAGTGAGAGAGAGGAGGTGCCATAGGATGATGGTGAGAGAGAGGGGGTGACACAGGATGGTGATAGTGAGGAAAATGAGGTGACCTAGGATGATGGTGAGGGAGAGGGGGTGACCTAGGATGATAGTGAGGGAGAGGGGTGACCTAGGATGATAGTGAGGGAGTGGAGGTGCTATAGGATGACGGTGAGCGAGAAGGGGTGACCTAGGATGGTGATAGTGAGGGAAAGGAGGTGCCTAGGATGATGGTGAGGGAGAGGGGTGACCTAGGATGAGAATAGTGAGGGAGAGGAGGTGCCATAGTATGATGGTGAGGGAGAGGGGGTGACCTAGGATGGTGAAAGTGAGAAAAATGAAGTGACCTAGGACGATGGTGAAGGTGAGGGGTGACCTAAGGTGGTTATAGTGAGGGAGAGGTGACCTAGGATGGCGATAGTGAGAAGGAGGTGTTGCCTAGGATGATGGTGAGGGAGTGGGGGTGACCTAGGATGGTGATAGTGAGGGAGAGGTGATCTAGGATGATGTTGAGGGAGAAGGGGTGACCTAGGATGGTGTGAGTGAGGGAGAGGTGACCTAGGATGATGTTGAGGGAGAAGGGGTGACCTAGGATGGTGTGAGTGAGGGAGAGGTGACCTAGGATGATAGTGAGAGAGAGGAGGTGCCATAAGATGATGTTGAGGGAGAAGGGGTGACCTAGGATGGTGTGAGTGAGGGAGAGGTGACCTAAGGTGATGGTGAAGGAGAGGAGGTGGCCAAGGATGACGTTGAGGGAGAAGGGGTGACCTAGGATGGTGATAGTGAGGGAAAGGAGGTGCCTAGGTTGATGGTGAGAGAGAAGGGGTGACCTAGGATGGTGGTGAAGGTGAGGGGGTGACCTAAGGTGGTTATAGCGAGGGAGAGGTGACCTAGGATGGCGATAGTGAGAGGGCGGAGGCGCCTAGGATGATGGTGAGGGAGTGGGGGTGACCTAGGATGGTGATAGTGAGGGAGAGGTGACCAACTGTAAACCTGCTTATCTTTATATATACCCGGTATTGGCAGTAATGTTGAGTACATATATACCAGATATACATATACTTACTTTCTTGGGCATGATGCTAGCTTTGAACTGAAAATACAGATTATTCCATATAATTGTTATACTGTCATAACAAGAAACAAAATTCAATTATGATTAGATGATATGTTGATTGTATATAGGCTGTACCATTATAACAGGTTTTGTTTCTGTAAACATGGTAAAGCTAAATTTAGTCCAAAGACATGATAGATTAACTTCAGAAGAAATTTTACTAATTTAATTGTAAACCTGCTTATCTTTATATATGTTGGCAGTAATGTTGAGTACATATATACCAGATATACATATACTTACTTTCATCGGCATGATGGTAGCTTTGAACTGAAAATACTGGTTATTCCATATAATTATTATACTGTCATAACAAGAAACAAAATTCAATTATGATTAAACATGTTAAGTGCTTCATGTGCTTATTGCTCCCATATGCTTATGATATAGATACAAATATAATACTTTAACTTATTTACTCAAGGAGAGTCTGGGCCTAATAATATAGCTATATACTATATAACACAGATGCCAGATGGCATTTCTGGCCATGTTTCCAACTGAATTTAATAGATCCCTTGGTCAAAACAATAAGATATCTAATTATAGAACACAACAGTTATTTTGACAAAACCAATTAAGTTAGAATAAAAACAAGTTTCAGAATTATATACATAAGACTTACAAGCTGCTTTCCTCTTAAAAGTGCCATTGAAATTAATTCTGAAACAAATAAAAAGGTTGTTCCAATAACCAAACAGATCAACACTATATAGCTATTATTTTTCTAACCATCAATGATACCAGTATATTGACCATGTTGACTGTGGCTTATTTATTTTATGATAAGTATATCACTATGTAATAAAATCAGCAATTAAATCTATATATTCTATCCATCCAAGAGACAGAAGCATGAGCACTGAAATTACCTATACCATGTAGCAGTGTCAGGTTTGCATTTTTGTCCTTTTTGACCTATGACTTTGTTCATTATGGTAAACATCACCTAACCCCCTCCAACAGATACATATGCATGTCATCACTCATTTAGCCATTATCTCATTTGGGGCTGGGGCTGGTCTGCACCTTAAATAGCATTGATTTTGATGAGAAAAACAACATTCTTTCTCAATAAGGGTCATCAAAATTTGTTTTACTTTAATAGTCTTTGACATCCTCTAACTTGAGAGGAGTCTGTATAACCGCCCCCCCTCCCCCCAGCTTGCCTCGGCTTGGCTTGGATCTGCCACTGCCAATGGCAATGGGTTGCATAGATCTACAAAAGGTCACTGACTTTGTGAATCAGTTTTTACGTCGAAAAGCCTGATTTTTACAGTAGATCTATATGCTCAGGTTTTCAAGGGGGGAAGGGGGGGGGGGGGCAGTGCGTCTATCCTATAACCTCCTTCCTATAGTATAGGCCTAGATCCACCCCTCTAACTTTCCTGTTAGCCTAACCTAAACAACCTTTAGGCCTACAACCATGTCTACAACATTCATGAACAATTTAGAACAAGCCAAGGTCACGGACACGAATAGACTTTGCAGACAATATTTCTGAAACCCGATCAACTAGGATTAGCGACTGCGAGATAAGAAAATTGTAGCATTTCATGAATATTGTAGAATATTAGATCTACTAAAAACTGCAATATTTAAAACTGTATCGTTGCTTGACGTCTGTTTGACTGTCAACTTGTCGCCTTTCGGTGTTGAACCGGCGAACGATGGGATTGCCAATGTCACAAATCATAAAGTCAGCAATGTCACTTTATCTCGTTGTTTCTACAGTTCGACTAGGCTTACATTGATCGCTATAATCTACTATTTACCCGAACGCAAAGTATAACTATATGAAAGCTAGTCTTACCTGGATTGTTGTCCACTTGCGAGAATGAGGTGCAGACGGCGACGCTTCGACTGCTAAACTGTCGCCATTTTGGTATTGACAATGCGAGTACGCATGCGCGATGTTCACACGTCAGAAAGATGTACACCGCGGCACACGATGGTGTACAAATTGGCCTGTTTTTATGTTTTTGCATAACTTCATGAGGATCGATCAAAAAAAGAAGCGAAAAGACAGCAGTATTATAATTCTCCCTTCACAATTGTGATATATACCCCAAATTGTAAATAATAGCGAATTTAATGGGGGGTACTTAAGACTGGTTTTTAACTTTTTGTATATATATACACGACCGTAATTCTAAGATGCTAAAAATGTTTCACAGTTCAATTAGATTAAGAATATATTAAAGCTTTTAGGTTTCTTTAATTATGTAGGCATCTAGGTTCACGGTAAGCACCGAATATAGAGAAATCAGACACGTTGACATGAGTAACGACTTCTGGAAAATTAGGCAGACCACCGTTTGGTCTGTCATGATAAAAGATACGAAAGTACTGGTTAATATTGCTTCAGATAAAGCGCCTTGGCTTCAAACTGGATGTCCAATTAAGCTCCGCCTACAGTGCCACACTTCCTGTCGAAGGCAGCATTTAGCCCAAATTGCCCCTATAAGGCCCTTTAGCCGAAATTGGCCCTGACGACTCGTAACGTCGCCAATAATACAGCTTCCAAATGTACTTATGTATTTTCGTCCTCGACCTATGGTCGAATATCTCTTGTTAGTGTGTTTGTAAATATGTAAGTATGTCTGTTTCACTCGGAAATTACAATTCTCATTGCGTCCTTACGGATGCACATATCGGTTTGCAATTGTTATTGCCTAATAGCAACGCAATAGAGCTACAATATATTCGTCACGCAGGTCGAAAGGTCAAAGGTCACAGCGATTATTTTTTTAAATAACTAAAAACACTTATATCTCCGTTAATACTAAAGCTAGAGATCTCTGGCTAGTTTTAAAATGTGCTACCTTTCAAGGCGCAGCTATCTTGCATTGTTCACTTTTGGATGCGTAATACTAATTTTCGAGAAACACGAGATCATAGGTTTTGCGGAAAACGCACTAAATGACCTCTGTCAGTTTTTTCGCTTTTTGGCCCATTTGCCATCAAGCTATCGCTATGATGTTCAAATATGTCATAGAAATATGAATTGTGATGACTTGTGTTAAATCTTAGAGTTTTCTGATACGTCACGTGACGTCACAATGACGTTACTTTCGGTACTTACAAATCCTCAAAAATCAGCAAAAAATAATAAAAATGCGAGAGTAGCGTCATATTGTAGGGAAAGTAGTTCCTGGTATAGCTACAATCTAAAAATGATACGTTCCTATCTTACTTCCGGTTCCAGGGCCGACGGCATTTCTCTATGGGACTTCCCATGTTAAAGCCCTGGATCTCTCAAGCTGGGAAAAATGTTTTGTCGCGTATTTCACAAGTGCCTCCAGCAAACAACACCGGAATTTTTTTATTAGTTCAACATGAGATCTAGTAGCCACAGTGCTTACCATATGAGATTGGAACAACAAGTGACGTCACAGGATTTTTATGAAATTTGGCCAATGGTGAAAGATGCGACTTTTTAGTGCTAGCAGAGGCTCGCACGGGGCGTCATATTGAATCCATCACTCAATGCTTGCAGCTGTGGATGGATAATACTAAGCTGACTCATAATGTGAGAACATGGTGACATAGCCATATTACTTTTCGGTATATAGTCGAAATCGTTTAACATTGGATCCTGTGAGGAAAAATGAACTTGATCGAATATGACCTACTTCCGCTCAAGCTATTTCAGTCTCTGTTGCCACACAGTGAGGTTCTATAATCGCAAAGCAAGCTCCAGCACAAACACGACGATCGCAATATTATTTTTCGTTTCCATGGCAACGAAACAATTGGCTTAATGATAAACATACAGATTCTTGCTCCTTAAAGAAAAATCGTCAAAAATCGGATAAAAATGCTAAAATTGCAATCTTTTCGCCAACTAGTTGCCAATGAGCATCTACAGATCACTTAATGCGTCAATTAGGCGGATGCTGTCTAGTTACGGCGCTAGAGCGCTTCGAAGTGGGACGACACCTTTGCGGGGCCGCCAATGATTAGTGAATGGAGATTGTATACACCTTGAAAAATAGGTCGAAAATCAGAAAAAGATGCCAGAGCTGTGCTCTTTGCGCCGAATGGTAGGGAACATTGATCTCCAGAGAACTAGTACAAGAAACAAATTAGTTGCTTTGATATTGTCGTCGGTATCCGTGTCTCCGCAATGATAAACTAATGCAACTTTTGGCCATTCGTCAAGCCATAGCTGAAGGACTATTCGTTCTATCGCCTAGCTCTTTAATCAAATGAGTTGTGACAGTGAACTTTGGCCCAGTGCTACTTGGACGTTGTCGTGCGTCACATCATGATGTCACAATGACGTCACGACGTCATAGTTTTACAAAGGTCATTACTCGGTTATTATACCTCATGGCGACTTCCGAGTTATTTGACGTTGTACCCTATATCCAGGGACTGATGCTGCCGCAGGTAACTTTTTTCTCAGTACCAAAATGTGCGCGTCAAAAATGACGTCGACGTTGACGTTACCGGACAAAATTGTGAAAGCAATTCATTTTTACTATAAGTTTATAAGTAGGTAACATGAACTGTTGGAAAGCCAATTTGTTTCATTTGGTAAGCGTCAGTGACGTCATGTGCGCCCAATGGCATCGATGTGAAAGCAATAGTTGACGTCCACCTCGCGTTAAGTGGCGTTTTGACGTTCAAAGGGCCATATTTCGGTTAATATTTGAGCTAGAGAGCCCAGATTTGGCATGAAGCGAGAGAGAGATGGCATATAATTGCTAAGAGCCCCCATAAGGCGGGTGCCCAGCGCTCTGGAGCCAGTTCTCCCCTGGGGTCCAACTAACTGAAGATTTTTCCGCGCCTAGTTACTCCCCAAGCTGAACACCCTCCCCAAAGGCTGGACACCCAGAGCCCCGCACCACGCCGTATCTGAGACGGGGTGATAGACCTTAGGTGGATCTGTCATGGAGAGGAAACCTCCGAGTGATACCCATTTCACGGGTTTGACGCGGCAGTGTGTCGCAATTAAGTTAGGTAGGATTGGTTGAGCGGATTTTATATGTATGCATACGAGTTTCTGGTTTGTATTGTTCATGTCAGGATTGGTGCTGCATAGGGCTGGTGAGTTTGTTGTTTGCCGTTTAAAGTCCAGGGGTCAGTTCAGGCGTGGTCAACCGGTTGGAACCGGTTAGGTTGTGGATGAGTCGTGGTTTTGTCTAGGCTGCTGCCTTCGTCAGTCGTATTTGTATCGAATTTCGTAGCAAAGAATAAAGTAATGAATTGACTGATCACTATCCGTGTTGTTCGGCTGTGTCCCGAATGTATGTTTCCTGGTCGTATGATAGTGTAACCGTTTTACGCGGGTTGAGTTCTGAAGTTGGTATTTCTAGTTACGGACATTTAGGTATTCATATTAGTAGTAAGGTTGGTTAACAGTAAGCCCAGGTTAGTTTAAGGAACGAACGAGGTTGTCTCCTGATAGGTTTCAGTTCAGAGTTCAGAGTTTCAAATGTACACAACGAGAAGTCGAGATGGAAGGATAGGCGAAGGTACGATGCATAGTTATTTACGTCCATCGCACCGGTTATACACCACCCCCTATATATAAAAAGAGAGTACGTTACACAAGCATGAAGAACATAATTATAACTAAGCATGAGGAAATAAGCATGCAAAACTTAGAACTGAGAATGAGGAAATAAACATGGAAAACCTAGAACTGTGCATGAAGCATAACTAATTTGGAACTTTCCCAGTGGGTACACCGACGTCGTAAACTCGTCGCATTTACATCAAGACGCCATAAGATGTCAACCCGACGAACAAACGACGTGGAAGGGCTTATAGTTTCCGCGTCGAAAATATGACGTCGCGAACCCGTCAGATATTCGTCCATAAACCGCCATCAGTAGATCGAAGCACGTTGTGTTGGTGCGTAATCATGCGTTTTCAATGATTGGAGACAAATAGATGGCGCAGCTATTGCGTTTCACTGATTATTAAAGACTATACTCAGGTCTTGTAGGATTCAAAGCGAGTACCTGACGAGAAACCGACGTCATGCACTCGGCGGATTTACGCACCAGGGCCCGTATTCTCGAACTTCGCGATCTTCGCAACTCGTTCGAGAATACGGGCGCAGTGTTGCTAGACGTTAAGCCGCTTGAAGAATTCACGACGTTGACGCATATTTATCGCTTTTACGGTGGGTATCCGACGATGAATTTTTACGGCATATTGTGGGCATGCGTGCCATTGACTTTCATCATTCACCCAGGTATCTATCACCCTTTCACGAGTTTGCCGGCGCAACGACTTCGTGTCGGACAACGTTATAATACGAGCACATAATGAATATATTGAACCTTTTTATGTAGGTGTTATAGAGGTCTAAGAGTATAGCACTATTATTCTCACGCATGACTGTACCGCCGCAAGTGACTCAGCTTCATACCCCCCCCCCCCACCCCCTGCACCCTCGCATCACTCCATCCAAGTATAATTCCTTCTGAACCAGACAGCAACGTTACAAGTAAAACAATAGTTAGAAAATGTAGTGTGCGCTCAGATCAGTTGACGCGACGCCCGCTTCCAACACGTAAACTACCTGTGCAGCGTCCCAGAGCCCGAAAAGTTCGCGAACTCGAGCACCATTCACATTCAGTAAGGCAGATTGCGCTGCCGCCTTGCGGAGATATCGGTTGCAGATCGTACTGCGCATGCGCGAAGTTTAAAAATATTGCGGAAAGAAGACTTGCTCATGCGAGTAGCATACCGTCATGCCCCCCCCCCCCCCATCCCCTCACTGGCTGGCTGTAGCCTATGCTAGATTCCTACTGGCTGTTGACGACACAGACTGTAAAACTTCCATCGACGATGAACCAAGCGCCTGTGAATGCATGCAGCCAAGAAGTGAAAGCGACGCAACTCAGAACTGATGGCAGGTAAACAAAGCAACTGGGCCTTTGATTACTTTGATAAACTTATGTTTCTTGGGCCGGGGCCAAAGTAAAGTGAAATTCATACATTTTATGAAGTGACGTTTTGCTCTAGGCCTATTTTCCGAAATTTGCTGTGGTCGTGTAGGAAGTCTGACCGTCTAGACAGGCGCTGGAACAAACCCATATGCTATGTTATAAACGATAGGTCTTGTCGGGTCGAATAGAACATGCTCTAAATCTATAGGTCATAGGCCAACAATCTATAGCCAATCAGTGCATTTCTTTCTGTCACGTGATAGAAACGCACTTATGTGATTCGGTAATAAACAAATAACCAATGGGATAATCCTACCGTGTGGACAGTGAGGTCTCATAAGTAAAAAATGTACAGACGACATGATTTGACCTATAGGTCACGCCTATAGGTAATGCCTCTGTGTCATGATCTATAGGAAATCTTACCGCCTGGACAGGCGCTGGGACAAAATATTTTATGACCCTAATATTTTAGGTCTTGTTAAGTGTAATAAAACATGCTCTATTCGCTAGGTCAAACCTATAGGTCGTAACATCTCTGGCCAATCAGTGCATGTCTCTGTCACGTGATAGAAAATGACTCGTGATTCGGTAATGAAGAAAAAACCTATAGGACAATCGCACAATGCGGACAGTGATGTCTCATAGGCATAAAAAACCCATACGAAAAACCTGGGACAGACCTATAGGAAAAACTTACCGTTTGGACGGGGCTTTAGGCTTCCCGTTCCGAACAAGGCCCGTGTCACACGAGTGCGCTCAGATTCACATTGAAAAGACAGTGTATATCTGTCCATATCATCGCTTTATAACAAGTTATGAATGGATACGCATCGGGTCACAAGGTACGTATTCTGCACAATACACATTTCGGAATTACGTATTTCACAGCTCTAGACAAAATAAATTCCAGAAAGATCATCATATTTCGGCACTAAAGAACATCAGCAAACCGGGAATATGACCGCTTTCCTGCTACGCACAGCTTGGTGACAGTTTTTCCATTCGCCGGTTGGCATTTATATCAGCGGTTTTTCTCGGCTTATATGCCTCTATCTCATTCTTAAAGTGGCATCATTTGGTAGTCACGATATTTATCCATACATAGTGTGTTTTTATTCATAGAGAACAGTCTGTTGACCTATATATGATAAAACCACTGAAAATCGGTACTCACTTTTTGCATGCTGCATATACGTCTACGCAGCGCAGAGCGAGCTAGAGTTACCCGAAACACGCGCATGCCAAATTTTCTCATGAAACAGTCTATCAAGTCAAAGTCCCAGTTCGAAATTTCGCGTAGGTGATTTCGAAATTTCGTGAGCGCAAGTCGAAATAACGTTTGCAGCTCTCTTATATATAACATTTACCGTGCTTTTTGTACCGTACTCGACGCATTCATTCGATATTGATTACATGGAGATCATGTTACTTTTTAACTATGTTTTCTAGTTAGAACGAGGTCAAAGGCGTGAAGCGCTTTAAACTTTGGCCTCGTGTTATTTTAAAGTATCGCTGTGGGTTTAGCCCATCCATTGCAATCGGACGACAACGGGACGTCTAGATACAAAATACAACCTCAACATCCACCGAAAACTCAGATGGCATGCCAACGTTAAGTTAACGTTAGATGGACGTTAGCAGCTACTGCTATATGGTACCGTTATTCTAACGTAATTTTGCTCATTGATTAACTAACGTTTGCATTTTTCATTTTTTTTAACGTTAATAGTAATCCGTGTTTGAACGAATATGTAACGGTAGCGATCAGCAACAGTCGGTCTTTCGGCCGCTGTACACCCTGTGTCACTGCGAGAGGGGGGTGGGGGGGGGGGAGGGCACAGGTTCGTCAATAGTGTGGTAGTTGAAGTCTTAGGTCTGCGAAAGTCCATCCCGACCAGATCGGGGATTGAAATGCTTACAGTCGTAGATGGATACTAGTGAGCTGAACCACCAACTGCAAACATGGGGACATAGCCCGATTACTTCTTGGTATATAGTCGAAAACGTTTAACATGGGACCTTAGAGAGATACTGGAGCTTCGTTCAAATTGACGTACTTCCGTTTCGGTGATTTCAATTTCCTTCCCCAAGGTGGAAGATGTTGAACAGTACAAGAGACCTCGGGCAAGAACATGGCGAAAAGCAAATTAAAATTATGTTTCCATGGCAACGGCACTTTTGCCCCATGATAAAATATACAGATTCGGGCTAAATTTAAAAACTCGTAAAAATCGGGAAAACAAGCTAGAGCAGATATCTTTGCGGCTAATGGCAGAGAACATATATCTCCAGATAACCGGTGACAAAAAAACTGTCTCAGGGGCTTAACGTTTGAGTCCTGTTATTTGGACGTTGTCCTGCGTTATGCCATGACGTCACAATGAGGGGACAACGTCACAGTTTTACAAAGGCTATTACTCGTGTATTATACGTCATATCGATTTCCGGTTCATCTGACGTTATATCTTATATCAAGAGACAACTGCTACCGTGCGTAACTTGTTTTCCTTTACCGAAACGGCGTCACAAACGTGGGCGTCAAAGATGACGTCACTTCTGTCAGTATCTCAGCCTACGGTTGGCTTGTTTCCAAGCTGACTGTTTTAGGAAGGCCATAACTGTCCTCGGGCGGAACATACCGTTCAGTGTATCTTGTGAGACAGGGGCAGAGGTCATGTTAGGAATGAGCTACCACTTCTATGAGAGTGGTACGTATATGCACAAGCTACCTTTGATAGATTTTTAGCCCACCTCTCAAAAACTGTGTTTGACAACGCCGCTGTAGAGACCCAGACCATGCTATTTTATCACTCATTATTATCATGCACGTCATGCTGCGGTATACATAGAAAACACGGATATCGTAAAACAGGCAGGAATATACGACGGCCATCAATTGAATAGGGCCTGTCAGAGAACCTATTCAGAGAAATATTTGGCCCCGGCTGTTTCAATACGTCGTTTTAATCCGGTTATTGGTCACACGTGCCATCCACTCACCGGCATCTACATTCTACCGTCATGAACATTCAACAGCAACTTGTCATAACCCTCTGACCCCTGACCCAACCAATCGAAATCAACAAAGATACGAGTGCTACACAATCTCGGACAGTTCATCATAACGCACCCTTGCATATCGTAACATCCTTTTGTTTTTTTTTGTTTGTTTTTTTAAAGTTAAGACAAAATTAACAGTTCATTATAGACAAGCTATCTCAAAGGAACTAAATCATCAGTTAGATGTATCATATCAACAAATAACACAACCGCGTGATTAGCAACAGAGATCTTGAGAAAACTCTAAGAAAGTCTCTCGCAGCTATTTGAAATTAGCTTCAGTTGAAGAAATCACAAGTGAACATAGTAAGCTTAATACCATTAAAAGGTAAATCCACAAGATGATTACTTATACATGACAAAGTCTTTGAACTTGGCTGGCATCTGCCTGGATCGACGAGGGCGCGCATCACACGAAGTCTCACTCGGCGTTTGGATTGACGATCGCGGTGAAAGGGTCACAGCCACTGGTTGGGCTGCTGATCGTGATCGCGTTGTCATGGTAGGATGAGACGGAGAAGCCTCAGAAACCGCAGCATCTAACACATCAGGTTGATCTCTAGCCCTAGGACTCAACGAAGGTGCGTCGGCCTCAGTCAACTGCTCTGAATCAGCACCAGGTTGAGGTTGTGAAGATTGTTTACGGATGTCGACGCGATTTCGACGGTACAATCCACGCTCATTGGCCAATTCATAAGACCTTTCATCAAGTCTACGATTGACTGTGGCAGGGTCCCACAGCCGTTGACCTAAGACGAATGGTCTCATACGGACAGTGTCACCAGCTTCCAGTGGAGTTAAATCCTTTGCAGACTTGTTATGGTACCATGCACTCCGTTGCTGACTCTGAAGTTGCCTTCTGACCTCACGATGGTGATCAGAGTTCGTAGGTGTCAGCAACTTGGCGGTCATAGGCAAGAGACTGCGTGTACGTCGGCCAAGAAATCGTTGGACCGGACTTGTTTCACCAGACCCTGATGGAGTATTACGTAGGTCTAGCAAAGCCAGGTAAGGATCTTTCTTTGACATCATTGCTTTCTTTATCAGACGCTTGGCAGTCTTCACTGCTGATTCAACTTTGCCATTGGATTTTGCATATCCAGGACTGGATGTACAATGTTCGATGTCCCATTTGGTTGTAAAGGTCTTAAACTCTGAACTCGAAAACTGAGGTCCGTTGTCACTCATTATCATACTGGGGGATCCGTAACGAGCGAAATGAATTTTCAGTTTTCGGATGACTGTAGAGCTCTTGGTGTCTTCTAATCTGTCAACTTCCCAATAGTTGCTATAGTAGTCAACCGTGATTAAGTAGCTTTGGTTGGCCAACTCCATCAAATCTACTCCAACCTTCTCCCATGGTCGGTCTGTCACCTCGTGGCTCATGAGTGTTTCTTTAGGTTGAGCGATGTTATACGAACTGCAAACATCACAAGCAGCGATGAAAGTTTTTAGGTCTGCATTCATCCCAGGCCAGTAAACACATTCCCTGGCACGTCGCAGTGAACTTTCTATGCCAAGATGGGATGAATGGACTGCTTCCATTACTTCACGACGCATGCCTTGAGGAATCACAACCCTTTCCCCTTTAAAGACAAGTCCATCTTGTATGGTTAGCTCGTCTCTGATGTGGAAGTACAGCATTCCAAGGTTTGACACCTCGCTCTTGTCATCTGGCCAACCTCTCAAGATGATCTCCTTGAGGGCTGACATGGTCTCATCATTTTCCGTTGCCTGTCGGATCTTCTTTAGACGTTCTTCTCGAATAGGAAGAAATTTTACCATGTTGACAGACTCCAGCAGATCACCACCTTCTGTATCCTTTAGATGAACCCTGGATAACGCATCAGCTATGTGTATTTGCTTCCCAGGTTTGTAGGTGAGGGTGAAATCATACTGCTGTGCGCGAAGCAGCATCCCCTGGAGTCGCCTAGGTGCTTTACAAAGCGGCTTGTTTATGATGGTCTGTAGTGGCTTATGGTCAGAAACCACTAGAGTCAGACGTCCAAACGTGTACTGGTGAAACTTGTTCAATGAGAACAGAACAGCTAACATCTCCTTCTCGATTTGTGCGTAACGCTGTTCAGTGTTGGTCAGTGCACGGCTCGCATAGCTAATCGGCTTGCCCTCTTGTAGCAATACACACCCTAGTCCAGTACTACTGGCGTCACACTGGATGGCACGTGTGACCAATAAACGGAAAATATCCGGGGAATGCAGGAGTCTGATGCCATATTGATTTCCAATTGGGGTTAATTCAGATGAATTCCACATCTTCAGTGAGGTATCACATTTAATAAGCTCGGCATTTTTTACCACATGTGCAGGAACTACATTCACACTGGCTCCGCTGTCTACTTGAAAGGATACCGTTGTACCTTCCACCTCCATGTCTGCCATGATGTCTTTGTTACCTCCTTGTGCACTAATCTTCAGTATCATTTCCACCTCTGAATCATCTGTTTCCTCTTCTCTCAAAGTATGAACTCTTCTTTTGGGTTTTATATGACACTTCGACTTGCACTTGACTGCGAAGTGGTTGGTCAATCCACACTTCGAGCACCGTTTTCCATATGCAGGGCATTTTTCTTTACTCCACACATGTCTCTGTCCACAGAATTAACATTCTTTCAATTGATCGCGACTCATTTCCTTCTTTTTATACTTCTCATCTTGTTTGTGCTTTACCCACTGCACTGTTTCTTCTCCATCTTCTTTGAAGATATTCATCTGCTTCTTTGACATCTGGTGTGCGACACAAAACTGAATCGCTCTCTTCAGAGTCAATTCATCAGCTTTCAGAAGTTTCTCTCTTAAATGATCATCAGCACATCCAAATACAATTTGGTCTCTGATAAGTTTCTCTCGCTGACCTTCAAAGTTGCAGTCCTTGGATAGAATCTTCAGACGAGTGATAAAAGCGTCTAACAGTTCTCCTGGTCTCTGTTTACTTTCATGAAACTTGAACCGGGCTGCAATCTCATTTTTTCGTGGCGTGAAGTATGTGTCAAATCTAAGCAATACTGAAGCGAGGACGTTGGCTTGGTTTGGTTGATCCACTTCAGGTATAGGAAACTCAAACGAGTTGTACAGCTCTAGCAAGTCATCACCACCACAGGTAAGTAAAATAGCCACTTTTTCTTCTTCTGTTTTACCTGCAGCTCCACTGGCTAACAGGTATAAGTTAAACTTCTGTTTAAACAATTTCCAGCTATGCTCAGCATCGCCGGTCAGTGACATTTTACCTGGTGGGTTTATGCTAGACTGTGAAAATTGAGCCATCTTCTATCTTCTTTTCTGCTTTATTTAACTTCTTTCTTTATCTTCTTTCTCTTCTTTCTTTATCTTCTCTATTCACCTCTCTTCATTCTTCTTGCTAATTTGACTTTACCACGCTGCCACCATGTTTCAATACGTCGTTTTAATCCGTTTATTGGTCACACGTGCCATCCACTCACCGGCATCTACATTCTACCGTCATGAACATTCAACAGCAACTTGTCATAACCCTCTGACCCCTGACCCAACCAATCGAAATCAACAAAGATACGAGTGCTACACAATCTCGGACAGTTCATCATAACGCACCCTTGCATATCGTAACACCGGCCGTTTGGAATTTACGAGCCCTACAGATAAAAATACCGACCGGGAAGTGCGCCATTTTCTCCGCACGAATCATTACGTCATTATATTTAGCCTAGCTGTCGGCAGATAAGTGACAGAAATTAGAAGGCGTGCGTTGAAAGGATGCGAAAGGATACGGAGCAAACATGACCGTAGGCCTATAATCCACATCAACAGTGAGACCGCGAAACAGTGACGTATCAAACTGGATTTCATCTGTCTGATATAAATATGACATACATGACACTTGCTTTGTGCCATACCAGGTTTCGGGAAGAATATATTCTGCCCATGATTGACAATATAGTGGCTGGCAACCATTTTGGTAAGTGGCCTTTATTAAGCAACATATAGGAATCAAACTGAATGATTTATCTGGGGCATAGAGGATATTCGACAGCCAATGTTTACTGTCTAAGTTGATACCAGGGGACACGCCACCCCCCCTCGTTTTTGTGCTGAGAACTTCATATCATTTTCTGGAACTTTCATTGTGATCACGACAAAACGGTTGTAGCCTACTTTCATTGTGCTCGCCTCCAGACGTCTGTACTTTCATTGTGCTGGCCTCCAGGCGTCTGTACTTTCGTCGTGCTAACCTCCAGGCGTCTGTACTTTCATTGTGCTCGCCTCCAGGCGTCTGTACTTTCATTGTACTGGCCTCAATGCGTCTGTACTTTCATTGTACTCGCCTCCAGGTGTCTGTACCTTCATTGGGCTCGCACCCAGGCGTCTGTACTTTCATTGTACTCGCCTCCAGGCGTCTGTACTTTCATTGTACTCGTCTCCAGTCTTCTGTACTTTCATTGTGCTCGCCTCCAGGCGTCTGTACTTTCATTGAGCTCGCCTCCAGGCGTCTGTACTTTCATTGTGCTCGCCTCCAGTCGTCTGTACTTTCATTGTGCTCGCCTCCAGGCGTCTGTACTTTCGTCGTGCTAACCTCCAGGCGTCTGTACTTTCATTGTGCTCGCCTCCAGGCGTCTGTACTTTCATTGTACTCGCCTCAATGCGTCTGTACTTTCATTGTACTCGCCTCCAGGTGTCTGTACCTTCATTGGGCTCGCACCCAGGCGTCTGTACTTTCATTGTACTCGAATCCAGGCGTCTGTACTTTCATTGTACTCGCCTCCAGTCTTCTGTACTTTCATTGTGCTCGCCTCCAGGCGTCTGTACTTTCATTGAGCTCGCCTCCAGGCGTCTGTACTTTAATTGTGCTCGCCTCCAGTCAGCTGTACTTTCATTTTACTCGCCTCCAGGCGTCTGTACTTTCATTGTGCTCGCCTCCAGGCGTCTGTACTTTCATTGTACTCGCCTCCAGGCGTCTGTCCTTTCATTGCGCTCGCCTCCAGGCGTCTGTATTTTCATTGTGCTCGCCTCCAGGCGTCTGTAATTTCATTGTGCTCGCCTCCAGTCGTCTGTACTTTCATTGTGCTCGCCTCCAGGCGTCTGTACTTTCATTGTGTTCGCCTCCAGTCTTCTGTTCTTTCATTGTGCTCGCCTCCAGGCGTCTGTACTTTCATTGTGCTCGCCTCCAGGCGTCTGTACTTTCATTATGATCGCCTCCAGGCGTCTGTACTTTCATTGTGCTCGCGTCCAGGCGTCTGTACTTTCATTGTGCTCTCCTCCAGTCGGCTGTACTTCCATTGTATTCGCCTCCAGGCGTCTGTACTTTCATTGTGCCCACCTCCAGGCGTCTGTACTTTCATTGTATTCGCCTCCAGTCGGCTGTACTTTCATTGTACTCGCCTCCAGGCGTCTGTACTTTCATTGTGCCCACCTCCAGTCGTCTGTACTTTCCTGGTGCTCGCCTCAGGGCGCCTGTACTTTCATTATGCTCGCCTCCAGGCGTTTGTACTTTCATTGTACTCGCCTCCAGGCGTCTGTACTTTCATTGTGCCCACCTCCAGTCGTCTGTACTTTCCTTGTGCTCGCCTCAGGGCGCCTGTACTTTCATTATGCTCGCCTCCAGGTGTTTGTACTTTCATTGTACTCGCCTCCAGGCTTCTGTACTTTCATTGTGCGCGCCTCCAGGCGTCTGTACTTTTATTGTGCTCGCCTCATGGCGTCTGTAATTTCATTGTGCTCGCCTCCAGGCGTCGGTACATTCATTGTGCTCGCCTCCAGTCGGCTGTACTTTCATTGTACTCGCCTCCAGGCGTCTGTACTTTCATTGTGCCCGCCTCAAGGCGTCTGTACTTTCATTGTGCCCACCTCCAGTCGTCTGTACTTCCCTTGCGCTCGACTCAAGGTGTTTGCACTTTCCTTGTGCTCGCCTCAAGGCGTCTGTACTTTCATTGTGGCGAGTCGTCTGTACTTTCCTTGTGATCCCCTCAAGGTGTCTGTACTTTCCTTTTTGCTCGCCTCAAAGCGTCTGTACTTTTATTGTGCTCGCCTCCAGGCGTCTGTACTTTGATTGTGCTCGCCTCAAGGCGTCTTTACTTTCCTTGTGCTCGCCTCCAGGCGTCTGTACTTTCATTGTGCTCGCCTCCGGGCGTCTGTACTTTCCTTGTGCCCACCTCCAGTCGTCTGTACTTTCCTTGTGCTCGCCTCAGGGCGCCTGTACTTTCATTATGCTCGCCTCCAGGCGTTTGTACTTTCATTGTACTCGCCTCCAGGCTTCTGTACTTTCATTGTGCTCGCCTCCAGGCGTCTGTACTTTTATTGTGCTCGCCTCATGGCGTCTGTAATTTCATTGTGCTCGCCTCCAGGCGTCGGTACATTCATTGTGCTCGCCTCCAGTCGGCTGTACTTTCATTGTACTCGCCTCCAGGCATCTGTACTTTCATTGTGCCCGCCTCCAGGCGTCTGTACTTTCATTGTGCCCACCTCCAGTCGTCTGTACTTCCCTTGCGCTCGACTCAAGGTGTTTGCACTTTCCTTGTGCTCGCTTCAAGGCGTCTGTACTTTCATTGTGGCGAGTCGTCTGTACTTTCCTTGTGATCCCCTCAAGGTGTCTGTACTTTCCTTTTTGCTCGCCTCAAAGCGTCTGTACTTTTATTGTGCTCGCCTCCAGGCGTCTGTACTTTGATTGTGCTCGCCTCAAGGCGTCTTTACTTTCCTTGTGCTCGCCTCCAGGCGTCTGTACTTTCATTGTGCTCGCCTCCGGGCGTCTGTACTTTCCTTGTGCTCGCCTCCAGGCGTCTGTACTTTCATTGTACTCGCCTCCAGTCGTCTGTACTTTCATTGTGCTCGCCTCCAGGCGTCTGTACTTTCATTGTGCTCGACTCCAGGCGTCTGTACTTTCATTGTGCTTGCCTCCGGGCGTCTGTACTTTCATTGTACTCGCCTCCGGGCGTCTGTACTTTCATTATGGTCGCCTCCAGGCGTCTGTACTTTCATTGTGCTCGCCTCAAGGCGTCTGTACTTTCATTGTTCATTTCCTCCAGGCGTCTGTACTTTCCTTGTGCTCGCCTCAGGGCGCCTGTACTTTCATTGTGCTCGCCTCCAGGCGGCTGTACTTTCATTGTGCCCGCCTCCAGGCATCTGTACTTTCATTGTGCTCGCCTCCAGGCGTCTGTACTTTCATTGTGCCCGCCTCCAGTCGTCTGAACTTTTATTGTGCTCGCTTCCAAGCGTCTGTACTTTCATTGTAAGTGCCTCCGGGCGTCTGTACTTTCATTGTGCCCGCCTCCAGTCGTCTGAACTTTTATTGTGCTCGCCCCCAGGCGTCTGTACTTTCATTGTAAGTGCCTCCAGACGTCTGTACTTTCATTGTGCTCGCCTTACAGGCGTCTGAACTTTCATTGTGCTCGCCTCCTGGCCTCTGTACTTTCATTGTGCTCGCATCCAGACGTCTGTACTTTCATTGTGCTCGCCTTACAGGCGTCTGAACTTTCATTGTGCTCGCCTCCAGGCGTCTGAACTTTCATTTTGCTCGCCTCCAGGCGTCTGTACTTTCATTGTGCTCGCCAGCAGGCGTCTGTACTTTCATTGTGCTCGCCCCCAGGCGTCTGTACTTTCATTGTAAGTGCCTCCAGGCGTCTGTACTTTCATTGTGCTCGCCTTACAGGCGTCTGTACTTTCATTGTGCTCGCCTCCAGGTGCCTGTACTTTCATTGTGTTTGCCTCTATGCGTCTGTACTTTCGTCGTTCTCGCCTCTAAGCGTCTGTACTTTCATTGTGACCTGGTCCAAATGAAGATCTCAATATGACAGAAAAGGTGGCCAAAAATAACCGCACAGCTGGAATGTAAGAGGTTTAACACTATTAGGTAAAACACAAATATTGAAGTCGTACACAATGTTTCAATATTCGATGTTAACCCATTCACAGCGATTTGAAAAAGAGATAAATAGGCTACTATTTTCCTTTATCTGGAATGGAAAGCAACAACGGTTAAAAAAAAGACACATTGGTTAAAAACATGGAGGGCGATTTAGCGCTCCATGTTAAATCAGTAATACTAACCTCTCGCATCTAGTGGATAAAACGATATCCTTTTAGAGAGGAAACCTCATGGAAAACACTTGGGAATTGACACGTGAAGAGGCTATGTCCGATACCAAATCTTTTGTTTTCTTGTAATTGTGTCATTCCTTGGTTTGCAAGATTAGGAATAGATCCGTTTTATCTTCAAATAAAGAGGGCATTTTCAATGTTACAGAAAAATAGACCTAGGCAAAAATATTATTAATCAAAGTGTATGGCATAATATAAATTTGAAGTAAAAAAATTGTCCAGATTTATATGAGGCAGGTATGCACAAAATAAAAGACCCGTTTGATGATTCAAAGGTGCTTTTGCCATTCAACAAAATGAAAGAAAGGGGTATTGGAAACAGAAGCTTCCTCTCATGGTACGCCTTGGCGCAAGCAGCACAATACGCCGTAAAGAATGAGTTACAAGATGAAGTGGTGCCAGATATTTTACAATTTGTTTACAAGGAGAATGTTATAAACTGGAAAAGACGGGTAGTAAGATTATTTATTATTGTATCAGAGATAATTTAGTTGGTGGAAATGTGGTCAAACCTAAATGTTGTAAGCAGACAGAGGGATATCTATACTATTCCATATATCTATAAGCGGGACTTGTTAACACAGCAAGTAGGGTGTTTTAATATAAATTTTTGAACGACTGTCTTATAAATAATTATTGGCTTCAAATATTAAAAATTCAAATCATGTATGCCTGTACTTTTTTCGGTAAGGATATTAAAAATATTATGCATTTATTTTGGAAAAATAGAAGTACAACAGTTTTGGAACGCTATGGAACATTGGTTTACACATGAACAGCTGTCCGGAACAATAAAGCCCTGATATTCTATGGATCCATGGAAGCTACAGGTCATGTAAACATCACTTTTGATAAATTATATCAATCTAGATTTTCGCAGACAGATAGATAAATAAGTAAATAGGCTGTTTTGCGTAAACTTATCTGGAAGAGATCAACCCGTTGTGGTTGTTGTTTTTGTTCTGTTTTGTGATTTTTTGGGTGATTTTTGTTGTTGTCTTACTGTCTGGTGATGTTTAAATGATGTATTGTCTCTGTCTGGTGATTGTATCATGTCTATTTAAACTAATACAAAAAAAGAAAGCAAAGAAATATCCAAACGTTTGTACTTTCATTGTGCTCGCTTCCGGACGCGTGTATTTTCATTATAATTACGTCCAAACATTTGTATTTTCATCGTGATCATGTCTAAAACGCTTGTACTTTCATTGCGATCACCTCCAGGCGTCAGTGCATTCATTGATAAGGTAGCGTTTGGACGATATCATAGTAAGCATATGACAAGTGTTATTGGTAGAATCTATGAATATCTACACATGTGACCATGCTAATCGATAAAGTAAAATGTATGCTATATTTCAGGTTAAAAGCCACTACAAAAGAAACATGAAGAAACAAAACAGACAGACGTCAGACAAAACACTCACTTCCCACAAGGCAAAATTCGCCATTTTTGTGATATTGGTCATGAGTCAGGCGCTTGGATTCTCGTCGTCGGTCAACGCCTTATCTGACAGTGTAGTGGACGCCAATGGGGGGGCGCACACCGGATGTCATGTCCTACATCCTGCAGCTGTGTCCTGAACGACTTCATTCACTTTATGGTCAACTGTAGCCGAACCCCAGATGTCAAGGATTTCGGGAAATCATTGTCATTGATGTTTGACAGAAGCCCAAACATATCGACTCTTATCATCCACAACTCTGGCATCACCAATCTGGAAACGCTACAGCTTTGTAAACTACAAAATCTGGAGACTTTAAACCTGGACAACAACTCGCTGATGAGCCTCGGTGATAGTCTGTTGCAGTGTCTCCACAATTTGCGGCACTTAAGTGCAGATCATAACGAAATCAAGGTCATCACGGGAAACACATTTAAGACACTCAGTGGGTTATCTGACTTGAGCTTACAATATAACAACATGGAGCACATCAACCCCTCGGCTTTCACTGGCTTCAATGCTATCAGCAGAGTCGAGATGTCAAATAACCGACTTGCGAGTCTCGACATTTGGCCTCTTTACCTTGCTGTGCACATTCCTACACAGCTTGATGTTGATCTGTCTCACAATGATATCCGGTTATTCACGAACGACTTAAACTGGCGATACAGTCCATTTTTCAAACCCAGGCAATATTCCTTTAACTTGCTTGGCAACAACATAAGCCATATCAGTGATTTGAGAGCAGGCTGGGGTCTGTCGACAGCTGTCGAACTATTATCGCTTTTTACAGAAGAAAGCAATCATATTATCATGCGGCATAACCCATTGCTTTGCGACTGCGTCGATTTTAATGTATACAAGTACGTGAAATTACTGTCTGGTCAGGTATGGATTAGCGAAGTTAGGTGTAAAGTCATGAGCTCATTAGAAGACAGACCCGCTCATATGCCTTTAGCAGATCTGGTGTGTCACGTCACTGACAATTGTACTTCCGGTTGCGACTGCATTGAGCCGCCCGCCGATACGACTGTCACCATCAACTGTGAGAATCTACAACTTCGAGATCTACCGCCTACAATTCCAACTCAAACAGTTGGTTATTATGACTATAACTTCAAGTATACACTACGGTTGGCAAACAATGCTATAAAACAGGTTTCGCATCGAACATATTTTCGTGTTCTGAATGTTGGAGATTTTAGTCAAAACGAGATAACGTTCCTGGACAAAGACATTCTGCAACAATGGACTCTGATGTCACATATTTACCTTAGTAATAACAAACTGACCACGCTGCCCCAGGAAATCACATCGATGGAGTTCAAGAACCTACGGAACATGACACTTCACCAGAACCCTTGGCACTGCGGCTGTGAACACACCTGGTTTAAATCTTGGATTCTCAACATGACTGGCAAGATTGGTAACGTCAATGCTATTCTTTGTAGTACTCCAGCGAGACTACAAGGACGAAGTCTGACGACTGTCCCCGATGAGGAGTTTTGCACAGACCCAGTACAGGACAAGATGGTCCGGATCATTACAATAACTGTGAGCGTCATCGGGAGTGTGGTGGTTGTCGTGACAACATCTCTGTCTGTCGCTTACTACATGAGAGTGCGCGTCTTTGCCAGGCTCAAGTGGCACCCATTCAACCACGATGAGTGTCAGGGAGAGAATAAAGAGTTCGACGTTTTCTTATCTTTCGCCACCGCGGACGAAGACTGGGTGCGGGATCTGAATAAAGTTCTGGAACAAGAAGGCTATAGAACACATTTCCACAGGAGAGACTTCAAGCCTGGCAACACCATTGTCGGCAACGTCAGCAAGGCTGTGGAAGGCAGTAAGCGGACTCTCTGTGTGTTATCTCTTGCCTTTGCCGCCAGTGAGACGTGCATGTGGGAGTTCGAGTCTGCTCTGAACTTCGACGTCACTGAGAACAAACATCGGCTGATCACGATACTTAAAGAGCCGATTGCGGTCGAGGAGCAGAATCATTCACTCAAGGATTACCTCAGGCGGTTCACGTATATCGAGGCCGACACCAAACTCTTCTGGGAGAATCTCTTTTACTCTTTGCCTGTTGACAAAATCGGACGACCGCCACAGATGGACATACCGGCGAACGACAACGAGGCGGATGTGCCTGGTGACCTTGAAGATCAGATGCCTCTTCTGGCCGTTGGACAGAATTTGCAGGCGTGAATGAAAATGGTGAAACGCATTGTGTTGATTACATGGCGACATCCAAGAATAACTTTTGTCGTGGTCGCATAATGTCAGGGCTAACTCACAATTTGATGTGATGAACTCCTTTTGGCCAACACGGATTGCCGCTTTCCACTTGATTTAAGTGCCTTGTTTCATCTAATAAGTGTTCATTGAGGGCGTCATAAGGGCGTTAATTATATACTGTAATGCAGTTCTGAGTTAATTAATTTAGTTAATTAAGTACGGTAATGCAATACTGAGTTAATTAATGAAATTAATTAAATATTTTATTGCAGTGCTGAGGTAATTGATGAAGGTAATTAAATACTATAATGCAGTAATAAATGGAATGATCTGTTGTAAAGTTCATTTTCGTTATGTGAGTCAAACGTTATCCCTAGACTTCCACTGCACTATCTGCTACTGTATACAAGCCGTCACTTAACTTCATTTAACTTCCGTGCCACAGCCATCATTAATTCAGATCCCCTCCCTTCGCAATGATTCGATTTGATGGTATATTACTAAATATCTATCTATATTGACAACATATATAGCTAAGTATAATATGAAACTTGAATATTGAAATAATTCAATATGAATTGGAATCACATGGGTTTATGTATTGTAGGCAGGAATACCATGTTGTTTCTGTTTTTATTATCTGGTTATGGGTGTGATTGCAATGTATCAGCATAATATTAGTTCAGGATATTTTAGGCCCATCAGTACGTTCCTGGTGTGAATATTTACAGCTGATGCACTTATTCAAGATTATGTATTCAAGAAGGAACTATTATTACCCCATTCACATATATATTTGTTCAAAATCGTAAACAAAATATGCAAGAAAATGGATGATATATTTCGTTTGCCTTGCACATATTTCGGTATTTGTCATAGTGTTGTCAGTTGGTTCGCTACTATGCAGGTTTATCTGTAAATAGGTCAAAGCATGTCATATATAATTTTGTTTTTAAACCATGTGTACAGTTTGAAATTGATATCTGCACTGTCAATATATAAATGTGAAATGATCCATATGTTAAAGCAATCGCAACAAACGCAGTTATCCTATGTATACTTTTGACTGGATGTATCACGCGAGTACATTAAAGTGCTCATACAGCAAGTTTCCTCCTTAGTTTTTTGTCATAAATGACGCATTATGAAATCTTGTGAGTTCAATCGTTACACCACATACGGGTTGTCGTACTTAGATTCAACTGAAAAGGGCAAAAAACGACATCGGCCTGGAAGAAGACCGTCTTCCCCATGTGCGGGGGGCGGGGGCGGGGGGGGGGGCAAGGGGTATTTCCGTTATCCGGGAATGAGCCTTTTTATTCCACAGCACAGTGAACTGAGGATGAGGAAAAATTTTCGGGAACTGGGAATGGGATATTAGCCGACCGTCGTGATCAAGGATTTTCATTAATCTTGAACCGAGAATTTTGATATTAAGTAGGTAACCTTCAATTGGGAAATCGCCATTCTATTGCATGAATCCGCTCCTTCTATTGTATGCGGGGAACTCTCCATTTAATACATCGTGACCTTGGAATCAAGAAATTTATTCTTTGTGACTTGGAAACCCGAACCCCACCCATTGCGCCCCCGCCCCCACCCTCACCTCCTCCACGTGGGTTAGTATAGGGAAGGTGGAGGCGGGAACTTTCATTGGTCATCACTCCAGATAGTCAGATATATCTGCCTCGGTCAGTTTCAGTTCACTGGGCCCAGTTGCACGACGACCCCGTAGATAGCTACGGGCCCGTAAGCTGCACGTACGCTACCTGTAAAACGTTGCGTGAGTTGCACTAAATAACGTGGGGGCGTCCAGCTCGTAACTTTACGTGGCCGATGTTTCATAATGCGTTTATTACGGTAAGTATAATCAATTTTAGTATACACTCATACAGAAAATGCCGGCCGGCTCTCTCACTCTAGTTCAACTGACGTAGCCCTTTAATCTTGACCTCTGACATAACCTATTAACTCTGACGCACTGACCCATTTATAACATTACATTCGATCATAGCGCACCTATACTCTCACACCACATATCGTAACATCCTTCTTTTTTGAAAATAACTCATTTGGAGCCAAATGAACAGTTAATTTATTAACATTGATATCGGATAAATCACATCACTGCTATTGATTTCCATGTCTGCTATAATGTCGTTTTTTTCTACATGGACTCAGTTTTATAACCATTACAATTTCAGAATGAGATTCTTCCTCCTTTTGGATAGAGTAAATTTTCTTGGTTCTTTTCATGTTTTTTGATAAACACTTATTTTGAACAGGATCTCTCTTTGCTCCAGACATGTTTGCTACCACAGAATTTGGAAACGCTGAAACGCATTCACGCAGCTCTCTATCTTCTTTCTTCTTCTTTCTCTATATTCTTCTTTGCATATGCCCATGTTTTTATTTTGCTATTTGGTGAGCAATGCAAAATCCAATTGTCTTTTCCAGCGTGAGATCCTCTTCTTTCCGGAGTTTTTCTCTTAAATGAGTATCGCAGTATCCAAATAAGATTTGGTCTCGTATTAGCTTTTGTTTCTGATCCTCATAATTAGTCTTTCTATAGAATTTTGAGATGAGTCACGAAGGAGTCCAGAGGTTCACCTGGTTTCTGTTTGCATTGATGGAACTTGTACCTTGCAGGTAATTCATTTTTTCGGGGGGTGACATATCCGTCAAATTTCTCTAACACTTTTTTAAGGTTGTTAGATTCGTCATTTTCCCCTTCTACATGTACAGGTAATTCAAAGGAATTGTAAAGTTCTAATATTTCATCTCCTCCACATGTAAGCAGAATTGCAACCTTCTCTTCATCTGTTTTATTATTACATCCACTTGCTAATATATATAGGTTAAACTTTTGAATAGTTTCCATGCTTGCTCTGTATCACCCATTATTGATAGTCTATGTGGTGGGCTGAGTGATTGAGCCATAATTTCCATTTACCTTGTTCTATTATCTTCTTTTTTATGTTTTGTCTCTGTGTCTTGTTCGCCAAAAATATGGCCGCCGGCAATGGGCGTCATTACAACGTACAGGGGAAAAGTATGACTATTCTGTTCGTCTATCCTTCGCTCGTGCTTCTCCGTTGGGATCTGGAGTCCTCCGCTGCTTGACTTTACTAACCCCTTCCATTTTTGATTGTTTTCTATGTTTCAGCCTACTGTCTTTTACCACCACTTGTCTGCCCTCCACAGGATTACTTGTATGGAGTGTTATGCCCTGTTCACACGATGCAATACGTTGTAAAGTTCATTGAAACAAATCAATTTTTCAACTAGGTTCTAAAGTTTTGATCAACTTCAAGATTTGGGAAATGTTAAAGCGGGTGTCCAATCCAATTTAATCACGATCTGCACCGAAAGTTTACATCTTAAAATTAAATTGGCGAGTGTTAACGCTTCGTTTCGGCCGACTGGTAAGCAGAAGAAAATTAGGGCAACCCGCCCCCAGCAATGTCAAGCAGAGCGCCATTTTGCCGGGAGCAGTGACGCATATTGTGACTATTCATATGGCACCGCCTTACGTTACAGCTCGCGGAGAGAGATATCAGGGCCGCGATTTACAGATGAACAGCGGCAGTTCCAAGCCGCGCAGTAGCGCAAGATCTTAGTCTTTCATGGAAATGTACCGTCCTAACAAATTGATATACGTCTTGCGACGATTGACTCCTCAACAATGCCATGATTGGAGTTACATCCGCAGCTATTTATATTAGCGATTATCACGCGCTCTTGTTTTGCTCACACAATAGGCGCAATTTCCGGTTTGAATAAATTATAGTATCGCCCCCTGATTGGTCAATCACAGACACTCCTTCAAAAAGGGCTGCCTCCTGGGTAGGCGGCGAAATCGTGCCTGGCGGTCACTTCTAAATTTTATTGTGAGCTACAGATAGAATGAAAAATTATGTAATTTGGTTGATAGACAATTGGGTGAATCGGTAAAGCAGCGTTAGAGGCCAGGCTGGCGGTTCCCTGTAACTAATCAGCGTCGAGTATTTCAGCCAATCAGCGTTAAGATGACAACGTTGACATTATTGGTTGCATTATGACACTGTGGAATGTATATATGTGGCGTGTATGCATGACGCTATGACGCACTATGCTGTAATGGAATGTTAGCTAGACGGCGGCAGTGACAACTGTTGAGTCTTCTTGACCGTGTGAACTGTTGACCGGCCGATGCTTCGATCATTGTTAGGACTGTTGAAGGAATGATCGTATCGTGTGAACCCGGCATAACTCATTTATTCGTACAAACAAGGAACAAACCAACCATAACCTATGCATGTCTGTGTCACTGGTTGGTTTCGAACTGCCTACCTCCCGCACGCCTGTTCGCGTGCTTAACCAATGCGCCACCGCGACTTGGACTAAAGACAATGTTTGTAACTCTTTTTGTATAAACAATGGATCATTCTCTAATAGGTCTCGACTGACCTGCTCACTTACCCGCTACGTGACGCTGTAAACTATGAACGGTTCATGTGCTGCCATCTGACGGCCTTGAGTGGTAATATGGCGATTGGCCCCGTTATGGGCCTTTACTATCCTGTAGTACCAGGCCTGTACCGGGACTATACTGTCATGTAGTACTGGGCCCGTAATGGCCCGTTACTCTCCTGTAGTACCAGGCCTGTACAGGGACCTTACTATCCTGTAGTACCGGGCCTGTTCCGGGCCTTTATTGTCCTGTATTACTGGACCTGTACCGGGCCTGTACTATCCTTTAATACTGGCCCTGTACCGTGCCTTTTCTATCTTGTTGCACCTGGCCTGTACCGGACCTTTACCATCCTGTAGTATTTGACCTGTAATTGCAGGCCTCTACGGATCCTTTACTATATTGTGGTACTGGGCCTGTACTGGGCCTTTACTATCCTGTAGTACTGGGCCTGTACCGAGTCTTTACTACCTTGCAGTACTGGGCCTGTACCGGACCTTTACTGTCCTGTAATAGCAGGCCTGTACCGGGCTTTTGCTATCCTGTAGTATTTGGCCTGTAATAGCAGACCTGTACCGGGCCTTTACTATCCTGTAGTACTGGGCCTGTACTGGGACTTTACTATCCTGTAGTACTGGGCCTGTATCGGGCCCTTACTGTCCCGTAGTACCGGGCTTGTACCGGGCCTTTACTATCTTGTAGTACCATGCCTGTACCGGGCCTTTACCATCATGTAGTACTGGAACTATACCGGGCTTCTACTGTCCTGTAATACCGGGCCTGTACCGGGTCTTTACTATCCTGTATTACCAGAACTGTACCAGGACTTTACTATCCTGTAGTATTTGGCCTGTACTGGGTCTGTACCGGGCCTTGACTATCCTGTATTACTTAGCCTGTACCGGGCCTTTACTATCCTGTAGTACCAGGCCTGTCCCAGGCCTTTACTATCCTGGAGGACGGGGCCTGTACCGGGCTGTTACTATCCTGTAATAAACAGGATAGTAAAGTTGAACGGCCGATGCTTCGATCAATGTTAGGACTGTTGAAGGAATGATCGTATCGTGTGAACCCGGCATAACTCATTTATTAGTACAAACAAGGAACAAACCAACCATAACCCATACATGTCTGTGTCACTGGTTGGTTTCGAGCAGCCTACCTCCCGCACGGCTGCTCGCGTGCTTAGCCAATGCGCCACCGCGACTTGGACTAAAGACAATGTTTGTAACTCTTTTTGTATAAACAATGGATCATTCTCTAATAGGTCTCGACTGACCTGCTCACTTACCCGCTACGTGACGCTGTAAATTATGAACGGTTCATGTGCTGCCATCTGACGGCCTTGAGTGGTAATATGGCGATTGGCCTCGTTATGGGCCTTTACCATCCTGTAGTACCAGGCCTGTACCGGGACCATACTGTCATGTAGTACTGGGCCCGTAATGGCCCGTTACTCTCCTGTAGTACCAGGCCTGTACCGGGACCTTACTATCCTGTAGTACCGGGCCTGTTCCGGGCCTTTATTGTCCTGTTTTACTGGACCTGTACCGGGCCTGTACTATCCTTTAATACTGGCCCTGTACCGTGCCTTTCCTATCTGGTAGCACCTGGCCTGTACCGGACCTTTAATATCCTGTAGTATTGGGCCTGTACCGGGCCCCTATACTATCCTGTAGTACCAGGCCTGTACCGGGCCTTTACTAACCTGTAATACCAGGCCTGTACCGGGCCTTTACTATCCTGTAGTAGCAGGCCTGTACCGGGCCTTTACTATCCTGTAATACCAGGCCTGTACCGGGCCTTTACTATCCTGTAGTACTGGGCCTGTACCGGGCCTTTACTATGCTGTAGTACCAGGCCTGTACCGGGCCTTTACTATCCTGTAGTACTGGGCCTGTACCGGGCCTTTACTATCCTGTAATACCAGGCCTGTACCGGGCCTTTACTATCCTGTAATACCAGGCCTGTACCGGGCCTTTACTATCCTGTAGTACTGGGCCTGTACCGGGCCTTTACTATCCTGTAGTACCAGGCCTGTACCGGGCCTTTACTAACCTGTAATACCAGGCCTGTACCGGGCCTTTACTATCCTGTAATACCAGGCCTGTACCGGGCCTTTACTATCCTGTAGTACTGGGCCTGTACCGGGCCTTTACTATCCTGTAGTACCAGGCCTGTACCGGGCCTTTACTATCCTGTAATACCAGGCCTGTACCGGGCCTTTACTATCCTGTAGTAGCAGGCCTGTACCGGGCCTTTACTATCCTGTAATACCAGGCCTGTACCGGGCATTTACTATCCTGTAGTACTGGGCCTGCACCGGGCCTTTACTATCCAGTAGTACTGGGCCTGTACCGGGCCTTTACTATCCTGTAATACCAGGCCTGTACCGGGCCTTTACTATCCTGTAATACCAGGCCTGTACCGGGCCTTTACTATCCAGTAGTACTGGGCCTGTACCGGGCCTTTACTATCCTGTAATACCAGGCCTGTACCGGGCCTTTACTATCCTGTATTGCCAGGCCTGTACCGGGCCTTTACTATCCTGTAATACCAGGCCTGCACCGGGCCTTTACTATCCAGTAGTACTGGGCCTGTACCGGGCCTTTACTATCCAGTAGTGCTGGGCCTGTACTGGGCCTTTACTATCCTGTAATACCAGGCCTGTACCGGGCCTTTACTATCCAGTAGTACTGGGCCTGTACCGGGCCTTTACTATCCTGTAATACCAGGCCTGTACCGGGCCTTTACTATCCTGTAATACCAGGCCTGTACCGGGCCTTTACTATCCAGTAGTACTGGGCCTGTACCGGGCCTTTACTATCCTGTAATACCAGGCCTGTACCGGGCCTTTACTATCCTGTAATACCAGGCCTGCACCGGGCCTTTACTATCCAGTAGTACTGGGCCTGTACCGGGCCTTTACTATCCAGTAGTGCTGGGCCTGTACCGGGCCTTTACTATCCAGTAGTGCTGGGCCTGCACCGGGCCTTTACTATCCTGTAATACCAGGCCTGTACCGGGCGTTTACTATCCTGCAGTACTGGGCCTACACCGGGCCTTTACTATCCAGTAGTACTGGGCCTACACCGGGCCTTTACTATCCTGTATTGCCAGGCCTGCACCGGGCCTTTACTATCCTGTAATACCAGGCCTGCACCGGGCCTTTACTATCCTGCAGTACTGGGCCTACACCGGGCCTTTACTATCTAGTAGTACTGGGCCTACACCGGGCCTTTACTATCCAGTAGTACTGGGCCTACACCGGGCCTTTACTATCCAGTAGTACTGGGCCTACACCGGGCCTTTACTATCCTGTATTGCCAGGCCTGTACCGGGCCTTTACTATCCTGTAATACCAGGCCTGTACCGGGCCTTTACTATCCAGTAGTACTGGGCCTACACCGGGCCTTTACTATCCTGTAGTACTGGGCCTACACCGGGCCTTTACTATCCTGTATTGCCAGGCCTGCACCGGGCCTTTACTATCCTGTAATACCAGGCCTGTACCGGGCCTTTACTATCCTGTAGTACTGGGCCTGTACCGGGCCTTTACTATCCAGTAGTGCTGGGCCTGTACCGGGCCTTTACTATCCAGTAGTACTGGGCCTGCACCGGGCCTTTACTATCCTGTAGTACTGGGCCTACACCGGGCCTTTACTATCCTGTATTGCCAGGCCTGCACCGGGCCTTTACTATCCTGTAATACCAGGCCTGTACCGGGCCTTTACTATCCTGTAGTACTGGGCCTGTACCGGGCCTTTACTATCCAGTAGTGCTGGGCCTGTACCGGGCCTTTACTATCCAGTAGTACTGGGCCTGCACCGGGCCTTTACTATCCTGTAGTACTGGGCCTACACCGGGCCTTTACTATCCAGTAGTACTGGGCCTACACCGGGCCTTTACTATCCTGTATTGCCAGGCCTGCACCGGGCCTTTACTATCCTGTAATACCAGGCCTGTACCGGGCCTTTACTATCCTGTAGTACTGGGCCTACACCGGGCCTTTACTATCCTGTATTGCCAGGCCTACACCGGGCCTTTACTATCCAGTAGTACTGGGCCTACACCGGGCCTTTACTATCCTGTATTGCCAGGCCTGCACCGGGCCTTTACTATCCTGTAATACCAGGCCTGTACCGGGCCTTTACTATCCTGTAATACCAGGCCTGTACCGGGCCTTTACTATCCTGTAATACCAGGCCTGTACCGGGCCTTTACTATCCTGTAGTACTGGGCCTGTACCGGGCCTTTACTATCCAGTAGTGCTGGGCCTGTACCGGGCCTTTACTATCCAGTAGTACTGGGCCTGCACCGGGCCTTTACTATCCAGTAGTGCTGGGCCTGTACCGGGCCTTTACTATCCAGTAGTACTGGGCCTGTACCGGGCCTTTACTATCCAGTAGTACTGGGCCTGCACCGGGCCTTTACTATCCTGTAATACCAGGCCTGTACCGGGCCTTTACTATCCAGTAGTACTGGGCCTGTACCGGGCCTTTACTATCCTGTATTGCCAGGCCTGCACCGGGCCTTTACTATCCTGTAATACCAGGCCTGTACCGGGCCTTTACTATCCTGTAGTACTGGGCCTGTACCGGGCCTTTACTATCCAGTAGTGCTGGGCCTGTACCGGGCCTTTACTATCCAGTAGTACTGGGCCTGCACCGGGCCTTTACTATCCTGTAATACCAGGCCTGTACCGGGCCTTTACTATCCTGCAGTACTGGGCCTACACCGGGCCTTTACTATCCAGTAGTACTGGGCCTACACCGGGCCTTTACTATCCTGCAGTACTGGGCCTGTACCGGGCCTTTACTATCCTGTAATACCAGGCCTGTACCGGGCCTTTACTATCCTGTAATACCAGGCCTGTACCGGGCCTTTACTATCCTGTATTGCCAGGCCTGCACCGGGCCTTTACTATCCAGTAGTACTGGGCCTGTACCGGGCCTTTACTATCCAGTAGTGCTGGGCCTGTACTGGGCCTTTACTATCCTGTATTACCAGACCTGTACCGGGCCTTTACTATCCTGTAGTATTTGGCCTGTACTGGGCCTGTACCGGGCCTTCACTATCCTGTAATACCAGGCCTGTACCGGGCCTTTACTATCCTGTAGTACTGGGCCTTTACTATCCTGTAGTATTTGGCCTGTACTGGGCCTGTACCGGGCCTTCACTATCCTGTATTGCCAGACCTGTACCGGGCCTTTACTATCCTGTAGTATTTGGCCTGTACTGGGTCTGTACCGGGCCCTGACTATCCTGTAGTACTTAGCCTGTACCGGGCCTTTACTATCCTGTAGTACCAGGCCTGTCCCAGGCCTTTACCATTCTGTAGGACGGGGCCTGTACCGGGCCTTTACTATCCTGTAGTAAACATGATAGTAAAGTTGAACGGCCGATGCTTCGATCATTGTTAGGGCTGTTGAAGGAATGATCGTATCGTGTGAACCCGGTATAACTCATTTATTAGTACAAACAAGGAACAAACCAACCATAACCCATGCATGTCTGTGTCACTGGTTGGTTTCCAACTGCCTACCTCCCGCACGCCTGCTCGCGTGCTTAGCCAATGCACCACCGCGACTTGGACTAAAGACAATGTTTGTAACTCTTTTTGTATAAACAATGGATCATTCTCGAATAGGTCTCGACTGACCTGCTCACTTACCCGCTACGTGACGCTGTAAACTATGAACGGTTCATGTGCTGCCATCTGACGGCCTTGAGTGGTAATATGGCGATTGGCCCCGTTATGGGCCTTTACTATCCTGTAGTACCAGGTCTGTACCGGGACCATACTGTCATGTAGTACTGGGCCCGTAATGGCCCGTTACTCTCCTGTAGTACCAGGCCTGTACCTGGACCTTACTATCCTGTAGTACCGGGCCTGTTCCGGGCCTTTATTGTCCTGTATTACCGGACCTGTACCGTGCCTTTCCTATCTTGTAGCACCTGGCCTGTACCGGACCTTTACTATCCTGTAGTATTGGGCCTGTACCGGGCCCCTATACAATCCTGTAGTACCAGGCCTGTACCGGGACCATACTGTCATGTAGTACTGGGCCCGTAATGGCCCGTTACTCTCCTGTAGTACCAGGCCTGTACAGGGACCTTACTATCCTGTGGTACCGGGCCTGTTCCGGGCCTTTATTGTCCTGTATTACCGGACCTGTACCGTGCCTTTCCTATCTTGTAGCACCTGGCCTGTACCGGACCTTTACTATCCTGTAGTATTGGGCCTGTACCGGGCCCCTTTACTATCCTGTAGTACCAGGCCTGTACCGGGCCTTTACTATCCTGTGATATCAGGCATGTACCGGGCCTTTACTATCCTGTAGTATTTGGCCTGTAATTGCATGCCTGTACGCAGCCTTTACTATCTTGTGGTACTGAGCCTGTACTGGGCCTTTACTATCCTGTAGTACTGGGCCTGTACCGGACCTTTACTACCCTGCAGTACTGGGCCTGTACCGGGCCTTTACTATCCTGTAATAGCAGGCCTGTACCGGGTTTTTGCTATCCTGTAGTATTTGGTCTGTAATAGCAGACCTGTACCGGGCCTTTACTATCCTGTAGTACTGGACCTGTACTGGGACTTTACTATCCTGTAGTACTGGGCCTGTATCGGGCCCTTACTGTCCCGTAGTACCGGGCTTGTACCGGGCCTACACTATCTTGTAGTACCAGGCCTGTATCGGGCCTTTATCATCATGTAGTACTGTACCGGGCTTCTACTGTCCTGTAATACCGGGCCTGTACCGGGCCTTTACTGTCGTGTTGTATTGGGCCTGAACCGGGCCTTTTTCTATACTGTACTACTGGGCCTGTACCAGGCCTTCACTATCCTGCTGAATTGGGCCTGTACCGGGCCTTTACTGTCCTGTAGTATTTGGCCTGTACTGGGCCTGTACCGGGCCTTGACTATCCTGTAGTACTGGGCCTGTACTGGGCCTTTACTATACTGTAGTACCAGGCCTGTACCGGGCCTTTACTATCCTGTATTACCAGACCTGTACCGGGCCTTTACTATCCTGTAGTATTTGGCCTGTACTGGGTCTGTACCGGGCCTTGACTATCCTGTAGTACTTAGCCTGTACCGGGCCTTTACTATCCTGTAGTTCCAGGCCTGTCCCGGGCCTTTACTATCCGGTAGGACGGGGCCTGTACCGGGCCTTTACTATCCTGTAGTACCGGGCCTGTACCGGGCCGTTACTGTCATATAGTACTGGGCCTGTACCGGGCCTTTACTATCCTGTAGTACCAGACCTTTACCGGGACTTTACTATCCTGTAGTACTGGGCCTGTACAGACGAGCCAGTAGCTAAATGTACCGTAATGTTAATGGCAGATATCTGGAAAAATGCTGCTACCGGTACTGCCCATATCAGCCGCAAAATTACCATTACCGTCATGTTTATTGGGTAATTCCAAAGGCTCATGATTTGAGCGGTTCATTCTCCATGTTTGGACACAGACAATTGACGTGAGGGAGCCTTTATGGAAGCAACTGTTCGTCATTGTGAAACCCCAGCGGGGGGGGGGGGGGGGAGAAGGCGTAGAGGAAGTAGATATGTTGGAAGTCTTGTTTTTTAAATCACCACACAAGGGTCAAGTCATTACGTCTAACTTTCGTGAAAACATCGCCCCCTAAACGCGATATGAGGGATCTAACACTTCTGCTTTAAAATAAATCATCCATATATGTCGTATCCTTTGTAAGATTTATCCTGCACCATTAAACACATATGTGACACATATGTGACGCTGTAGCATTGACATGACATGACAATTTCAATCGATCCCCCATTGATAAACGGCATGAGAAATATATGCAATCGATAACTGTCGAATTGCCATATATTTTGAGCTTTTTGATCTAACCCCCCACCCCCTTTGGAGCTGAACATTCACTTATGCATTTCATTGTTTGCCTTGAAATTGACCAGTTCTGACTACATCAGCCAGCTCGCCTCAGTTCAGCTCGGCTTGGCTGATTGCACCGTGACACTTCGCGGAGTCAATATTAACAACAACTGTTCATTATCAAGATAATGCACAGTTTTGTCGTTCTTTATTTAATAACGCACACTTACGTTCATAAAACACGGCAATGTCTGTTTTCCGATGCATTCTTCTAGATAATGAACACTTAAGACAAAGGCGTGACGTCACACAATTTGTTGATAATCGTGAGGTTGGAATTTTAATATTAAATAACCGACATTGTTTTTATCATTCTTATATCAATTTATTCGTCGTTAGCCGCCGTCTCCACACTGCGACTCCGAAGTGGACTACAACAGGTTGTCAAAATTTGCTAGCTTCACCACGAGGAAAGTTGTGTTGTTAGTAGGTTTTTTTTTGGTCGTTGAACCACCAAAGGATCCACCGATAGGAAAGAAATTGAGTTACATATGACCTATACATATGATAGATATGATGATACAGTCCTAGCTACTTACAGTGGATGGTATTTGAAAAGATATGTGAGAAACCGACAAATGTGGTTGTGTTGTCAACACTTGAGTGGCGGTCGGCTAATACCCCATTCCCAGTTCAAGAAGAATTATTTTCTTTGAACTAACGAACTATCCGCCAACCCATTCACCTACCAGAATGATGTAGTCATGGTAACCCGATATTCAAATGAAGGACGGTTGCCGCAAAGCTGCGTATGCAAAAAAGCACATAAGCAACACATTCGCCGTAGCCGAGACCTTCAACATCGACATGAGGAAGACATGTATGACTCCCTTAAAAGAAAATACCGGGCGGCTGCAATGTGATAAAATAGTTAAACTCTGTTTGTATAAAATTAATTTGCCGTTGATCGTTTTGTTTAAAATTGAACCATCATCGAGAAAATCGCACATCAACAGTAAAAATCACTTATTTTCGCCAATTTCGACCACAGTTAGCCACTCACACGCAATGTGTGAGGTCAGCCAAAACTGAACCAAAACTGTGTTTTTCATGCGAGAAGCGGTGCGTCTTTGGAACAAACTGTCAGCTTAACACCTCTCATGAATAATGACAAGCGAACTTGACGAATTTGAATTTTTAACCATCGATGCATTTAAAACAAAATGATGTACTGTTCATCGGTTGGCTGTAACAATTCAAGTGCAAAAAAAGACAGCAAACATATCTTTCTACCGCTTTCTACCGCTATCCATCCAACTGTGTGAGGTCAGCCGTGAGGTTGTCGCTTACGTGGGGCAGAGGTGATGTCAGGAACGAGCTCTCTCTCATGGAGGTGTATCCGCGATTGACCAATCAGGAGGCGGTATTAATTTATATTGAAACCGGAAATGACGTCTACTGTGTGAGCAACACAAGAACGCGTGATCATCGCAAATATAAATAGCTGCGACTGTAACTCAAATCATGACTTGTTTTCGTTGCAAGAGATATATATTTGGATGCTATTTTTCCATGAAACACTCAGATTATGGTCTAATGCGTAGCTTTAAACCTTATCCATTAGCTATGTTGCATAATGCGCAAGAATTACAGTGACACAAGGATACATCCGAGGTTGACAGCGTTGTTTTAAATTCCTTGGCAGATTTGGCTAACTTCGTTTCCCTGTTGAGCATGTTTCATAGCTTGCTACTTGGATACTTCACTGAATTATGGTCATAAACAGTTTTTTAAGTGTACTTACTTTCCTCTACGTTACGCATGTCATGAAGATAACTGGGCTCAATCTTGTTGATACTCTTGTAAACTTCAAATGCTATGCCGCGCAATCGTTCAACATATAGCAATGGTCTACCCTTCCTCAACTCTGCGTAATCTGGTCTAAAGTCATTAAAAACATACCTCAATGCACGCTCCTGTATCTTTTCAATCTTAGGCATATTTTTTATATCACAAAGATGCCATGCAACGGGACAAGAATTAACATGTGAAAGGATAAAAGAATTAATTAACGTAAAGTTGCTATCAACATCCATTGATTTAGAAACTCTAGCTAATACATTGAAACTGTTTCCAGCATTTTTGCATTAACTTGATATATGGTTGCCGAAAGTTAACCTAACTTCCAGTTGAATACCTAGTAAGGTTACTTCCTGTTCCGCTGCCAGTTCTGTTCCAGAAATCGGAAACGATCTGTGCTGACCTACTTCGTTTCTCTTTTCAAACACGATTGCATGGTACCTACTTGGGTTGGCTTTCGTGTAATTATCGGTGAACCACGTTGTTATCTCCGAGGATGCCTTTTCTAGAGTTACCTTAACGTTGTTAAACTCCTTACCTTGAGCCGCCACAGTGTTATCATCAGCATAATTATACTTATAGGTTTTTCGTGCGGTAAATAATACAGCAGGTCATTTGTCAATATATATTACAAATATGAACCAAAAACAGATCCCTGTGGAGCTTCTTACTTGAGAGAAAGCAACTCGATCCGATTACGTCCAGTTTTACCCTCGGTTCGCGGTTCGTATGATAGCTTGCAACTAGCGTGCAAGATTGTTTACTTATGCCATACGCATTCGTCTTGGTAATTAATAATCCGTTGGAAGACAATCGAATACTTTGGAGAGGTCAATTAGTATTGCTCCCATAACTTGATTTTTATCTAATGCATGTTTTGAGTCTTCAACGAAGCGCTTTCAGCAAGCTGTCAAAGCTGTGTCCCTTTCTAAATCCAGATAGTCTGGGTGATAACCTGGTTTCCATAAAGGACATAGCTGGTCACACAATATTTTTTTCATATATCTTGGAAATACAGGGAGACACATTTACCGGCCTGTAGTTTTCCTTATTTAAGTTGTCCTTTTTTATGAAAAGCAAGATGGACGCGATCAGAAGTAAAATATACCCAGCACTGTACCTGACATATAGTATGATATTGCTAGTGTTAACGACTCAAGAAATTTATTGCCACACCGTCCAACATAAGAGGCACTAATCTGGGGGAAATCTTTCACAACAGGTCCTTTTATTGTATTTGCATTTGCGCAATGACTCACTTAGATCATTTCGATTTAACGATATGCATGGTTTCTCTGAGGAAATAATTGCTTGAAATATTCAATGTTTGTTTGACCTTGCTTTGTATGATCACAGGGTTAATGATGGCAATGGCCATGTGGTTTACTGGCAGGGTTAATTATAGGTTGTATCAACTGGTTATTATAATTTTGCAATCATGTGCTGCCTTCTTTCAGAATAAAATCATAAACTGTCAATCCCTGTCTGGTCGATTTTATTATTTTATTTACTTTGTGTTTTATATCTTACACCCTCGACCCGTTCCATATACATGGTTCAACAGGACTAAGACATCAGCGCAATCTGTAAAAAATAATCACTAACTATATAGTACCACGCTGGAGACATATGTGATCCATCTACGTGCCACTGACACTTGACTGGGCACGAGATTCTGGCGAGATCGAGAAATCCATACACACCGCTGTCAACGTCACGCAGCTTGACGTTCAGTACTTCATAGAGAAGTCTGTTAAAAGTATGCAACCGCTCGTTGGTCGTCATACTATCGCGTATATTTCTGGGAATGTTCTTAGGAATCTTAGCGACGCACTCCTGGCCGTCGGGAATCCAGAAGACTTCGGTGGAGGCAGGAAGGAAGAGGTCCATGAGTCCGTCGACGTAGGCGATGTCCAACGCCGCCTCGCCGATGGAGGAATACCACTTCTCGTGGTGGAAGGGCGCGTACACGGCCAGCACATCCGGGTAACCATGCTGCCGGAAGTAGTGACCTAGCACGAACTCCGTGAACGTGGAAAAAAGATCCCTCCTAAAATATCCTCTATTCAATGGCTTCGAGATATAGAGCGTATTCTCCACCAGTTTTGTCAAGGAAATATATTCCACTTGCACCGTGTTCAGGTTTGTAAATGTCTTCTCGTCCCTGCCAGGTCCCGGGTTATGACTCCGGGCTGACGTATGTACACATCGCGTGGTAAAACTGACGTCCCGAGCCCCGCGAAACAAGGACGGTAAACCGCTGAGCACAGTGATGGGGACAGCTGTAACCTGGAAATAAGTCGCGTCACGGACGTTGCCCGATTTAGACTGTTTCTTTTCTTGGCGAAATCGCGTGCAAGTGAATGACATTCTGCGCAAGACCTTGACGATAGCTTCCGCAAAACGAGCGCCGTTTGAATCTCCCATCACGGCTATTTTCACGGGAGCACCGTTCCGGTTCATCTTGACTCCGTGCTCGGGATTTAATATGTCTTCGGCTGTTCTGTTGGTTGGAAAGTGACAGAAGGAAGGATGAAAAGTCGGGTCATCCTTCGTGCCTGTCCAATGACCTTCACCTGGGAAATCTCCTGCCTGTCGGAGAAAAGCCTTCAAAATGCCCTTGGTGCATACCGGAAGTTGTTGTTTTTTCGCTTCTGCTGTTGTTACACTAGGTTTTGTCTCGTTGTGGTTGAGCTGAGTGACAAGAATCACGCTGCAGTTAGTATCTCTGTAGGTCCGATTAGTCCACTGTATTAGACGACTAGGTAGAGATGCTAACCCCGAGGACACTTTAGGAAGGGTCCTCACAGCTGTCCATTCGCCCAGCTTGCCCGATACCTTATCCATTATCGTCTGTAGACACTGTGGGATATCCACAGATGATTGACGCTGACATTGGCCGATCGCATTTTCCACAGCATAACTCACTTGGTCTTGAATGACGTCGGAGGTAAACTTGAGGGTATAATGGTAAAATAAAATTATGGACAGAGCTGCCAGACAGAACAGCCCAATGAAGGCTATAGGCCCGGAACGACTGTTAATCACCATTGTATCCACTGTGCGTCCTGGATCTCGCCTGAATGGCGGTGTAGATGGGTCGGTACAGAGACAAAGGTAAGCGTGTGATGCCTTCCACTTGAGTTGAGCAGTGCCCGGCAGATGTGAGCAGTATCCGGCAGAGGTGAGCAGTATCCGGCAGAGGTGAGCAGTATCCGGCAGAGGTGAGCAGTGTCCGGCAGAGGTGAGCAGTGCCCGGCAAAGGTGAGCAGTGCCCGGCAAAGGTGAGAAGTGTCCGGCAGAGGTGAGCAGTGCCCGGGGGAGTTGAGCAGTATCCGGCAGAGGTGAGCAGTGCCCGGCAAAGGTGTGCAGTATCCGGTAGAGGTGAGCAGTGCCCGGCAGAGGTGAGCAGTATCCGGCAGAGGTGAGCAGTATCCGGCAGAGGTGAGCAGTGCCTGGCAGAGGTGAGCAGTGTTCGGCAAAGGTGAGCGGTGCCCGGCAAAGCCGAGCAGTTTTTGCGGGCAGAGGTGAGCAGTGTCCGGGAGCCGTCTTGCTTGCAATGCCTCTGTGGGTATAACGTGCAGTAACGGTATCTGCGCGCCATATATGGGGTGTCGCCCAACAGACTGATTGGGAAGGCATGCAAGAGATAACCTTAGGTGAAGTAGCGTCGCCCCCCCCCCTCCCTCCCCCTTGAGTTAATAATAGCAACGGCTATGGGCGTATCCGACACACTGACATAGGTGATTTTACCCTTTTATACTTACATATATGTAATGCATGAAGTGATTACAGAAAGTATATGTAAGGTACAATGTAATGTTGATAACATACGTGAGACCAACCTTGGAGTTGTGGTGTCCGTGTTCGGCGATTGACTTTGCTGTTATTGACCAATCGCCTCCCAGGCATAGAGCGTATTCGCCACCAGTTTTGTCAACGAAACAAAGTCCACTTGCGCCGTAGCCAGGTTATTACCTGTCTTCTCGTTCGTGTCGCTTCTCGGGTTATGACACAGTACATCGGTTCAGGGACCAACCTGTTATCTCTTGTCTCGTGGGAGTTGTTTGGCCGCAGATACCGGCGACCGGCGACTGGCAATTAACATGTGTGAATTGTACTTGGCCTTGACCTGCATGAGATTGCAAGTGTCATGCGGTAATGCGGTAGCTAATATGGTTAAAGTTGCATGTGGAGTTGTTTCGCTGTTTTTGAATGCCAAATTTGCGTATAAGAACATAAACCTAAGGCCTTAAGGTTCATTTACAGACAATAAACACCTACCATATCGCTCACCAATTATCTGCCAATGAGCAATACATTTCAAATTCATGAATTGTCCGCCACAAAAATGAATACTTGGGCTGATTTGAAACGTCATAAACGTGTGTACACAAGTCGTTTACCGGTGCCACCTACAGGGGCGCCCAAGCGCTAAATTATATGAGACAATAGAAGCGTCCGGAGCGCCACTTTTTCTTTGGCGGCCGTTGACACTATTTGTGGTCAAAGGTAACATTTCCTGTTTATGTTTATTTTGGTACAGCCGTTGCAACGGTCAGCTCCACATGTAACTTTAAGGACGTGTGTTATAGTTTATACTATAACAATCCCGTAAACATGACGTCACCGGGCCAGAGCTGGCGGACAATGGCCTAGAGGCGGCAACGCTGACAAGTGTGAGCCGGCGCTGCCGACGTCGGGCCAGCGTCCCTGTCGCCAACTGTTATGTGCTGGGATGATATCGGGCGAGTGACGGCAAGCGCGTGCACGTCAAGCAGAATATTTCTATAAGACAAATTGGCGCTGTAGTTTCCGGAAGTTTGACTATCCTCCAGAGAGAAAGTGCCTAAAGTTGAATGTTTGATATCCTCGACATATCGAGTATCATTAGTTTTAATCCGTCAGAGGGATATATGAAAACTTTTGCTTGACCAGACGTCTGTGAAATACTTATATACAGCGTGCGCAACATGTCTTTTTCGTCGCCTTTTTCACGCTCACAGTCTATGTTACAGCACATAACAGTGGTGGATTTTACAAAAGCAGTTTAGCCTCTAAGGGGCTTAATCGGCTAAAGTTATGGGCACTATTAGCCGACTAAGCGCCGTAGCCGGCTAAACTATGTACGTGGCATAGGCCAATGATGTTTAAATCGATAAACGTTCAACAACCATTAAATTAAAAGGATTTGTAAATCATTTTACAACACACGAAAACAATCGATTTACAACACATGACTCTGTATTTGGTGCATATCAAACATGATTTAATTTGAATTACTACATGACACAAATCGAATTACATGTGGACCTAACCTGACTTAAATCCTAATTGTTACAATATGTAAATCGGTACGTTGAGCCAGCAACATGATTTAAATACAACGAAGACTCGTTCAACACGACATAGATGGAAATACAACGCCTAGGTAATGTAGGCAAGCCTTCTTGAGGTTCCAACGCAATTCAAATTACCACTGAGCGTCAATTCCATTTACCACTTAGCGTCATTTCCATGTACCACCGCATTGACTTCAATCTGCACCAGGACATCATATCATAACGCGCGCGTACATTACACCCATCACTACAAGGCGACCGCATCGTAAGATACAGTAATGGATTGAAAGAAGAGTTACTCTTCGCTATCTAACAAACTAACTGTCCAACCCATCCAATTACTAGACTGATGTAGTCATGGTAACCCGATATTCAAATGAAGGACGGGTGCCGCCCACAGCTGCTTATGTAAAGAAGCACATACGCAACACATTCGCCGTAGCCGAGGCCTCTCCATTCAACATCGACACGAGGAAGACCTGTATGACTCATTTAAAGCAGCAAGCCTGATTTCATTGTGCAGAAGGAAATGTGCGTAACTCGTTGGTGTGTTGCTTACGGGGTGTCTATTTCCGATAAGTATGACTACCAGTCTACAGCGAGACCCAGCATTTGATTGACGTTGATTGACGTATGGCAGTTCACTTTGGGTGGATTCCGAAAAGCTTGATACCGCGGGTGGGGCGTAAAAAGCAGGGGTCCAACAACATAGGAATTCCGAAACAGAAACAGTACGCTGATGGGCGGGGTCGGCCCACACTTGAGATGACTCACAGTTTGCATTGGAACGCCCAACATCCGGCGTCTAAACCCATTTTATCGTCAGGGGCTCTTTCTTGGCCCAGTTTACTTTCGCGTTGTTGACGCCCCCCACCCTAACGTCCCCCCTCCACACACATACATCCCTGCTATTCCGTTTCTGTGTTCCTTCGTGATGGTAGTCTCCGTGAGAACGTTCGAAGAATAATATGTTGGCCTTGGTGTGGTATGGGTCAACAGACCGTGACACGACTAAGGGTCTGGAAGGGGTAAATGGCGACAAGCGACATTGGCATATGTGAAAAAGCGTCATTCAACATTGACTCTCAAATTCCGACAATGAGAATCTAAAAAAGCGACATCAAGACAGTGGCATTTTTTTAAAGTGACACTGAACGTAGCCAACAAACGATGCCAAACGCTGGGAGAAATCGACACTAGACACTGGACCACCCCCCCCCCCCACTCCCACTATTCCCGACCCTTACGACTTCGGCCCGGTCGGAAGTAGTCTGACAACTGCTCGTGTCTAAAGATAAGCACTCAGGTGTTCTTCCGATCGAAACTTTCCTTCCTAGTTCCTATATCACTAAAGAAAGCAATTGCAGCGAATACACGCTACCCATACCGCCATCTTGCTATGCTGTATAGACGTATCTATGATATCTTTACCAGGGTAGCGGGACCGAAACAAACATGACCATATGTCCATCACCCATTTACACTAAGCAGCAATTCACCGCTGAGCTACATACGAAAACAGTTACGTGTCACCAGGGACATCAGTTGCAAAAAGCGACATGGGTTTCACTTGGTTTGTGTCATGGCAGTTTGTATGAAAGGATATGTTGCTCGTGAGTGGCAATGCAACATAGTGGCTTGCAAGCATTTTGGTAAGGGACCATTAATAATTAGCATGAAACAGATAACATTAGGTGAAAATTAATTATTTAATCCGATCATGGAAGAGCAGGGGTCTGAAAGGGGTAAATGGCGACACGCTAAACAGTCATATTTGAGGAGCCAACATTCGGCATTGACCCCCAAGTTCCGACATAATGCCGCAGCCTATGTGGATGGCAGTGAACTCACAATGCTTGCTACCATTACTTGCGCCGAAGACCATAATAAAGATGTCACGATAAAGCCCAGACTTCCGTGCTTTCAAGGTGATAAGGTCCAACAAATGTGAGCTTTCATTAATGTAATGACGCCCAGACATCTGCGCCTTCATGGTATAACGTCCAAATGTGTGCTTTCATTGATGTGATGACGCTCAGATGTCTGTGCCTTCATTGTGATAACGTCAAAATGTGTGCTTTCATTGATGTGATGACGCTCAGATGTCTGTGCCTTCATTGTGATAACGTCCAAATGTGTGCTTTCATTGATGTGATGACGCATAGATGTATGCATAAGACTATCTTTACCAAGATTTTTGACCCATGTCTTAACGCCGCTTTAAAGACCCAGACCATGCAATTTTATCACTCACTATTATCATGCACGTCATGCTGCGGTATACATAGAAAACACGGATATCGTAAAACAGGCAGGAATATACGACCGCCATAAACTGAACAGAGAACCTATTCTATCAAAGAACACTAAAGCCGCCAACGTGCAAGGTCAACGGGGTAGCTACGACTCGACAATCGGTGATTTTTCACGACGTTCCGTGTCGCTTTTTGGCTTAATTTAATGTCGTTTTTTTTTCTAAAATGCCACTATCTGTGTCGATGTCGCGTTATCAGACCCCTACTTAATTATAATAAAAAGGTGATTTATAAGAGGTAAGGCGAGTACCTTAACCCCTCGATAAGAGACGATAAACAGCAAAACCAATGGGCAATTTTATACCGCCTTCTAGCATGCCTAGTGAGCCAGCATTATTTTGAAATAGTCAACATGCAAAATTTAACCTAAAGAACCCTCAAAAGCCCTTCGTGTTGAGGGCCCGTAAGTTCGAATAGGACATTAGTCTTTGGTCCTGCTGATCACCGTTGAGGAGCCTACAAATACCGACCGGGAAGTGCGCCATTTTCTCCGCACGAATCATTACGTCATGTTTAAAGGCGTGCGCAGTATATCTACCCTAGCTGTCGGCAGATAAGTGACAGAAATTAGGAAGCGTGCGTTGAAAGGATGCGAAAGGATACGGAGCAAACATGACCGTAGGCCTATAATCCACATCAACAGTGAGACCGCGAAATAGTGACGTTTTAAACTGGATTTCAGCTGTCTGATATAAGAATGACATACGTGACACATGCTTAACAGGTTGTAAGCAAAAATATATTCTGCCCATGATTGACGAAATAGTGGCTGACAACAATTTAGGTAAGCGGCCTTTAATAAGCAATATGTATAGGAATCAAAGTGAATGATTTATTTGGGGCATAGAGGATATTCGACAGCCAATGTATACTGTCTTTGATGTAAAAGTTGATGCAAGGGGACACGCCCCCTTGTTTTTGTACTGGACCCTTGATATCATTTTGAGATTTATCATTGTGATCACGTCAAAACATCTGCACTTTCTTTGTGCTCGCCTCCAGACGTCTGTACTTTCATTGTGCTCGCCTCTAGGCGCCTGTACTTTCATTGTGCTCGCCTTCAAGCGTCTGTACTTTCATTGTGCTCGCCTCCAGGCGTCTGTACTTTCATTGTACTCTCATCCAGGTGTCTGTACTTTGAGTGTACTCTCCTCCAGGCGTCTGTACTTTCATTTTATTCGCTTCCAGGAGTCTGTACTTTCATTGTACTCTCATCCAGGCGTCTGTACTTTCATTGTGTTCGCCTCAAGGCGTCTGTACTTTCATTGTGCTCGCCTCCAGGCGTCTGCACGTTCATTGTTCTGGAAGAATATCTGTATTAATCATAATTATGCGACAGACCACTTGGCGGAACACTCTTCACCATACAGTCAAAGGGGGTGCTGTTGAGACCGGACCTGAGGACCGACGTTCATAAAGGTTGGTGTCTTATGCCGCTTGTTAACACATGAAGGCGATAATCATTTGGGTCATGAAACCTCCGGCGAAAAGAAATGTGGTCGCCTGAAACACGCCCCAGATGCAGGTTCCAAGGGCGCGAACCGACGACCGGTTTATCTGCCGCTCAGCCCGCTTACGAGCGCTAGGTCATTAGGTCACCCTCATGTGGTGGGTCCTACAATTATAATGTAAGTGATACATGTGACTTACTTACTGCGGACGAACGCCCCAGTGTGCAGTTATAACCGCTATATACAGCGGTTCTTGTCCACTTATTAATCACAGTACGCCTAAGTTGAGAAAATCTAGTCACTTATAGTAACATTTTTGTTATAAATATTAGCAGGTGAGAAAACTTCAGTCTTAATTTATTGTTCATTCTTTACTTGTTTGTGGTCATCGAGGTTAATGTTGATTATCTCACTCCGTCGTATGTTACATGAGCAAGTGTCGTTTTTAACTTGGTAATGGAATATTTTGTTATCGGTTCCTGATATCCCTATACAAAGATACTCCAATAAATAATCATTGCCTTGTGTTATAGCAGGAGAGATTATCCAGAAATATGATAATTAGGACGGCAATCTGGTTATTATAGCTCGACTACTTATTTTGCAGACAGTTAAACTTTCTATGTCGTCATCTATATAGTCAAATAGAAAAGATATAATATAAAACAGGTTTTTAAAAATCTTGTCCTGCTATCCCCCGCGGGAAATTTATTTCTGAATAAACGTTGAACATGACACCAAACTCTGACTCTGAATGCTACGCGCCATTTTTCTGTTTTTGCTCAAGATGTCGGCGAAGCCATTTGTTGCACAAAATATTGAGCAGAGTTTTGGAAGTACATCATTATATGACCGGTTTATATATTTATTTGCAGGCTGCATTCTCAAGCAGTACTCAGCAGTGAGCGCTGATATCATCTGAAAAGAACCCTGAAATATTTGCAAACCGGCTTGGAATCCATTAGCACGGTGCGCCATGGCGGCTACAATGGCATCGATGGTGACACTAGTTATTGCCTTGCAGTGTGTTCTGTCACGGGGAGAGTCAGCCGCCAGACCAAGTAACTTGTGCCTCGTCAACCCCCTCTGTGTGGCAGGGTGCTCCTGTTGTCTGATAAACCCCAGTGAGCTAGTCGTCAGCTGCTATGGAGCGTCAGTGCCAGAGAACGAATTTGAAATATCTCTCAACATGCTGTTGAAGAAAAAATGGGCCTCGATCTCAACTTTGAATGTGACTCATTCCCCGATCACCAACCTAGGCAACTTAGCCCTCTGCAATTTGCATAACATAACGACTTTAATTCTAGACAATAACTCGCTGAAGACCCTGGGTGACGGTCACTTCGAGTGTCTACAAACCTTGCGCCATCTGAGTGCTGATAATAATCATATCACCACCATTGCTGACAGCACTTTTCGAGGAATCGACCGATTATCGTCACTTAGTCTACGAAATAATCGCATTGAGACGATTACTCCAACAGCGCTCACCGGGTTTAAAGTGATCGAAGAAGTGTCGTTATCAAACAACAGCATCCAAGACATCGACGTGTGGCCCATTTTCTTGATGTGTCAAGTTCCTGGATATATTCACATTAATTTATCGTACAATCAGATTGAAAGATTTACCAATGACTTACAATGGATGTATAACGATAGAGCAACAGCAAACTTCTCGTTGGATATTAGTTACAATAGGATCAAATACATGACTGATTGGGGTCGTGCGGTCGGTGTGGGAACGACACTGGACTTTTTATCACTCTGTCGATCCAAGCAACACTTTATCGACTTTCGCGGAAATCCCTTGCAGTGCGATTGTGTGGACTTTTTCATAGTTGAAATCATAAAGCACTCACATCACGATCCAAGGTGGGACGAATTGTATTGTGACAATGATCTGGCATTCAACACCATCATCATGAGCATACCATACAATGACTTTGTGTGCGACGTGACTAAAAACTGTACTTCCGGTTGCGATTGCATCGAGCGACCAGCAGATCGGACTGTCAACATCAACTGTCAGACTCGCGGCTTGTTAAATATACCACCTGCAATACCTTCCAAACTGGTTGGGCGCTATGACTACACATTTAAATATATACTGCGCTTGGCGAACAATGCAATAACGGACATATCTTGGCGACCATACTTAGACATGATCGACACTGCGGATTTTAGTCATAATTACGTAAGATCACTAGATATTAATGTACTAAAGCACATGACGTCAATGTCATATATTCACCTTGACAATAACAAACTGACCACGCTGCCCCAGGAAATCACATCGATGGAGTTCAAGAACCTACGGAACATGACACTTCACCAGAACCCTTGGCACTGCGACTGTGTACACAGCTGGTTTAAGTCGTGGATTCTCAACATGACTGGCAAGATTGGTAGCGTCAAAGCCATTCTTTGTGGTACTCCAGCGAGACTACAAGGACGAAGTCTGACGACTGTCCCTGATGAGGAGTTTTGTTCAGACCCAGTACAGGACAAGATTGTCCGGATCATTACAATAACTGTGAGCGTCATCGGGAGTGTGGTGGTTGTCATATCAACTTCTCTGTCTGTCGCTTACTACATGAGAGTGCGCGTCTTCGCCAGGCTCAAGTGGCACCCATTCAACCACGATGAGTGTCAGGGAGAGAATAAAGAGTTCGATGTCTTCGTATCATACGCCACCGAGGACGAAGACTGTGTGCGGGATCTGATTCGAGTTCTGGAAGAAAAAGGGTATCGAACATGTTTTCACAGGAGGGACTTCCTTGCTGGTCAGGTCATCTTTGACAACGTCGGCGAAGCTGTGGAACGCAGTAAACGGACTCTGTGCGTGTTATCACCTGCCTTTGCCGCCAGTCAGTTTTGTATGATAGAGTTCGAGTCGGCTCTGTACATCGACTTCGATGAGAACAAACATCGACTGATCACGATCCTCAAGGAGCCGATTCCGGTCGAGGAGCAGAAACCTGCACTCAAGGATTATCTCAGGCGGTTCACATATATCGAGACTGGCACCAAACACTTCTGGGAAAATCTCTTCTACTCTCTGCCTGTTGAGAAACTTGGACCAAAGCAACCTGCAAATGACAACGAGGCCGATGGGCCTGGTGACCTTGAAGATCAGATGCCTCTTTTGGCCGTTTAACGAAAGAAGGAGAGAACGTGCAGACCTGAATGAAAATGATAAAATGTCAATAATCGATTACATAGCGAGATCCAAGAATAGTTTTGCTCGTGGCCGCATAAGGTCAGGGTTAAGTAGCGATTTGATGTGATGAACCTCTTTTGGCCAACACGGTTTGCCTTAAGCTGTGTCCTGTCCGCTTTCCACTTGATTTAACTGTCTTGTTTTCATCTGATATGGGTTCATTGAGGGTGTCATAAGAGCCCTAATAAACTACTACAATACAGTACTGAGTTAATTAACGAAGTTAATTAAATACTGGCTTACGTTCATTATTGGAGTTAATTATATACTGTAATACAATACTGTGTTGATGAATGACATGTATTAAACACTGTAATGCAATACTGAGTTAATTAATAAAGTTAATTAAATAATGTAATGCAGTACTGAGGGAATGAGTGCAGTTAATTATATACTGTAATGCAGTAATAAAGGGAACCAGCTGTTGTAAAGTTCATTTTGGGTATGTGAATCAAATGTTATCCCTCCATTTCAACTGCACTATCCGCTACTGTACACAAGCCGTCACCTGGATGTACCAATACTGGAATACCATGATGTTTTTGGTATTATTATCTGGTTATGGGTGTCATGGCAATGTATCAGGATAATATTAGTTCAGTATATGTTAAGCCGATAAATACGTTCCTGGTTTGAATATTTACAGTTATTCTAAATTATGTATCCAAGAAGAAACTATTAACCCATTTTTCACATGTATATTTGTTCAAATTCGTAAAAAAAAATATGTAAGAAAAAGGATGATATATTTCGTTTGCATTGCAATATTTCGGTATTTGTCTTATTGTTATCAGTTGGTTCGCTACTATGCAGGTTTACCTGTAAATGAGGTCAAAGAAGACAGGGACGGACCAAGGGCGGATCCAGCGGGAGCGGGGGTGTCCATGAGGTCCAACCCCCCCCCCTTTTTTTTGAGGGAGAATGCCGTTTTTCAATACAAAATTTAGGCCGTCTGAGGCGTGGATCCCCGCCCCCTCCCTCACCCCCTTTTCCTTGTTGAGAAAGAATGCTATGTCAGGCGGCGTGGACCCCTCCCGCCTCATCCGGTTGTCAAAAAGTGGATAGATCCCCCGGTCGTCAAATCATTGGTGGAAACCCTGGCCGCAATTTTGTTCTGAGCCTCCCCCCCGGTCACAATTTCGGACCCCCACCCCCCTCCCCCCACCTTTTCAAATTCTTGGATCCGCCCCTGCGGACACACAGTGAAGGCAGGTTTTCTCAGTGCATGTCATTGAACACAGATATAAATGAACTGATACATGAATTGTGAATGAATTGATGAAATCTAGGAAGATATGATACAGAAACCACGGGAAACATATCGTTTGTTTTATCGCAGGAACCTTTGAAAAGCATATCACATATAATTTTGTTTTTAAACCATGTGTACAGTTTGAAATCGATATCTGTTAATGTATATATGTGAAATGATCGATATGTTAAAGCAATCGTAAGAAACGCAGTTATCATATGTATACTTTGGACTGGATATATTCCGCGGGTACATTAAAGCTGCTCATACAGCAAGTTTTTTCCTTATTTTTTTGTCATAAATTCGCTGAACGCATTATCGAATCTTGTGAGTTCAATCGTTCAGACACATGCGCTGCCGTGCATGGATTAAACTGAAAGGGGCAAAAAACCACATTGGTCTGGAAGTAAAGTCTTCCTCACGTGCAAGGGGGGGGGGGGGTCTTTCCGTTATCCGGGAATGGGCTTTTTATTCCGCCGTGAACTGGGAATGGGAATGGAATGGGATATTAGCCGACCGAGGATTTTCATTGATCAATTTTCATTGATCGTGAACTGCGAATTTTAATATAAAGTAACCTTCGATCGGGAAATCGCTCGTTTATTGCATGTGTCCGCCCTTTCTACTGTATGCGGGGAGTTCTCCATTTAATTCATCTTGGAATCAAGACATTTATTCTTCGTGACTTGGGAACACAACCCCCCCCCCTCCGAATTATTTGTAGTTGAAAACATCGCACTGTTGTGCTGTTTCGTTTGCTAGACTAAATCGCAGGCAATAACATGCTCCAAAGTCGCCACCAAAATTCTCCGGACAACGAAATTTCCCGTTTGCACGAAAGTATTCACTGATTTGTGGAAAAAAATGCTTTTTGTGTGAACTTCAAGTCGGGCCCAATAACTGTAGATCAACTCACGCTTCCTGAGACACTTGCAAAGACACTATAAGCCAATGTTGCTTTGCTGCACTTCGAAGCAGCCGATCGGCTTGATGGCGCCATTCACTGTTTACTGTGACGTCACTGGGCGATACCATTTACATATGAGTAAAGGGTGATAAGTTTGAATTCCTTTGTAGCGTGTTATCCTCAACTCTATTTTTAAGCATTGACGCATGACTAGAGTTACCCAAAGTGAACTACAAATCAGTTTAGTATCAAATGAGGCTAAACTTGGATTCATTGCACGAAAGCAAAAGCCCCCTGACCATTGCATTCAACCTCGGTTGTGAAATGACGCGATGGACTTTGTCAACCTGATCCAGAACTTGAACCAATCAGGTGGCGGTTGGATGACCTTTACTTTTGTTCGACTGACAAAAGAACTATAAAACATCATCGTCTGCTGTATTAAATACAATGACAGATCATGTATTGTGAGGATAAGATTGGAACTACAGATCGGATAAACGATTGTTTAGACTTGCCTCAGTTCAGAAATATGCATAGATTTCGTCCACAACTCGCACAGTAAAAAAATAATTTGAAAATTTCGTTGTACGGAAAGTGTCCGTTGCGACTATATTTGCCATGACGTCCGCGTGCCGTGTGCAAATATAGAGTGCGTATTGTTCAGAGCTCGTACGGCGTGATATGTGGGCGACAGTGCGTCTGCTGCGAGATCAGATTCTGCCTGGAAGAACTCGGGTATCGAACACTTTTCAACAGGAAAGACTTCATTGGCTCGTGCTATCAAGTGACTTCGCCGCCAGTAAAGTGTGCATGGAGTTGAAGACAGCCCTGAACATCGACCTTCCGGAGAACAAATATCGGCTGATCACGATCTTGAAGTAGCCGATTCCGGTCGATGAGCAGGATCTTCCACTCTGGGAAGTACGGTTCACGTACATCGCGGCCGACGCAAAACTCTTCTCACGTTTACTCTGCTCCGCTTGAGAAAATTGGACCACATTTATCTAGGCCTTCTCAGTCATCAGATCCACCAAATACAATAGTACAGAAAAAACTACGCTACAACTACCAATGCAGCGACTACTCCAAATGGACAGCATGTTAAGATCCAAACGAGCATGCAGAAATCGGATAGTCGAAAAGACGTCTACCTCACATTAGCGAAAATTTGGGAGCGGTTACAGGGAGTGAGCTTCCATATCAGAGGTCCCATTAACTGATCCTGAAAACTGAGCCTGACTTTTCAGGCCAACCGTCCGCCATATTTGATTTTGGCGCATGCTGGTACCTGTGAATGCAACTTGATTCCTCTGCTCCGTTAGCATGTGAATCTCCGCTAGAGGGGGTTGTCAGTCGCTCACTTTGAACAGCAGCGCCCTCGATCAATAGGGCTATACAGTCACTTCGGGATCTTATCGAGACCCCACGAGACGGGGATACCTATGCTTGGCGTCAATGCCTAGCATCAACGGCCTGTACGTGCTGCCTACCTTCCGGTTGTTTGCCTTCACTCGCCTCACACACCAGATCGGCTAAAGCTGTCCTTGGAAGCACAACTAACCACTGAAGTTCTGTGCATATCCAAATTATAACCATCCGATTAGATTTATATAACGTATGAGCCGTTAGGCAGTTGATGAACCAGAATGCGGTTGTCTCATGAGTGACTGTCAGTGTCAGGCGATTGAATGTGCTGCGCGGGGTTTTCCATGTCGTATGACCTAATAATCATCATGACGCGCGTGTCTGCGCGCGGTATCTATGGTTACGGAACAACGCTCCTTATATGGACTGACCAGACGAAGACAATGCTGCTCAGTTTGTCGTAGAACTGTAAACATCGATGATTTGCCTCAAAATACAATTCTTCCAGCAGTCCCATCGAACGGACCACATGCATTATGGAGAGATAAATGTCTTATCTTCAACTATATTATGATTTTATAGTTAACAATGTCTGGACCAAAGCAAACAAAAAATTGTTTCACACACACTCGATTCTTTACGCACAAACCGCGCAGCTGGCCGATTCCCAACACTAAAACGTTGACTACAATGAGTGCGCGTCACGCAGTTGCAGCCAGGCACCAGCGTGATGCGCACTCGTTCTAAAAGACCTAAACCGGAAATAGAACCCGCGAGAACTGAACAGCCCTATTCACGTAATTCACGGGCACACATTTTGGGACTCGCCAGGTAGCGCTGCATACGCCTGGCGGTTAGTTACTTATGACACTGTGGAATGTATATATGTGGCCTGTATGCATGACGCTATGACGCACGATGATCTAATGGCATGTTCGCTAGATGGCGGCAGTGACAACTGTTGAGTCGGTTCGTACGCGGATTGACCTTGTGAACTGTTGACCGGCCGATGCTTCGACCATTGTTAGGACTGTTGAAGGAATGATCGTACCGTGTGAACCCGGCATAACTCATTTATTAGTACCAACAAGAAACAAACCAACCATAGCCCAATAATGTCTGTGTCCCTGGTTGGTTTCGAACTGCCCACCTTCCGCACGCCTGCTCGCGTGCTTAACCAATACGCCACCGCGACTTGGACTAAAGACAATGTAACTCTTTTTGTATAAACAATGGATCATTCTCTAATAGATCTTGGCTGACCTTTTCACTTACCCGCTACGTGACGCTGTAAACTATGAACGGTTCATGTGCTGCCATCTGACGGCCTTGATTGATAATATGTTTCGCGATTGGCTTTACTATCCTGTAGTACCAAGGATAGTGTATAATAGGATAGCCAATTCTGCATTTCGCGCGGTGTAACGCCGTTCGCAGCGCCATATATGAAAGACCGTGTTAGAAATGTCAACCTGTCGGCGAGAGGCTGGAATACGGACGGGCAGCTTCGTGTCGTCAATTGCTGCAAATCGCCCAGTAAAGAAGCCAGCATCTGGATTTTGGGGATTTTCCAAGGACCAAGAGAGGTAAGCAAATGTTTGAAATTCTGTAACAGGTTATTCGCTTCCATGTTGGTGTAAACTTTGCCGGCAAGTGCCTTCTTACCTGAGCGATAAAGAGGGACATGACTCACTCCGAGGGTTAGCCTGGAAGACATAACCGGGCCATCATTCCTCAACCAGTTTCAGACTAAGGGAAGTAGTCACTATTAACTGATTGACCACTAATTATAGCTTACTAGCTAATTATCACACTTCCTAATGGGTTTTCATTGGCAGGTCCAATAGCGAGTGGGGCTGTCAGGGCAGACAGACAGTGAGAAACCCTGGATTTCTGAAAACTCTATTATAATAATAGTCGCAACGGAAACTCTCCGGATAACGAAATTTCCCGTTTACGAGAAAATATTCACTGATTCGAAGAAACATTTACTTTCTGTGTGAACTTCAAATCAGGGCCTAATAAGTGTATGTCAACTCACGTTTCCTGAGACACTTGCAAATAACCTATAAGCAAATGTTGCTTTGTTGCACTTCGAAGCAGCCAATCGGCTTGGTGGCGCCATTCACTGTTTACTGGGACGTCACTGGGCGATACCATTTAATCTTTGTAAGGGGTCATAGGTTTGAATCTCTTTGTAGTGTTTTATCATTAAGTCTGTTTTAAGCATTGACGCATACCTAAAGTGATCCAGAGTGAACTTGAAATCAGTTTAGTATCAATTGAGGCTAAACTTGAATTCATTGCGCGAAAGCAAACGCCTCCTGCAAAAGTGGGTACAGCAGATCAACCACTACCCCCTGACCATTGCATTCAACCTCGGTACCCTCGTCAAATGACGCGATGGACTTTGCCAACCTGACATAGATAGCAGTTGGATGACCTTTACATTTGCGCAACTGACAAGAAAACGATAAAGAACAAGATCGTCTGCTCTATTAAATAGCATGGCAGGTCATGTATTGTGAGGATAGGAATCGAACTGCAGATCGGATAAACAATTGTTCAGACAGGCCCCAGTTCATAGGTAAGGAATATGCATAGATTTTCGTCCTCAACTCGTAAAGTAAACAAATAATTCGCAACTTTCGATGTCCGGAGGGTTTCCGTTTTGATTATAGATGGACAATTTGTATCCTTTGGTATAGATATAATAATTTGTTATAGTCATAATCAGTATGATGAGTAGTCCCGGATACTCATAGTTCCGGATGGAAATACACCACAAATTTTAAATGTAGGTGGTCTAGCTGGAGGTTGTATAATATATCGACGACTGTATTACTGGTATCTCATATCCTTCGACTAAATTAAATATCTGGATAATTTTAACTAGTTATTTATCTTATATATTTCATAGGTAAATGGGTAATCAGTCCGCAGCATGAGAATCTGCTGAAAAGAGACAGCCTGCATCTTCACAAGAACTGTGTGGTCTGCTCAAACTCTGCTTAAGCACTCCCATATTCATAAATGTTCATGAAGTAAAGCCTGAGCTGACGGTGCCAACATTTTGGTGATGAATATAACTTGACATTGTCAGCATTAGTATTTCAAAGCATTTGATATTATATGAAACATGTAAACAAACATTGTATAAATATTCAATGAGTGAGCCGCAGAGAGTACGAGAGAGTATGAGGGAGAAAAGTAAAAACACAGTTCATGACAGTTGACAGTGTAATCTGTAAGGTCAAGGTCTCGCTACATGTGACGTCATCGCGATGGGAGAGGCGGTAAAGCCCCACCTCTTTTTCAACTCCAAGGGGCGTTTCATTTCGAAAATCCGATCGAAGGGGACGTTTTTCTGCCAAAATTCGCTCGTACGGGGTATTTTTTTTTGGTTGACCCGCTCCGTGTAGCAGTTCCATGCAGACCCGCTTGGTTAACTCTTTAGTCACGACAAACCCGCTCTGTGAATGCACAAGCAATAGCGGTGGCGGTGGGAGGGGGGGGGGGGCAGTGACGCACCCACTCATCCTCCCCCACTCGCTTGTGCCAGGCTCGGGACTACTAGTATACAGTCTGCAGTACAGGGGTCTTGTTAGCCCGGCCTACACATGCCATGAGCAGTGCTTTGGCAAGGAAATACTTTGCTTCCTGACGTTTGCCACAATCGTTTAGCCGCATGCATATTCAAATTAGCATTTGTCCACAACGACAACTCGTCGTATGCTTTGTCATAGCTTCCATCGGGATAAGACTCATCCATTTCGAGACAAACTGGTAAAAACACGAAGGAGTTTCGACGAAGTGTCTTGAAACGCCGCCTCGACCAGTGTCAACAATGCAGCCGAAAACGTCGTGATGCCCGGGTAATCTTTGACACGCTGATAGGGCTATACAGTTCTCGCGATCGGGCAGCGAGACTTTAATTTTGGGGACAAACAAACACACGTGCTCCATGTTAAACTATAGGCAGCTATAAGTCAATTTCGTTCCAGGTTTATTCTAAAGACTATGAGTAGCATTTCATTAAACATGGCTATGGGAAGGAATGTTGGTGTTTTAGGCCACTTTTGTGCACATACGGGCTAAATTGGGCCAAGGAACCTCCCGAGACGATGAAGGATGAAGGAATGAAACATGCCCCAGATTAGGTGCCCGAGCCCGGATTCGAACCCAGGACCTATTGATCTGCGGTCTAGTGCGCTAACCACTACACCAGGGAGGCCCCCCCATGGCTATGGGAGATAGACGTTAAAATATTTGGAGGCGATGGAGCGCAAAACTTTGGGAATATACAAGGAAAAATCCGTCTTCACAACACTCGCAAGCTAAAAATAGCTTTCTAAATTTAGCCCTGCACCCGGGCTTTCGCGCGTTCTCCAAACTGCGAGTGACGTCACAGAGTTTCACGTGCCTCCGCGGTAACAAAATTGGCGAGAGCAAGTGATCGCCTTAACCATTCTGCTGTCCAAATGTGCAGCGCATGGAGTAACAACACACGGACGCGTCATTAAACCACATACATGGTAAAGGTAAAATAAGACCAGTTGGATGTTTTCGTATCACTTTTGGATCACACAGTTCTTCATTCTTTGTAAGTTTACTGTTTGAAGCGTTGCGCCAACGTTGTCACTCAGGGAGAATCCATGTGACGTCATAATGTCTCGTTTTCGTAGGAAATGCAAAAAAACAACAAATATTAGTCATTGTGGTTGCGCAAATGAATGAAACATATGTCGTCTATCCGTTTTGGGCAGCTATATTTCTTAAATATTCTTAATTATATCGCTAGGCCTTTCGCAATGGACCCACCCCTCGGCACCTGGCTCTTGCGCGGGTAGTCTGGTTCCCAGTCTCACTCTTTGCGTAACATACACGTCACGCCTACGTCACGCCTACGTGACATATAGTCAGGATACCAGTGTGCGCAGATATTCTAAACTCGTTCCGAACACGTGCTTCGTTTGTTTGTCCCCAAAATGAGTAAACCGAAAGTCTAGGCGAAGGAGATTTTATAGCCCTATTAGGTCACAAATCCAAGATGGCGCGCTGGAATGTGAAATAGGTGTATCAAGCAAAGTAAAACAAGGAGCACGCGCTTGTGACGTCTTGTGACGTCCCGTCTGTATTGCTTCATTTGCATCCAATGGCAACCATTGCTACGCAACGCTTCACACTGATGGCCAGCGTTTACGCTGAAAAGGGTTTTATTGTCTTAGCGCTCTTAACATTAGGCAACGAAACGTTAGGTATATTCATTACTGTTAGAATATGTAAACTGAAGAGATACCGTTCAGAATTAGGAGATTGCTAGATTACTGTCGTAATTAATCGTGTCATGTTTTTCACCATTACGTGGTGATACCGATCAGCGGATAGGTAAAATACAAGTCATATGTAACAACGATTTGTTGTTAAGGTCATTTATTAAATGACGGATGCAAAGCAATACCTATTGGCATGTTGCATATCACAAATACGAAGCTTCAAGCACAGCTTGATCACATTGAAATGTCTGCCTTTTAGCAGTGCCATATAACTAAATCCATATCTTATAAGTACCAAATAACTTTAATTGATCCTGCTTTAAATATAAGCAATGACATGACTGTTGTGAGGGCGTCCAAAGGTCCACACAATACACTTTAATCAAAGAATAGGGAAAGGTGGGAGGGTTGTCGCACGTCTAGCGTCACCAACGTCCACGGCAGGGAGAAGGAACGGCGTCTCCGATTGGACAGATATATGGACGAGCTCTGAGCTGTGATTGGACAATACATTCCTATCTAATAAACGAAACAACCGATCACAACCGACAAGTTGGCTACACCGACCGCCAACAATAAAACAGCTTACATAGTAACCTTTGAATTTATTGTCTTAACGCTCTTAACATTAGGCAACGAAACGTTAGGCATATTCATTACTGTTAGAATATGTAAACTGAAGGGATACCGTTCAGATTTAGGAGATTGCTAGATTACTGTCGTAATTAATCGTGTCATATTTTCCACCATTACATGGTGATACCGATCAGCGGATAGGTAAAATACAAGTCATATGTAACAACGATTTGTTGTTAAGGTCATTTATTAAATGACGGATGCAAAGCAATACCTATTGGCATGTTGCATATCACAAATACGAAGCTTCAAGCACAGCTTGACCACATTGAAATGTCTGCCTTTTAGCAGTGCCGTATAACTAAATCCATATCTTATAAGTACCAAATAACTTTAATTGATCCTGCTTTAAATATAAGCAATGACATGACTGTTGTGAGGGCGTTCAAAGGCCCTCACGGCCGAAGGGAGCGCCCCACAAAAGCCAATGGCAATCACATACTATCGAACCCCAGACACTGCAGCAAGCCCCTGCTTTAACCGCCGTGCCGTGCGTCCAAATAGTAAAGATTGAGACATATGAGCAGGCTATGCCTGAAACTTCGTACAAACCAAACAAAAGAATATATGTATAGAGAGAGCCTCTGGTCTTGGGTCCATTAATAACACACTATCGTCCTTACAAACGAGGAATATTTAAAATATTCTAGATATAAGCGAATTCTCAATGAAAATAATTGTTAATAGGGGGAGCCCCTGCTCTACACCCTATACAGTTAAGTATCAACACAACACAACCGTCGTGACAAGCTAGTAATATACACATATTCTAGATATGAACCAATCATCAAGACTAAATAATAATCATACATAGGGGGAGCCCCTGCTCTATACCCTATACAGTTAAGTATCAACACCACACAACCGTCGTGACAAGCTAATAATATACACCTCTACTAGGTACAAACGACTCACCCAGAATAATAATTATACATAGGGGGAGCCCCTGCTCTACACCCAATGCAGTTAGGAATTAACACCCGTAAACGTAGTTATTAGATATAACAAACATTTCGTTCATATGAGGGTCAGCCCCTTATTGACGAGGATATTTACAACTCAGCTTCGGCACATGCAGCAAGAATACTCCAGGCGCGTACGCGCAACCAGAAGGGTGAGACCTCAGTAATTAAAACCAATCATAACATTTATGATATAGACAATAAATAGTCCATACACATGGAGAGAAAACCGAAATAAAACTATTAAGTAGACAGCAAAGAAGGTGGACCTGGGAGTTAAAAGTGACCCCTGGGATTACCGCTACAAATGGTGCTATCACCCTGAGGTAGGAACGTTGACATGAGGAAGAATTATGTGTGATGGGCGAATGTATTTCCTGTACGCGTCCGATCTCCACCTGCCGGATTGTCTGATAGTGGCATCAGACACTCCCAAAGCAGCCGCATGAGTTGCAGCGCCTATTCTGAAGGAATGAGACTTAATAAGAGTTTGGTCAATACCCGCCAGTTTGAGTGATTTGTTTACGCTGGTGACAAAGTATGTCCTGGTGACCAGAGACCCATTAGACAAAGAAACAAAGGCCCAGGAGCGGACCCTCTTGCCTTCAAATATTTTCCAAGCGAAAACATGGGGCAGTGAGGAGAAAAGGTGGCTCTGACCAAAAGTGTTTCTTTTCTACCCTTGGAGTGTTTGAAACCTTTCATGTTTAGCGTGATAGTGCCACTGTCATTATCGAGACAAATGTCTTCCCGCTGTAAAACATGTTCATTTGACAGTGAAGTAACTGTCAACTCACCTATCCTTAAAAAGGCGTGGAACATTAGCAAATACATAGCTGAGAGGAGAGACTGCTCATATGGTGAGAAGAGCGAAGATTTAAGTTTATCAATTAGCGAGTGTAGCATACTAATGGTAATAGGTTCTGGCTTGTCAGGTTGAGATTTCAGATTCCTAGCTCCCATCAGCATTTTTTTTATAGCAAATGTAGTAGTAGGGTAGTGATAACTGATACTTGACTTGTGATAGTTGCTGGAGCGAGACCTTTTTTGAACATATAAGCTATGTAAGACATGATTTGAACCGGTTCAATTGAAGAAGTTTGTTGTCCAGGGAAATAATTACCGCAAAATTCTATAAATTTTCCCAGAGCCTTATGATAAGACATTCTAGTATTATTAGAAATCGACGCCATAAGCAGTTGATTCACAGTAGGCTTGAGGGCGACAGGGCAAGTGGAATAACTTGAGGTGATAAATCCAACCATGGAGCCACCATTCTGGCCGAATCCACCTGGAAACGTGACAGCATATCAGCAATTACGTTGGTTTTCCCGGGAATGTACTTCGCTCTGAATAGGATATTAAATTTCACTGACAGCATAACAAATTTTCTGACTAGAACCATGACATTAGGGTCCTTGGATGATTGCTTATTAATAATATTCACCACTGCTTCATTATCACAACAAAATAAAACAGCGTGGTTCGCCAACAAATTTCCCCAAAGCGCCATCGCTACCAACAAGGGATACATCTCCAAGATAGTGATGTGAAAGACTTTCCAAGACTCCGGCCATGCACCGCTGAACCACTTGGAACCAAATATTCCGGCAAAACCCAAACTACCGGATGCAACGGTGAAGAGTTTAAATTGATATGATGACATCCAGCGGTTATCAATGATCATAAATTTACCATTAAATGACTGAAGAAAGACCTGCCAAGCCGCTAAGTCTTTCCGTGCCTCACTGTTCAAACGAATGTGATGAAAAGGTTTACTAATACCCATCGTAGTGGCTATTAGCCTTCGACAAAAAGCTCTTCCAGGAACAATCACCTTGCAAGCAAAATTCAAAGACCCAAGCAGCGACTGCATCTCTCTTAAACATGGTCTTCTCGTTGATATTTTGGATATCTTAGCTTTTAATTCAGAAAGTTTATCAAATGGAAGTCTGACTTCGCTCAAGATAGTGTCCACTTCAATTCCATATAATGGTAGCGTTGTAGTAGGATGTACAGTCTTCGAAGACTTTATAGAAATACCTAATGTCTCGGCCATGGAAAAAAATGCAGAGAGATCGGAAGAACACTTGTCTGACTGAGCAGGACCAAAAAACATGAAATCATCCAAAATATGGCTCATTCGCGAAACACCATATTTGTTCATGGCAATCCACTGTAATGAAGAGCTAAATCGTTCAAAGATTTGACAAGAAGCTGATAATCCCATTGGTAGGCAGCGATCATAGTAATATTTGTCCTTCCATTGAAATCCCAATAAATGATAAGAATCTGGATGAATGGGAACTACCCGATATGCTGCTTCCATGTCGGCTTTTGCCACTAGACATCTTTTTTCTATGGATTGCATAATACTGATGGCATCATCCAGAGTTTGATAAGACACAGTTGAATCTTCCAATGGGATACTATTCCTTCATCCTTCATCGTCCCGGGAGGTTCCTTGGCCCAATTTAGCCTGTATGTGCACAAAAGTGGCCTAAAACACCAACATTTCATTTCCAATGGGATATTTGAATTAACAGATTCATCCGGACGTGATTTAGGATGAGATAAGTCATGAATTAAACGAAATTCACCAGGTTCTTTGTGGGATGAAGACCTAAAGGGGAATTTTTCAAGTTTGGAAAGGGAGGAAGGTCAAAGGGTCCTGCGATACGGCCTAATGACAACTCCTTTTCTAACTTGTTTTCTACAAGCGTAGGTTGCTTTACAATGGAGGGGTGATTTGAGCTAAATGATGTAGATGGTTCCAATTCGACAGGGATATGAAATCCCTCACTAAAACCCTGAAAGAGAAATGCAGATTCTTTTTGACAATAACCTTGCAAAAGCTGCTGGTAATTCTTAACATTGACTGGGATGGGAATGATCTTGTCATCAACCCGAGTCAGCAGTTCATTGTTTAGAAGATTGATTGATTGGGGTCTTTTAAGCATTGGTTTGGCGATGGGTCTCGCGATATTACTTCCCTGCTTGGCCCGGCAATGCATTTTGGGGTGATGTCCGTTACAGGCGATGCTTTGATGTTTAAAGAGACAGTTTCGCCCTCTGGAGCAGGTTTGACTGTTGTACTTGAAGCAAAATCCGTTGCCTTGTGCACGAAAAAGCTGGGAACTGGATTTGTTTCCAATGGGTGTGAAGAAGGGTCTGGCAGGCTGGTTCAGAGCTTTTGCATAAATAGCTGGGTGTAGCATCGCCCAAGATAGGGGCTTAGCCACGCGTAACAAACGAAATTGCTTGTCGTAGAAGAGCCATCCCAAACTATTTGTTCGTTTGCTCTCTTTGTAAATGTCTCTGATCCTCGCTATATACGCGAGGAGAGCACGATATTCTTCAGGCTCATTTTGGACATAAATGTCCATGAATATCAGAAATGCATCAGTCCATTTGTCTATGTCAACTATTTTCTGGGATTTGTTAGAGGACGAAAATGTAGCCGAGTTAGATTCTTTTAAGTACATGAGGCTAATTATTTTTAATATTCTTTTATGTTATTCGCTACGAATTCGTAAAGATAAGCTGGCTCGCCCGCAGCTTGTTTCCTGACAAGAACACAGAACACAATGTATGGAATTGGAAAGAGCAAATTTATTTGCCGAGTGAGAAAGACACTACATGACAAGCAAATTGTCAAATAAATTAAATAAAAGTGGCGGAACACTTCGCCAGTAATTGGCGGAACGCATCGCCAATAAACGTGAATAGACCACGTGACCCTATTATGGGTTTGCGTAACCAATTGACATGTATTGTATGAAGGCGGAACACATCGCCCTGTACGAAGGCGGAACACATCGCCATGTACGTAGGTGGCACACATTGGCATGTACGTATGCCAAATACATTATCCAAATATATATGGACTGATCACCTTAGAATTGGTAAAAGTGGATATGCTGACAATACTTGTTAAATTTCGCACGTTTACGTAAGAGCGAAATTAAAAATGAATTAAGACCAATCAGAATTAATGTGTTGGCCTAAAATTTACATATCATTTTCAGTCAGCTTGAGTTACCACGTACTAAATTTTCAACTGAACCGATTACTCTTATCGTTAAGCCAGGAAAGGTGAGGAGACATCCGCCATGCTCACAAATATAACAATAACAGGCATTAAGTTTCAAATTTGAATACCTTGGTACATATATAATTGGGATTTATTCCCAATCGCGATCCCTCAGTGGAGTAACCAAAAAGAATAGGCGAAAACTTCCATTAAAATGAACAAATTTCAAGATTTATACTTGGTCTGGAGATTCAATAATATTGATTAAAACTTCGTGTGGTCGCTTTCAGGCTAGTCACTGGAATTCTCATATGTAATGCAGCTTTCTATTGTGTTGAAAGCTGGGGGTATCGAAAGTATGATAGCATTTACAAATGATGTTCAGAAAAACAAGGAACAGTGGTCATCCATTTCCTTAAATGTTAAGTTATCTGTTAATCAAATAATTCTACGTCAGTTTATTACGAAAGTTCATACATAGAAGAATTGTATGGTATAAATCCTACTATACTTATCAATTTAATAATTCCTCGAGTAGTGATAAAACTGAAATGCAAGCAAAACTTATTATAAAGGAGGCGGTGGGGAGGAGGAGGTAACCTCGTCAGCATCTGTTGTCCGAATGACCGACTGGGTAGAACTTCTTGCCGCCAGCCAGCAGCCGGTCTCTCATTGGCTGACTTCAGTAAACAGCGGGTTGCTAGACGCGTCAACGTGGAGGAGTCTATTCTTGTTTCTGTACTGGAGGGGGGTTTGGTTTCCTTACCGGGCTAAATAACATCTTCGCGAACACATAAACTTAATTCTGAATTTCAGAATTTTTTTTATGTTATTCGCTACGAATTCGTAAAGATAAGCTGGCTCGCCCGCAGCTTGTTTCCTGGCAAGAACACAGAACACAATGTATAGAATTGGAAAGGGCAAATTTATTTGCCGAGTGAGAAAGACACTACATGACAAGCAAATTGTCAAATAAATTAAATAAAAGTGGCGGAACACTTCGCCACTAACTGGCGGAACACTTCGCCAGTAATTGGCGGAACGCATCGCCAATAAACGTGAATAGACCACGTGACCCTATTATGGGTTTGCGTAACCAATTTACATGTATTGTATGAAGGCGGAACACATCGCCCTGTACGAAGGCGGAACACATCGCCATGTACGTAGGTGGCACACATTGCCATGTACGTATGCCAAATACATTATCCAAATATATATGGAATGATCACCTTAGAATTGGTAAAAGTGGATATGCTGACAATACTTGGTAAATTTCGCACGTTTAAGTAAGAGCGAAATTAAAAATGAATTAAGACCAATCAGAATTAATGTGTTGGCCTAAAATTTACATATCATTTTCAGTCAGCTTGAGTTACCACGTACTAAATTTTCAACTGAGCTGATTACTCTTATCGTTAAGCCAGGAAAGGTGAGGGGACATCCGCCACAGCTGATTAGACATAACCAGATGGATGATCAGCACCCCCACCCAAGGGCGTAGCCAGCGTGAATCCTCATGTAACTTACATACACGAGATCCGAGTCGTTGCCGGCCGAGGAAACTTTGCTTTTAACCATTACTGCGGTGTTCAAATAGTACATTAAATTATTCACATTTTGTTTGTAACAAATAAGTTGTGCAGTTTCTTAGCCCCAGCTCTATTAAACACACATATTTTCAGATGACATGTGGCTGATTAAATGATACATGATTACCTAAGTTATGCAAATCTACTTCTGATGTTGACATCCGTGTTCAGTCAATAAATTAAATTAATACCATCATGGTTGCAACAAATAAGCAAAGTGTGGTTTCTCAGCCCCTGCTGAGCTAAATACACCTACTTTGCATACGGCTGGTTATATAGGAATTGATTACCGCGACGGAGCGAAGCCTATTTAATTCATACCGGGACCCCGGCGCATAATTGTAAAGCTTATTATTCATATATTAAGTATATATACTATTGTTAAGGGTCTGAAACTATAAAACATATTTTCACAATTGCCTTATCATTGCATAATCGATATGGATGCGTTGGGCAACTTTTGATCCTCAGCCCCAGCTGAGCAGAGTTATTGCCCGTCACCAGAACACACTTCTCACCATGCCTGCATGTTACTTACAGGCCACCTCATCCATTGTTGTCCGCACGGCTGTCATAAGCTTACTGCAATCTGAAACTATACAACATATTGTAATTCATTGAGGCATCATCGCATCATGGATATGGATGCGTTGGGCAACTTTTGATCCTCAGCCCCAGCTGAGCAGAGTTATTGCCTTCCCCAAAACACACTTCTGACCATGCCTGCATGTTACATACAGGCCACCTCATCCATTGTTGTCCGCACGGCTGTCATAAGCTTACTGGAAATTGAAACTATACAATATATTGTAATTCATTGAGGCATCATCGCATCATGGATATGGAGGCATTGTGCAACTTTTTGTCCTCAACCTCGGCTGAGCAGAAATGTTGCCCTTCACCAAATCACACTTCTCACCATGCCTGCATGTTACTTACTGGCCACCTCATTCATTGTTGCCCACACGGCTGTCATAAGCTTACTGGAATCTGAAATTATACAACATATTGTAATTCATTGAGACATCATCGCATCATGGATATGGAGGCGTTGGGCAACGTTTGGTCCTCAGCCCCGGCTGAGCAGACCTATTGTCTTTAACTATTTTCAGGTTACCATCTTACAACTATACCGCTTAAAAGTGTCAGATGACTTGACCGTTTTGTCTGCAAGTAATAGATGGAAACAGTGCAAACAAGAAACTAGCACACTCAACTATCGCCGCTGCTGTCTTGTTGTGCCAGCATAGTCATTTCTTATTTCCTATATTGTAACAAATGCATGATAGGTAAGTTGACGCATGATCATGCTCTGCCCTTCATCGTTTTTCAACATGGGAAGTGGATTCTCAGTTAACAGCCAAACAAATAGAGTACAAGTCGTGTACTATATTATATAGATCTAAGCGTAATATTCGCAATTCATCAGGAACCAGTTATAGGCTATATATGTTATATATATATATACCAAAGACTACTCCGAATCCTATATACAAGAGTCTGAATAGTTTGATACGTCCAAAGACTACTCCATATGTCCAAATATATATATATAATACAAGGATTCATAAATTTATCCAGAAAAGGGGTCAATAAATTTGTAGCCAGGCTTCTCTGCTTACGGAACAAGTTTTGTTTCGTGGACATATCAGGTTAACGATTGGCGAAACACCGCAATTACTGTAACTCGTGATTCGCTTTATAATCTTTACCCGCCTTTGTTACATTACGACAGGTCATTGACGGGACTACTGCGGTAAGCTGTAACGGTCACATAAGCTTATTTGTTCCCAAGTACAAATGCCGCGTTAACATTCTAAACTACAGCAAAGTTGCAAATCCATTGTCATGCGCAGACTGACTGATTCAAACCAGATAGTACTAGGTATTTAGAATACAAGAGTTATTGTCAATACTTCCTTTGTAAGGTATGAGAGGGGTGTAATGTCCGTAACAGAAGCTCAAACTGATGTGCCTTATGCCACTATTATCCTCGTCCTTATTCATGGGGTTTTAACGAAAACACAAACCCATGAATTCAATACAAGCCCTCGACAACGCAGGCACATATACAAGGTTGAAGCTCACATGCCAATCCTTTCGCACGAATGAGTTATTTCCTTTTAGCGCTGGCATAAAATGCTCACTGAAATTGACAGGCCGGATAATTGTTTACTTTGCTCATGGAATAATTGCTCAATCCATTGTCAAATTACATGCAATAGACAAAGTTAACTGAACAAAATAGTAGCGTGGCACTAATGTGATTACACGTATTATAGAAATGGATGTCACGGTGTCACAGCCATTTAGGCAAAATACAATAACAATTGGGGCCCTACACGATTTGCATGAACAATCCTATCGGACATTGCGCTAAATGTGCTGGCCAATGACAGTTTTTGTGGTAAATAATAATTATCACCGATTCCATCATGTTGAACGACACGATTTTACCTTTTTCGGACGCCAGAGTAAAAGAGATTAATTAATTTAGTCAATTTCGGTCCTGAGAATGTGATACGTTAGAATGTCTGATCGCTCTCTGGTGGCTATTCTTACATTACTCACCCTCCTGGAGCATGATAAATTAAATATATAAAGGAGTTAAATCGAGTCATCTGAGTGATTCGTCTTGGCTGTAGTAGGTCCAGTACGCCCTAATGACAAAGTATAGGACAACAGTAGCAATGAACATATAGATACGTAGACTATGAGTAGGAAAATAGTAACCAAAAGTAAGCCAAGATAGTACTCAAGACAACATATGTAGCAACATTATTAATGCTTATTCTGGATAACCAAAGGACAAAAATGTACATTATAGGTACATATTGAAAAATTATTATTGTCTTGATTTTAAAGATATGAGGCCAAAACGAAACGCCTCTGACTATTGACTTTCGCAATAACACAAGCAATTCACTTCAATTTGAATGGTTATTGACCGCAGCTGCTATTAAGTCACCAGTCATGCCGTCGCAGTCCATATGCTGGGGCCGTTCTATCAGACGCATCACTCATTTAGACTTCTTTCTCTAAGACTGAGTCGGCCTCGGTGTAGGTAGAGGGTTGAGCGCTTATTTCTCGTGGTGGCATACTGAAAAACTCAATGCTATTGTTTTTCTTTAACGGAATTCAACTACAATGGTAAGTTTGAGTAGGCCCTAGCCTACTTTTCTTTTGGCATTCTGAACTGCTCATTGAAGTGAGCGAAACTATAACTCATTTGCCGTAAGAGAAATATATATCGTTTCAAAAGTATGGCTATGCATTAGCCCTACCGATTTCCAAACCCAAATTTATTTCTAAACCGTTTCTTTAGGTTTCTTCAAATTAAAATGCATGATAGCCGTCGGAATAAATTGCACCTTATAATCCGTTAAACCGAAAACCAAGACACGAAAGTTATGTCAATAAATGCTAGGCACAAGTGTGAGTTAAAAGTGTTATGGCTCATAGGCCCAGGGGTGTTGCATGACCTTGACTCATTGTCAAGAAATCTACTATATTGGGAAGTCTTGCCCCAGGCTTTGATAAAAAGGAGACCTGAGAAGTAGAATTGTGAATACTTGGGTTAAATATCCCTTGTATCCCAATGGCTCCTTATTATATTCTTAAACAGTGAACTATTAATACAATTTCTAACTGAATATAAGTGTATTTACCTCTAACCTCGTCAGCATCTGTTGTCCGAATGACCGACTGGGTAGAACTTCTTGCCGCCAGCCAGCAGCCGGTCTCTCATTGGCTGACTTCAGTAAACAGCGGGTTGCTAGACGCGTCAACGTGGAAGAGTCCATTCTTGTTTCTGTACTGGAGGGGGGTTTTGTTTCCTTTCCGGGCTAAATAACATCTTCGCGAACACATAAACTTAATTCTGAATTTCAGAATTGTTTTTTCTAGCAGATCTCTCAGGTCCACCCACTCATTAGCCCAGATCTTATGCTTTATCCTGTCAGGGACATGACCACTCATTGGAATGTCAGAACAGTCTGACGGCGGTAAACTGCTTCCCCCGAGGTTCCATGAACGAGGGTTAGTAACCTCAGGTTCACAGTTAATCAAACCATCTCCTAGCATCTCATGAGCCAGGTGCACAGGGTTACTCTTACCTTCAGGCTGGTGAGTAATCTGGTTCTCTGGGGAGACAGCCTGTGTCGTTGCTCGTTCACGACGGATTGCTGACAGGACTTGTTCTGTAATCCTAGCCACCAACGCTGCATCTGGATCCGGGGTTTTCGGTTCCTGGGAACTGTGGACTTCAGCCACAGTGACCACGGTATGCCTCTCGGGGGTCTGGATTATCTCATCATCCATGGAAGGTACGGATGTCCGTGACTGGGACACGGTCCTTTTCCGTTTCTTGGATGTATTCGCCTCCGGAAGAATCAAGTCCGCATCAGCTTGACTACGGGTCCTCGAACTCCTCCGAGACATTGTTCTGAAACATGGGTATATGGCGAAAGAAAAGACAAATACTGTCAAAAATTATATACCCATGGATAGCCAAGTCATCTGGCGATCACTGATATAATCACAACTTGATCTTCAATTTAATATTTCCGTTGGCTTCATAGCATGAATGATAAATCACTGACTGGTTTTCAGTATCTTCATCACTAAAATGACCAGATATTCATAATATTATGATCAAGATTGAGGTGCCAATCAAATGACAAATGTAGTCATCTTAATGTACTAAAAGTCACAAACCCTGGTGCACCTGCAGATATGAGTGAACCATATTTTATAAAAAACACACACAATATATGGCATTAGATCATACCCAATGTTGCAACTTGATACAATTAAATTGGTTAGTTAACAAATATTAATATAATAAGACCTTTCCAGATGGAAAAAGCAGCATATTCATAATATGCAAAATTGCAGATTGTACTGATCAACCTTATACTCCTAAAGGGACAACCGAGTGGGGTAATCTGGCTTAATAGAGTGCAATGATTGACATCAGCTAGTGTTAGGCAGCAAACAGTTGTCCAGTTGTATTCTATGAAAGAAAACTCGAAAATAGAAGCATACAGTATTAAGACTTACATAATATATGGACAATATTATGCTACCATAAGATATCCCTATTAATTTGGACGAAAATGCTTCCAACATGTAAGAGTAAAGCATAGTCATCGAACTAGAATACCTTTAAGCTTCCATCAGAAACTGAGCAAAGCCAGGAAAGTGTGGAATCTTCTTGCCAGAGGCATACAATATCCTTATGACAGCTCTTGTTTACATGCTTGTAAGAAAGCAGTATATGAAATATATTCGCAAATCAGTATAAACTGATATAAAGCCTGTAAAGTGTCAAATCACTGTTACCGAAAGAGCTGTCATGTCCACAAATAACAGGCATACCCTGTATCCCCACTCACCATGCGTATATGGCAGATCTCACAGTGCACTACGGAATAACAGGCATTCCTGTTCTTTGCCACGCAAATATATGCATAAACTGTACGTAATCCACGTAAATTGTCTAGAAAGGTGTAAGTAATTAATTATTTAGAAGCAAACATCAACAAGCCTCTGATACTCCGTGTATATTTGGCTTGTCCACAAGCATTGAGATGAACACCATCTGCATTTAAATAAGACGAAGGGTTATGGTGAAGTCCTCTGTGGTGCCAAACAGAAATTACAGGGTGTTCTTTCGCCTTCTCTGTTAATAAACAATTGACATGTAGACGAGCAACTTCAAAATCCACTCTTGTCTGCCAGCGACTTGGCCGTACAGGAGCAGTTCTGCCGATGATTGGCAGCAACCACACTTGTTCAACTGACGGCAACTTTGATAGCTCAATAGCCAAGTCAAATATAAGCACAGCGACATTTACAGGACACATGCGTTGGGGTGACAAATCATTTGTTCCAGTGTCTAAAACGATATTTGAGGGTTCCATAGCTTTAGCCATTGTAATGAATTCGGTGATGTGCCGCGCAACAGTTGCACCTCCAATGCCGTGAATCACCACGGGTGGGAGAGACTCAATATCAAAAGTCAACCGCCTGTCACCGACACGTGCACGGTCAGCCTTCAGCCGGCTCATGAAGGAATGACCAATTAACAAAAAATTAGACATTGTCATGCAACCACAAGTAACACTCAGATAGAAACTAAGTTATTGTCACATAAATTATTTTGAAAACCAATACATTCCTATCTAATAAACGAAACAACCGATCCCAACCGACAAGTTGGCTACACCGACCGCCAACAATAAAACCGCTTACATAGTAACCTTTGAATTTATCGCGTGCAATATTTCTTTAGATGTTCCAGAAAGAATTGATCACCAAATAAAGGAAAGTACAGTTGAATAACAATCGGATAAATGCTTGCAGTCGTTTATATCAAAAGGATTAATGCCGCGGGAAAGGCTCAGATGTCTTTTTTAGAATGATGTGCGGCGCTGTTTGTTTTCAGATGTACCTTGTCAAAAAGACCCCCTCGTCCGTCGTCTGTCTGACCTACCGAAGTTTTTTCTCAGAGACCATCATGTTTTTGTGCGGTTCCGTAGCCCCATTTGCTGTCTCCACTCCGCGGTTATGTGGATTTGTTTTTTGGTCGTAAACATCTCCATTCGAAAAGACCAAGCTGGTCGGAGAGGGGGCGGGAGTACGAGCGGTTCACGGGGGCGGTCTAGGAATTTAAAAAGATGGGTGGGGGTGAACTTGCGAACGGAGGGGTCGGGGCCCCACCCATATTTTTACGACCGGAGGGGCGGCGGGGAGGCTTGTTCCATACCTCAGATTCAAGATGCAGCTTTGATAATTACCCCCCCCCCCCCTAGATCCGCCCTGGGTTTTTATTGGCATAGGCGGAGGCCTATTCGTTTTCTTATCATAATAGTTGATAAACTATCATCATATTCTATATAACTATAATATTTATATTATTTGATTCATGACTCACTATTCAGAGATAAACGGCTACACATAAAGAGGTCGCCAGCATACGACACATTGTTCGTGTCACCTCTACAGTCTTGCAGCAGTGATCTAAGTTATGTATATCAGTTGACCTCACTTATAGCCCCAATATATTTCAAATTGTCCTCCTTAGGAAAACACAACATGAATATCTTTGCAATACGAATATTAACATCACAGATCAAAGCACCTGTCATCAATGTAAAGAATTGGGTGACAGCACCGAAAGTGAATAATAAGGACCGCTAGCACAGCAGCGCCACCTTGCGAATGGATACTTCTCGAGTTCCCCATTGCTGTGCGCTTTAATGCGTTTTTTTAGCGCGGTCGTCAACAAATGAAATCGCTGCAGTGATTTCTCATATATATACCGTTTGCAAAAATACTCACCTTGTCACATATTTTGTTCTGGTGGTCCAAAAATATTTCGGACTGCGAGTTGGAAAGCTCTGGATGCCAGTTCCAGGCTGGTATATAGAGTTTTCCCTTGAGAAGTAACCCCATGGGAACCACTGTCGACGGCGTGCTGGGTTCCAGCGTCGTTGTTGCATCTAGACGAACAACCATTCGTCACAATTTTGGCAATAGGTATGGCGACTTCTAAAGTCCTAAGCTGTTTGGAATATTAGCCTTACCCCTCCCGTGGTGTTCTGAGCGAGGTTACACTGTATCTTAGCCTTACCCCTCCCGTGGTGATTTTCTGAGCCAGGTTACACTGCGTCTTGACCTTACCCCTCTCGTGGTATTCTGAGCTAGGTTACACTGTATCTTAGCCTTACCTCTCCCGTGGTGTTCTGAGCGAGGTTACACTGTATCTTAGCCTTACCTCTCCCGTGGTGTTCTGAGCGAGGTTACACTGTATCTTAGCCTTACATCTCCAGTGGTGTTCTGACCGAGATTACACTTTATCTTGGCCTTACCTCTCCCGTGGTGTTGTAAGCGAGGTTACACTGTGTCTTGGTCTTACCTCTCCCGTGGTGTTCTGAGCGAGGTTACACTGTGTCTTTGCCTTATCTCTCCCTTGGTGTTCTGAGCGTGGTTGCACTGTATCTTGGCCTTACCCCTCCCGTCGTGTTCTGAGCGAGGTCACACTGTATCTTGGCCTTACCTCTCCCGTGGTGTTGGGAGCGAGGTTACACTGTAAATTAACCTTACATCTCCAGTGGTGTTCTGACCGAGATTACACTTTATCTTGGCCTTACCTCTCCCGTGGTGTTCTGAGCGAGGTTACACTGTGTCTTTGCCTTATCTCTCCCTTGGTGTTCTGAGCGTGGTTGCACTGTATCTTGGCCTTACCTCTCCCGTGGTGTTCTGAGCCAGGTTACGCTACACCTTGGCCTTACCTCTCCCGTCGTGTTCTGAGCGAGGTCACACTGTATCTTGGCCTTACCTCTCCCGTGGTGTTCTGAGCGAGGTTACACTGTAAATTAACCTTACATCTCCCGTGGTGTTCTGACCGAGATTACACTTTATCTTGGCCTTACCTCTCCCGTGGTGTTCTGAGCGAGGTTACACTGTTGGTTTGCCTTATCTCTCCCTTGGTGTTCTGAGCGTGGTTGCACTGTATCTTGGCCTTACCTCTCCCGTGGTGTTCTGAGCCAGGTTACGCTACACCTTGGCCTTACCTCTCCCGTCGTGTTCTGAGCGAGGTCACACTGTATCTTGGCCTTACCTCTCCCGTGGTGTTCTGAGCGAGGTCACACTGTAAATTAACCTTACATCTCCCGTGGTGTTCTGACCGAGATTACACTTTATCTTGGCCTTACCTCTCCCGTGGTGTTCTGAGCGAGGTTACACTGTTGGTTTGCCTTATCTCTCCCTTGGTGTTCTGAGCGTGGTTGCACTGTATCTTGGCCTTACCTCTCCCGTGGTGTTCTGAGCCAGGTTACGCTACACCTTGGCCTTACCTCTCCCGTCGTGTTCTGAGCGAGGTCACACTGTATCTTGGCCGTACCTCTCCCGTGGTGTTGGGAGCGAGGTTACACTGTAAATTAACCTTACATCTCCAGTGGTGTTCTGACCGAGATTACACTTTATCTTGGCCTTACCTCTCCCGTGGTGTTCTGAGCGAGGTTACACTGTGTCTTTGCCTTATCTCTCCCTTGGTGTTCTGAGCGTGGTTGCACTGTATCTTGGCCTTACCTCTCCCGTGGTGTTCTGAGCCAGGTTACGCTACACCTTGGCCTTACCCCTCCCGTCGTGTTCTGAGCGAGGTCACACTGTATCTTGGCCTTACCTCTCCCGCGGTGTTGGGAGCGAGGTTACACTGTAAATTAACCTTACATCTCCAGTGGTGTTCTGACCGAGATTACACTTTATCTTGGCCTTACCTCTCCCGTGGTGTTCTGAGCGAGGTTACACTGTGTCTTTGCCTTATCTCTCCCTTGGTGTTCTGAGCGTGGTTGCACTGTATCTTGGCCTTACCTCTCCCGTGGTGTTCTGAGCGAGGTTACACTGTGTCTTTGCCTTATCTCTCCCTTGGTGTTCTGAGCGTGGTTGCACTGTATCTTGGCCTTACCTCTCCCGTGGTGTTCTGAGCCAGGTTACGCTACACCTTGGCCTTACCTCTCCCGTGGTGTTCTGACCGAGATTACACTTTATCTTGGCCTTACCTCTCCCGTGGTGTTCTGAGCGAGGTTACACTGTGTCTTTGCCTTATCTCTCCCTTGGTGTTCTGAGCGTGGTTGCACTGTATCTTGGCCTTACCTCTCCCGTGGTGTTCTGAGCGAGGTTACACTGTGTCTTTGCCTTATCTCTCCCTTGGTGTTCTGAGCGTGGTTGCACTGTATCTTGGCCTTACCTCTCCCGTGGTGTTCTGAGCCAGGTTACGCTACACCTTGGCCTTACCTCTCCCGTGGTGTTCTGAGCGAGGTTACACTGTAAATTAACCTTACATCTCCAGTGGTGTTCTGACCGAGATTACACTTTATCTTGGCCTTACCTCTCCCGTGGTGCTCTGAGCGAGGTTACTCTTAGCCTTATCGCTCCCGTGGTGTTGTAAGCGAGGTTACACTGTGTCTTGGTCTTACCTCTCCCGTGGTGTTCTGAGCGAGGGAACACTGTGTCTTGGCCTTACCTCTTCCGTGGTGTGCTGAGCGAGGTTACACTGTATCTTAGCCTTATCTTTCCAGTGGTGTTCTGAGCGAGGTTACACGCTATCTTAGCCTTACCTCTCTCGTGGTGTTGGGAGCGAGGTTACACTGTATCTTGGCCTTACCGCTCCTGTGGTGTTCTGAGCCAGGTTACGCTATATCTTGGCCTTACCTCTCCCGTGGTGTTCTGAGCGAGGTTACACTGTACCTTAACCTTACCTCTCACGTGGTGTTGTAAGCGAGGTTACACTGTATATTAGCCTTACCTCTCCCGTGGTCAAATAATCTGTTCCTCTAGTCTGAAATATGTTAATCAATATTAAAACTATATATATATATCGGGGCTTCATCACTTAAATATTAAGAGAGTTGAGCATTCACATGTTTTGTAAATTGTTGCAAAGCTCTATAAAGAAATAAAGCTTATACAAACATAGCGATTACCGCCGCTTGGAGCGCTAGGGCGCTCGAGGCGGTCGTGACGTTTTTGGTTGTGCACACGTTTATGACGTTTCGCCACAGGCACAAGTTTTGAGTCTTGTGGAGGGAAAATTTAAGAAGATTGTGTTGGGTCATTGGCAGATAATTGGTGCGGGATATGGTAGATGTTTACCGTTTGTTATGAATTTAGGTGTGTGTTCTTGTGCGCAAAATCGGCATTCAAAAATAGCAAAACAACTCGATATATTGTTGTTGTTAGGCTTATGAAACATGTATGTAAACCTCTTAACAGTTTAGACATAGAGCGTTATCGCGTTAATGGGTGAAAGAAGGGAAGAGCGGAGCCATTTCCTCGAGGTATAACCACATACACTTGACGAAGATGGACATGGGATCTTTACCCTGCTATCACATATACATAGCCACAGCGGGGCTTGAACCACAGATCCGCATGCTGGCAGGCAGGCTCTCAGGTGGCGAGAGCGCTGAACGCCAGCGCTCTAACCCACTGAACTATCGGGCACCGTACCATATGGTACCATTAGTATAACACGGGACTGGAGTAAAGCTGATATAGGTCTTCATACCTACCTTGAAAGAAGTGAAGAATGTCAAACAATGTGCCACAGAAACAACGGCATCTAGCGAAGTCTCGTACTATGGAGATAAAAAGTGAAATTGGTCTGCACACCCACCTTGAAAGGAGTAAGAAATGTCAACTAGTGTGTCACCGAAGAAACGATATCTGGCATACCTCAGCTACTTATAGTTTTTTTTTTTTTTTTAGCTTGATGACGTAACCGTATGGGGTGGTTTATCGCTGTGATTACCCATGCGCGATAGGGCGTCCAACACACGGCGAGGGTCGGACTTCGTGCAGCTTGACACGTGACTCATTTACACAAGGCTGAAGCCATGCCTCGCGCATTTTCTTGATCTCGCCTCGCGCATTCTCACCTCCCACAATATCGCGCTCTGCCTTCGCGCATTCTCGCATTGACGCGATCTCGCCCCACGTGCCAGGCGTAATTTGCTTTACAGAGACAAAGACATTTCTAGTGTATCTTTGGTAATGTTTGCTTTACCACGTTCTGAGAACGATGACAATGACATAGACATTTCATGTGTATCTTTGGTAATGTTTTGCTTTACCACGTTCCGAAAAGGATGACTATGACATAGACATTTCTTGTGTATCTTTGGTAATGTTTTGCTTTACCACGATCTGAAAACGATGACAATGACAAAGACATTTCATGTGTATCTTTGGTAATGTTTTGCTTTACCACGTTCTGAGAACGATGACAATGACAAAGACATTTCTTGTGTATCTTTGGTAATGTTTGGCTTTACCACGTTCTGAGAACGATGACAATGACAAAGACATTTCATGTGTATCTTTGGTAATGTTTTGCTTTACCACGTTCTGAGAACGATGACAATGACAAAGACATTTCTTGTGTATCTTTGGTAATGTTTTGCTTTACCACGTTCTGAGAACGATGACAATGACAAAGACATTTCATGTGTATCTTTGGTAATGTTTTGCTTTACCACGTTCTGAGAACGATGACAATGACATAGACATTTCTTGTGTATCTTTGGTAATGTTTTGCTTTACCACGTTCTGAGAACGATGACAATGACAAAGACATTTCATGTGTATCTTTGGTAATGTTTTGCTTTACCACGTTCTGAGAACGATGACAATGACATAGACATTTCTTGTGTATCTTTGGTAATGTTTGGCTTTACCACGATCTGAAAACGATGACAATGACAAAGACATTTCATGTGTATCTGTGGTAATGTTTTGCTTTACCACGTTCTGAGAACGATGACAATGACAAAGACATTTCATGTGTATCTTTGGTAATGTTTTGCTTTACCACGTTCTGAGAACGATGACAATGACATAGACATTTCTTGTGTATCTTTGGTAATGTTTTGCTTTACCACGATCTGAAAACGATGACAATGACAAAGACATTTCATGTGTATCTGTGGTAATGTTTTGCTTTACCACGTTCTGAGAACGATGACAATGACAAAGACATTTCATGTGTATCTTTGGTAATGTTTTGCTTTACCACGTTCTGAGAACGATGACAATGACAAAGACATTTCTTGTGTATCTTTGGTAATGTTTTGCTTTACCACGTTCTGAGAACGATGACAATGACATAGACATTTCTTGTGTATCTTTGGTAATGTTATGCTACCACGTTATGAAAACGATGACAATGACATAGACATTTCTTGTGTATCTTTGGTAATGCTTTGCTTTACCACGTTCTGAGAACGATGACAATGACAAAGACATTTCATGTGTATCTTTGGTAATGTGAACCGGCTCCACGGCATGTACGCACTGCGACACCGCGTTAAGTATACTAACGTGCTGTTGTCACCTCGAAGCTGTTGAGCGGCCAATTTGTGCTTGAAAATTTATGGTATCTGTAGTGTTTATGAGTTACATGTGAGAGACCTTAAGACAATAAACACAACCGTGCATTGCACATTGTGTATTAAGTTATTTCTTCAATAAGATACACTATATTGGCGACGAGGATAGTAATCCGGTTCTGCCGTGAAGAAGATCACATAACAGTTCGTCAAATTATGACAGTTGTTTTAATGACAAATTAGGTCAAGTTGTATCCTGAACTACAACGAGAAGAATCAATTGAAGTGTAGACCACATGGACGGTGAGCGATAATTGAGCAGTTACCACATTGCGGGAACGTAGTAGGGCGCCCAACAACGTATACTAAACACACAAGGTGCCCAACTCCCGCTGGAACTGAGCGACATGCACCCGTTGTAACCCACAATATCGCACATTTACCGCGCGTGACGGGCCACGTAAATGCCTAAGTCCGATTTCTAAGTAATTTAATTATTTTATCAATAAGTAAACGAGACCTGTACTGCCGTGTCGTCGCGACAAATAAAGAATTATGCAACGACAACAACCAACTCCGGAACAGATTGAGCAAACATGGCTGACATCGCGAGAATTCGCTTGCGAGATCTCAGGCACTTTTTCATCATTGACGGACACCAACCATTCTTTATTTAATAAATATGCGACTAATGTTACTAACAGATCTTCCAGATCTATCTCATTCACTCTCTTCTCTGATACCTTTCCTTTTTCCAGATCTTACTCTTTTTTTTCTGGCCTCTCTTTCCCTGATACCGATCCTCTATCCACATCTCACTCCCTGTCTTCTCACCTCTCCTCTCTGATACCTTCCTCTGTCCGCATCTCGCTTCCCCTCTTTTCGCCTCTCCTCTCCCTCTCACGCTAGTTACAGTATTGATCTGCCTGATCATTGCGAAGGACAATACAGCTCACGCCATGAGCGCTGGGAATGTTTCACTAAGTTACGAGCTGGAAACACTATCTCTAAGATTCTAATTTAACGACAGTTCGTAATTTTACGAGCAACGGAAACCCGCAATTCATTTTCCGTCAATATTATTCAAAAACATCTTTACCATACATTTATGATAAATTCCACATTCTTCATTTCTCTTCGGGCCGGAAATTCATTTTTTAATTTTATCTTGTGAAATGACACCAAGAAAAAATAACACACATATCTGACCTCTCTGGAATAATACAAATACACTGCAGGATGCAATAAACATGTTGCACCCTACTTCTCATACGTCAGTACCGAATATATAAGTCCTGGATACTGCTATCGAGTAATAAGTGAGCTATACTGATGCAAGGATCGTTGTAAAATGGACGACTAATGTCATGGGAATGTCATGTCCTGCAGCTTGTACTTGGCTATACTGGTTGATTCGTAGACAATAAAGACGTTATATCGAACGTTCATGGAAGAGTTTTTGGAAGATTGAACGTCATCCTCTTATGTCTATGCTCTGCATAATTATGCATCTCCTATACCCAAAACACAGACAGACAGGCAATATAGCTGTATTGCCGTTAATTGTTCCCTTACTATCGTACTTATGTGGATGCCGCTTACAGTTTAACAATAGCACCATCGATATTAACAGTATCACTAGCATTATCGTTGTCATCATCATAATGATAATAAGAGGACCATCGATAGCAACAGTATCACTAGCATGATCGTTGTCATCATCATAATGCTAATAAGAGGACCATCGATAGCAACATTATCACTAGCATTATCGTTGTCATCATCATAATGATAATAAGAGGACCATCGATAGCAACAATAACTTAGCATTATCGTTGTCATCATCATAATGATAATAAGAGGACCATCGATAGCAACAATATCACTAGCATTATCGTTGTCATCATCATAATGATAATAAGAGGACCATCGATAGCAACAGTATCACTAGCATGATCGTTGTCATCATCATAATGATAATAAGAGGACCATCGATAGCAACAATATCACTAGCATTATCGTTGTCATCATCATAATGATAATAAGAGGACCATCGATAGCAACAATATCACTAGCATTAACGTTGTCATCATCATAATGATAATAAGAGGACCATCGATAGCAACAATATCACTAGCATTATCGTTGTCATCATCATAATGATAATAAGAGGACCATCGATAGCAACAATATCACTAGCATTATCCTTGTCATCATCATAATGATAATAAGAGGGCCATCGATAGCAACAATATCACTAGCATTATCGTTGTCATCATCATAATGATAATTAGAGGACCATCGATAGCAACAATATCACTAGCATTAACGTTGTCATCATCATAATGATAATAAGAGGACCATCGATAGCAACAATATCACTAGCATTAACGTTGTCATCATCATAATGATAATAAGAGGACCATCGATAGCGACAATATCACTAGCATTAACGTTGTCATCATCATAATGATAATAAGAGGACCATCGATAGCAACAATATCACTAGCATTATCGTTGTCATCATCATAATGATAATAAGAGGACCATCGATAGCAACAATATCACTAGCATTATCGTTGTCATCATCATAATGATAATAAGAGGACCATCGATAGCAACAATATCACTAGCATTAACGTTGTCATCATCATAATGATAATAAGAGGACCATCGATAGCAACAATATCACTAGCATTAACGTTGTCATCATCATAATGATAATAAGAGGACCATCGATAGCAACAATATCACTAGCATTATCGTTGTCATCATCATAATGCTAATAAGAGGACCATCGATAGCAACAATATCACCTGCATTATCCTTGTCATCATCATAATGATAATAAGAGGACCATCGATAGCAACAATATCACTAGCATTATCGTTGTCATCATCATAGTTATAATAAGAAGACCATCGATAGCAACAATATCACTAGCATTAACGTTGTCATCATCATAATGATAATAAGAGGACCACCGATAGCAACAGTATCACTAGCATTATCGTTGTCATCATCATAATGATAATAAGAGGACCATCGATAGCAACAGTATCACTAGCATTATCGTTGTCATCATCATAATGATAATAAGAGGACCATCGATAGCAACAGTATCACTAGCATTATCGTTGTCATCATCATAATGATAATAAGAGGACCATCGATAGCAACAATATCACTAGCATTATCGTTGTCATCATCATAATGCTAATAAAAGGACCATCGAAATTAATATTATCACTGGCATTAGTGATCGACAACTCATGCCCTCGTCCAATTAAACTTTGCAGATGACAAAATAAAAGCAAGCGATCACAAAGAAACCACAATAATTCGGACCTTTCCAATGCCACAACATTTTGATAGCCCTAATCGAACCCCAAAATTAGTTTTGGCTTCCACCCAAAAAAACATAGCGCCCTGGATATCAAGTGTTACGCTGCGTGAGACACTGTTTTGCTAAGGTAAACGAATGAAATAAGATGCATATAAGGCGAGGAATAAAACCGGCAGCCAGACTGCCTATATACACCGATAATCAGTAAAAAGATGTACTTCTTAAAAAAAAACACAGTTCGAAACTTATAACATATCGTCTTTGATATATAAGGTGTCAGTTGTGTCGTCATGATAACCCACTAAGGCATGAGTTTAACTAAAGCCTGATGCCGAAGTCACCTGGATGCGTTGTAACTGGTCGCTTCAGACCACAGGTTGCACTGGAAGTTCAAATAGAAAAGAATACAATCTGTATAACAATTGTGAATGGGATTGTTGCACTTGATTAAATGCGCCCCAGAAATATAATATAACATATATATAACATTTGAAATTTTGATCGAACTATATATTTATAGTTCAATGAAAATTTCAAATCTTTTAGCACCAATTCGTTACGGTTGTTGGGCGTCAAAATGTTAGTCGCCACCGAAAGTCATTCATTATATAAAATAGGTTTAAACTGTACCCAGTCGAAACGAAATGTTTCCCCTTTGAACGGACATACGTGTTAGCTACCATACGCCTCAAGGCCACACTGATTTTTTGGATTTTTTTATTTTAATAAAAAACAGAATTTGTCATTTACAACTACGGACCCATATGGATTAGAACTCATTCAGATCCTAATAGTTGTACAAATCTCTCAATATCTTCACAATGTGATAGAAAATTGGGTACTAATTTAAAAGTAAATAAAAACCTACAAGACCACACTGATGATGACTTACCCCCGGTGTAAGATGCTATCCAGTCCAGGTAACTCGTTACACGAGTGTAAACATTGGGGGCCTCTCGGAATTGACATCCGGGCTTTCCCCAGCTGACTATGCCTTGCAGGCGGTAGACACCGTTGACCGGGCAAACCAGTGGGCCACCCGAGTCACCCTAAGACGAGGAAGAAATGCAAGAACATTTGGTGTCTTAGTAAGCTTTTATGTCATATAAAGTCTATACAGTTAGGCCGAGAATTATACATCTTTGTGTCTTAGGGAGCTTTTATGCACATGACTATGAAGGCTAAATTAAGCCACGAAACCCACAAGAAAACATAGTGGGGTTACATGATATATACTAGTGCTAGCGGTTCGTACACTTTAATACCGCAGCGTACATGTCAGCCTACTATCTACTTTATGCTCACATTAATACAATTACCAAAATGTGTTATCACTGAAGTGTGAGTGATATCTTGAGGATATCTCGTCTTCAGCAGTTTAAAATCGACAACGGCGATTTAAAATAATTATGTAGGACTCATTTTAAGTTATATAATTATTACAATAATGCAGCTAGGTTATTGCCGCATGTTATTGCCGCTACGTTATTGCCGCGTGTTATTGCCGCTACGTTATTGCCGCGTTTAATTGCCGCTACGTTATTGCAGCATGTTATTGCAGCTACGTTATTGCCGCATGTTATTGCCGCTACGTTATTGCCGCATGTTATTGTCGCTACGTTATTGCCACATTTTATTGCCGCTACGTTATTGCCACATGCGCGAAACTAAGAATTACACCGGGCGTAGTCTGTACTGACAAAAGAGTGAGCCAAATTGGCGCATTTTGGAACAAAAAGTTGTTTTCCTTCAGCTTTACTCGATATTTATCGCCGAAATCGCGCATAACCCCCGAAATATATAATCTAATAGTTCATATGAACCGTCAGCAGTGTGCAGCCACAACCTTTGGGACCATAATGCGCCAATTCGTGGAAACGATTGTTGTTTGATAGCCCGTTCGTTGTGTGCACATATAATAGGCAAACGAACCTCCGGAAACAATAACTGACTTGGACGACATATGTAACCAGACAAGACAAGTCCTGACCGCGTTGATACTAGGGATCTGTTTATCCGCAATCGAGTGTTCTAGACCACGAGGAGTCCCTTCAGAGGCTGGAAATACATTTTGCAAATGGCGTAGAAAAGCATCTGCATGACTTACGTAACAGGCGCCCTCGGTGCCCGCCTCGAAACCGGCGCAGACCATGTCCTCTGTGATCGCGTAAGGTTCCTCGCGATGCCAGTACGCGCACGTGTCGTGCCCAACGATAGGTGCGTCTGCCTGGTTCAGCACGGTGCGATCGCCGGATCCTTGAAATACAATGAATTATTGTTATGCTGCGTTGCGCTTTAACCACTTTGTAAAGGCAATATTTAAACGCAGTCTTTATACAACTGAACGCCTTCGTCCGATACCAATGACTGTAATGTCAATACCAGTCACAAAAGTTCAACACTACATGCCAAAAATAAACGTTATCACCATTTGTACCAACGTGTACCTGTCCCATTTCAGTTATGACGAAAATATCAGATTTTCGACACATGTTGGTCGATCCTGTTTGTAAGTAACTTTGTAGACATATTTATTCACAACCCGTTGACAACACCCTTTTAGGTTTATTTTTGCACTTCAGTCAAAAACCACAGTCAATAGGACTAATTAGGCGATAGATTTTGCAATGGTTACCTCGCGTGTCTCCCCAACCAGTCACGGTACATGGGTAGTCTTCTGAGAAGTCAACTCCGGCCAGACAAACCGGCTGAACCTCGCGGGTGAAGACAATATCTTGAGCCACCTCAATCAGTGCCAGGTCATTTTGCAATAAGCTGTACGACCACTCGGGGTGACGTATGATGCGAATCACATTCAGGTACTGCTCCGAGGGCTCGGTTTCGTTTTGTCTGTGGTTGCCTAGCATCACCTTGTATGAAGTCGGAGAATAATAGCTGTCGCTAGAGAAGGAGCAAAAGAAAAGATACATCGTCGTAAAGCAGTTGCCATGGAAATACGGGCACGTATGTATGTATGTTCCAGGTTTGACGTAATGCCAGATCTGTCGTAACAAGCCGATTTTGATGCCTGGAGGAAGCTGCTAACGAAAGTGCTTCAAGCTAACGAAAAGTTTGTAAAGTGGACCATTTGGCATAAACCACGGGCTGCTGTGAGCGACATGAAATTTGAGAACTTTCACGTAGTTGTTAGCACCTTACATTCTTGCTTTCTGTCCGTTCAATGCTTATTATAAACTTCTAGTATTAACTATCCAGGAATTAATTGTCTAAGAAAGGTCCATCACGTAACTCAATTCATATCGACTGTCGAATTTGGAACGACAGATCTGGCATCACGCCAGAGCATTGCTAGTCTACTAATGTCAGTAATACGTCTAAAAACGGCATAATTAAACATGAACGACAGTCCACCCATCTATCTGAGCGTTCCATGCGTTATAATGTTCATGCTAAGCTATGTTGTGGCTGATTCGCATTGAACAATTTATCGCAATATAGCAGGCTACCAGTTTTGATCGTCTGACATCTGAAAATATTTTTATCATTTGACTCAAAATGCGTTTATCGCAGTAGTAATACTGAAAAAAACCTCACTGTCGATTTCTGGTTGCATCGCAAATACATCCATTCATGAGGTATGTCGATCTCTGCCAAACCGCACTGATGGATTCACGATGTCAGCCCCTCCTACCCAACTCTAATTGTTGAGCGCGGAGACTCATGTTGGTGCAAACTTCCCTTCGTTATTGAGGCTTATCTTCTCCCTCCCCGGGCCGGTGCGATTGCATTCGCGAAGTGCTCCCGGAAACAGCTTTACCCCGCCCCGCCCCGCCACGCCCCAAGTGTTTCCAAATAGACCTCATCCCACCCAAAGTTTCCCAGCCCCCTTCCCGCCAATTCACTCCTGGATCCACATTCTCCCATTACTAATCGTTTAACCTAAGGGACTGACCATTTGATATTGAGAGGGTGGAGGGAAGCTACGGTTTAAAAAAAATATCTGGATATATCTTCCATAAGAACGGCAAAAAATAAAAAAGTCCCTTCCTTTCACGATGGTCCCAAGAAATTAATCTTGCTCGCATCATATTGCCCAAAAATTAAATTATTTGCCAGGGGGGTAAACCGCGCCCCCCCCCCTCAAAATTAAGTGGTCGGTCCCCAAATACATGTGGCACCAGATAACTAGAGTCTTCCTGTCGTAAACGTACACGCAATGAGCGGCTGTGATGATCCACTTGTTGCTGAGGATGGAACCGCCACAGATGTGATCCCAGCCGTAATCAGCATAGCGGAGGCTGACCTGCCAGGGCCACGAGTGGGGCCGAGCCTCATCACCTCCAAAGATGAACAGAGATGGCGCCACCTTAGACCGAAACGGCTGGATCTGGGGACGTCCGCAACTCACTGAAAAGCGAAACCGAAAGCAGTCCAATCTGTCATCATATATAGCCATATTATTATGCTTCGAGAAGTTTTCGTCGTCATAAATTACTCCCCGTGTCATTTGATCTTCTGATCGTGTGTACCTTTTGCCTTTGCACGTCTTTAAATACTATTGCCGGGCGGAAGAGGAGCGGACGATAGTGGCAATGCATGGAAACCATTAACAATCATAATATTGGATGAGACGTGGATTGCGTTAAGTGAACTGCACCCTATACCAATAATTGTATAACGCTTAATTGAGAGAGCTTAATGAGACAGCTATTCTAATGTTGCACTGATAAATATTGATTATCATTTTAAACTTCAATGTTGCCGGATTATATTGCAGGCATACTGTCTAGTTACTATATATAACAGCATATAACAAAATAATGATGAAGCTAAATGAAAGAAGTTTGCAACAGAAAACACCCATTGTCAGTTTTTACTCACCCTCTGGAAGTTCAACTCCAGCTGAAAGCGCAAGACGGAGTTGATTAATGCCATGTCAGTTTAAAAGTTAAGTTAAGGGGCGTTACTCACATTTTGTCCATTTTTCATTTGTGATAGTGTGTACGTTATTTACCCTTTCTAAGGCGTGTGTACATGCATAGTTTACAAGATTATACTATTTAGTTTTGCAAACACCTTAAATTTGTTATCTATAGCACTTAAGGGTATGAATATATGGTTATATACGATGAATGCTGGTCTGACACATAGTGAGCTGCGTAGAAGACCTGAACATCCGTTTCTGACCCATATTGGGATAGGTTTTGCATTTGATCCCTATAAGTATACCCACACACCACTTCGCATTCATGGTGCAACATTAAATTTCCACTGGCGAGGCCAGTAATATATCGGTCAACATTTTGGGGACAAGTGAGACTTGAGATTCAACATGTAATAAGCGGAGGAGGACATGTAAAGTTAAACTCACTGCAGTTGACTTCGGTTGACACGTTGCTGCAGGTGGTGAAGCCAAAACACCATGAAGAGACGGCGATACACTCGTGGTTGTCCAGACACTGAAGGTAACCGTTTGGACACGCTGAAACAGACGATGTAACGTTAATCACCAGAATCACTGCAATAGAAACATAACCATTATCACCAGAATCACTGCAATAGAAACATTACGATAGTCATCGCAGTCGCTGCAATGTAAACATAACCATAATCACCGTAATCGCTGCAATGTAAACATAACCATAATGACCGTAATCGCTGCAATGTAAACATAACAATAATCACCGTAATCGCTGCAATGTAAACATAACAATAATCACCGTAATCGCTGCAATAGAAACATAACGATGATCATCATAATCGCTGCAATGTAAACATAACAATAATCACCATAATCGCTGCAATAGAAACAGAACGTAATCAATAGCATACATGAAATAACCATGTAATATAACCACTAGCATCCCTGCAATAACCATACAATCACTATAATCGCGGCAAGAGAATATAATTCGCTAAAATCTTTGCATTAGCTATATAAGATAATCCCTAGAATCACTGCAAATAGCCATATAATATAAGACGAATGCTAAATGGAAACCTCTGAGACGACGAATGATCGGGATAAAATAGGCTGCATTGACCCATTGACCCACTACGCTAAAGAAGGAATATAACCTATTTCTGTATATATTGAACGCTTGCATGGTTTTAATTAATATATTTCTTGCAACGAAAAAGTTTGTCTTGCTTTGAACTATAAATTGCCCTTTCCCCTACTTTCGAGCACGCAGCCACTATTGCAGGTGATTATTGCAGGTGACTATTGCAGGTGGCGCCGCCAAGTGGTTACTCTAAGAGTCGTACTACGACAACAACCAAGATGGTGGCCTGGCACTGGGCTCAGCACTCAGAGACAAATCCTTCTGTTACTAGACAATATCTTCACAATTTTACTTAAATATTGTACGAATATAACAGAAGCATTGATAAGCGTACTTTTAAGGAAAACTGAACTTCCTGCACCTTCTCTAACTGGTAATTTGCGCCCGGTTCCGCTACTTTTCACTCGGTTTCCCTCGGTTCCACTATAACGATGTACCCGCCCCAGGTTAGATCCCTAAGGCCCTGTTTAGAACCAGAGTTGAGTCTTCAACCTACAACCACCGAGGAAAAACATATACAGCACATATCTCACATGATCCTATTCCATCACACTCATACACCCAGCCCCAGTAACATGACGTTATATTACACATGATACGCACATTGAGTCGCCATCTTTATACGGAAATATGAGGAATATTCACTATAATGGTGATCGCGCCCGTCGCGTAATTCTTCGAAACTTGCATAAAACTAAACACCGAAAAGATCGCATACCTCATTATGAGGCGACCTCAATAGACCGATTCAGGCTCCGACCCTAAGAACCGCCCACGCTTTCTTTAATCGTGAGTGCGAAATTGACAATCATAGCTGATGGTAGGTACAAGTGAGCACTCATCTCTAAAACTGACATAAAAGTGACATGCTGGTTTGTTTGTCCGTCTTGCTTGTCCGACCTAACGCACTTGGAAGACCTTTTTGCGTCAGTGAAGTTAGTGAATGATTGACAGCCTGGATCGGTCTATTGCGTCCGGCTTCGGGAACCAAAGATAGACTTGCTTACTTCCACAACAATCCTCGGGTTCATCCGAGAAGTCCGAACAGTCGTAGACTCCGTCACACCACGTCGCGATCGACTTGCAAAGTCCATTCCCGCAAGAGAATTCATTGTAGAAACAATCTGAAAGACACACAAGGCACGGATAGATCAATAGGTTCAATTATTGCCACGATTTGCATTGCATTTAATCATCGTTATATGTATATACATGCATGCAGAGGAAACATTTGTCTTCACATACTATATAAATGTCACAGTTGTATGCCTCACGTTAAGGCATACATGACCGTCTATATCATATGTTCTGTAATTGGATTAGAAATACTAACCATTCTTGCATTTGGACATGTCATTCATTTATCATGCATGTTATATAAGCAACATATGTTTATTGTGTTCTTCACTGAACTGTAACATTCAATGGTTACAATATTGAATAAATACAGTAAATTTAGAACTACGAAATAACTTGGCATCAACACTTTCAGTCACTAACTCAACGGCTACAAGGGACAGCCCATTTGATATCGATGGGTGAGTGCATTGGTGGGAGAGGGGGGGTCAAAGTCGCACACAACACTGGCCTTGGAATTTGCCTCCAACACTCCGAGCACATTTACAAAAATATACCTGGTGAAGTAAAATCTAAAGTCTTATTCACCTATCGGAAAAAAAAGAACATCGTGCTTCCAATCAAGGAAAAAAATACGGGTTCTGGCTAAACGTCATAGCCCGTCCCCCTCACCTATCTTGTAATTAAATGGTCATTCAATGATTACCACCGTCACTAGCTGCGAGAGGCTGGGACCGGTAGGCACTATTCTACACACAGCTGTTTATGTATGCATCAATATAATAATACTATGTTTTATTGCCATGAAGAGTACACACATCAAAACAATACAGAACTGGTTAGCAAGGAGCAGAAGCCGCGGCTTATTCGCTCAAAAAACCAAGAAAACCCCCCAAAAAACCCCAGAAAAACAGAAAAAAAAAAAAAAAAAAACGGAACATGGAACAGTAGTACAACAATCTAGATAATATCGATTTGGCCCAATCGTTGCGTTATAATAGTTCTTTCTCCAGGGAGCCCGTTACAACTCACCACAGCCACGTTCGTCGCTGTAGTCCGTGCACTGAGGCCTGCCATCACAGACATACATCTCTGGCAGGCAGTGACCGTCGCACGAAACTTGACCGGTTAAACAACTATTCTCTGCAAACAGAATATTAATTAAATTTCATCGTAAACCAACTAGACACGAACTATATGAGGTTAATAACAGCGACATACACATTTAAAATGTGTTGTTCTGGGTTAATAACAGAAAACTACGTATTCGAAATATATTCATGCAGCTAATAACTGTGAAACTCGTATTTAAAATATATTATTGATTTTAGGTCTTGTAACTGAAATACGCATATGAAATATATGTTTGAGGATAGGTATCATGACAGAAAAAACAATATGGATGATTCCATATGTATATTGTTTTTTTCTATTTCTAATATATTGATACATATACATATACAATACAACTGATAAAACGTGTAACTTACAAGTCGTTACTATATCAAAATACAGATTGACATCATCAAAAGTATTGATATATATATATAGGGCACACACTTAAGACTAACAATGAAACATTAACATTAAGACATAAAAGGACAAAACACAATTCGCTTGTCGAAACTTAGCCATGCCTCGAGTAAAAATGATGAATGTTTGGTTGAATTCCTTCCCGTTTTTGACTGATACATATAATATATATGCCTAATTGCAATTAAATACATCGCAAAACTATAGCACCTTCAAGCATTATGCAAAAATGGCATTTAAAGTTTTAAATTAAAAATTTAATAAAATGGAATAACAAAAATAAAAAAATTAATACAATAAAATTTGAAACAAATAAGAGAACTGAAGGACAGTTGACTAGTCAGTGCGTAAACGGCATACCACATCCTGGCATTTCATCGCTACCATCCGGGCAATCACTGACGCCATTGCACCACGTGTCGTTGTTACGGCACACAGGGACATTCGCACATCTGTATTCATTAGGGCTGCACGCTACAAGGGACACGAAACACACGTCAGCAAATATGATATGGTCATAGAATATCGGTATTAAGACAAGCAATTATGACAAGAAGGCATAGGCCTACATTTTATAAATATGTTTGGTATTTTTAATAATTTGATTTTTAATATATTAACACGTTTACTTGTTCAGCAATAACTAATGATACATGTAGCATTAATATCTATTCTATAGGCTAACTAAGGATGGTATACATGGTAAAATAATCAACCTCCTACGGAACATGTACTCTAAGCTTAAATCTTGTGTCAAGACACCGGGAGAGGTATCGGAATATTTTGAATGCGATGTCGGGACACGTCAGGGATGCATGATCAGTCCGCTTATGTTCATTATGTATATCCAGGAACTCGAGAAAATGTGCGAAGAGCAGGGTTGTCACGGTGTATTTATCGATGAAGAATTTCCAGCTTTATATATGTTCATGTACGCGGATGACATTGCTGTTGTAAACGATTCCGTCGGAAGACTACAGAAGCAACTAGACACCCTGGGCGTATTCTGTGATAGATACGGTTTGCGGGTTAATAGGTCAAAAACCAAAATTATTGTTTTTAGGAACGGTGGAAAAATAAGGGCATATGAACGATGGTTTTTTAAAGGAGAAAAAATAGAAACTGTAACGTACTATAAATACCTAGGAATTTTATTCTCATCTTCACTAAAGTGGACTGCCGCCCTCGACACACTGGTGAAACAGGCAGAAAGAGCTCTGTTTTCAATTAGGTCCATACGCCAAAAATGCGGTGATTTATCATTACGTGTATCTTTTGAGCTATTCGATAAGCTGATTCTACCAATATTGCTATACGGTGCTGAAATCTGGGGTTACAAATATTGCTCTCAAATAGAAAAGTGCCATATCAGGTATTGTAAGGTAATCCTAGGCGTACCTTCGCGTACACCCGATTGTGCTGTCCTTGGAGAATGTGGCAGGAGACCGCTATATATCAAATACATGAGTAAATGTATATCTTTCTGGTTACGTACAGTTATGTCACAGCATCGCTATACACGCAGCTGTTATAATGTCCTCCTCTCCCGTGGAGCATCGGGTAACACTACGTGGGCTGTTCACATTAGATCTATGTTATTTAAGTTTGGCTATGGATTTGTACGGGAGTCCCAGGGAGTTGGAGACATACCATGGCTTGTGTCACAATTTAAGCAGCGTCTAACAGATATATCCTTACAGGAGTGGCGTGACTGTGTAAATAGTACATCAAAGCTCGATGGGTATAGTATTTTTAAGCATAATCTGGAACCTGAGGCATACCTCCAACATTGCACTATTCGTAAACATAGAGTTTCTCTGGCCAGACTACGATGTTCCAGCCACAAATTACCTATTGAGAAGCTCCGGGCTACGATGCCTCGAGCAGAGCGATATTGCACTTACTGTTTAAAAGAAAATGTAAGAGTCCTAGGGGACGAGTACTATCTTTTACTTGTTTGCAAGCAATTTTGTGACCTCCGTCGCGCATATGGTATAAATGTCCATGCTCATAATGTAAACAGACGCCTCTTTTGTAAAATTTTGAATTCTTCAACGCCATCGGTTATCTGCAATGTAGCAGCTTATGTTTATCTTGCTTTTAAAATGATGGACTCCGGCACTGCCATTTAAATTAGTATGTATTGTGTACAATGGGCCTAAGGCCTTTTATGTACGAATAAACTTTACTTACATAATATCGTGACTGGTGGATCCTAAAAGATCATATAAACTTATAATATATATGAAGAGAGAGAGAGAGCGCACTGGACAATCACAAACTGACTGACAGTAACTATATAAGGGATACACGAAGTAAATTTCCATGAAAACATCGAGCACAAACATAAATATTGCCTTGCAAACGTCAGACGCTGAAACGCGAAATATACTGAAGAACAAGTTCAGGAGGGACTCCAATGTCACATTGCTTCCTTGTGGTCATATAAGATCGTATACGTTTGTAAAATTGCTTGCATGTTTGAGTTAATTCAACGTTTGTGGCAACTCTATGCGCTTCTATAAACATGCAAGTTGTGTGTGTTTGTTTTTGTGACCTGTTACTACACGGTTTGCGTTTTTTGCGAGTTTTACGCTTGACGTTAAAGTTGCATATCCAGCTGACCGTTGCAACGGGTGCATCAAAATAAACGTGTTATACTTCGGTGTCTAAATGGGGAGGAACAATTCAAGAAGCTGGATAGTTTGGTTATTGGCAGATAATTGATGCGGGATATGGTAGGTGTTAATAGTTTGCTATCAACCTTAAGGCCTTAGGTTTGTGTTCTTATACGCAAAAACGACATTAAAAAACAGCAAACGAGCTCGATATGCAACTTTAACGTCATTGTTAACATGGTTCATTGTGTCTTGGACACCACGTGGCGATAGGTGTACGTACAGCAGTTTCTCTCGTCACTCCAGTCACCGCAGTCGTTGACGCCATTGCAAGACAGGGAGGTCGACAGACAGGTCCCATTGCTGCAGGCAATCTGATAGGACAAGCACGCTGAAACGAAACATCGTATGAACATGAGAAATCAGATATATGAGTGGAGCAATGCGTGCACGACTTTGATATATTAATCAGGGACGGATCTAGTATTTGCGAAAGTGATGCAGGTGGGAGGGGTGGGGGTAATAAACTAGGCTCAACAAATATAATTTTTCAGATAACAGGGACATTTTTTTTACACAGTTGGCTAATTACTCCATCTCCGTAAGAAGCCGCAAAACTGGGGGAATTTCCTCACAATAGAGTGGCAGATCCAACGGGGTCGGGGGGGGGCTTCTGCGGTTTAAGCCCCCCCCCCCAACCCCTGTTCAAGCCGCAGAAGCCCCCTCCCACCGACAGGTTTAGCCCCAGAGAATAAAGAAGCCCCCCCATACCCCCACCCACAATTAAATGGGGTGCTTACACTTATGCCGTGTAATTACGAAATCCCCCCCCATAATGTCTGGATCCGCCCCTGCAATACCTGTACATATTGGTGCATTACAGTTACATCATGGTCGAAGATAAAACACTGGTTTTAGCAGTACTTCAAGATGGTGTGGATCTGCCTTACTTATATATACACATTGTCATTCTCTGGCATTGATCTAAATGAATTTAATTAAAAATTATCCATTTTGTCACAATATTGCGTAGAGACATCTATCGCAACAGCATAGCGAACCATACATATATATGCACGGTTTCTATCGCATTGATCTATATGAATCTACAAGTATCATCAGTTCTGTCACAACATTGCGTGCTCAGGTGACCAGAGCGCTAAATGCGAGCGCTCCAACCCACTAAGCTATCGGGCGGCCGGCTCATATCTGTAGTTGGGATATTTGCCCATGAGATTCCTACAGCCATGAAACCCTGGTTACAGACCAACGGCCTAGACAACGATGGGCGCTTTACTGAGAATGATACTCACGACAGCCAGCTTCATCTGAACCATCCACACAGTTAGGGACTCCGCTACACCAATGGTGGGCGTTCAGGCAGAGACCATCATTGCACATGTTCTGCCGGGTCAGGTCGCATTCTGTATGGATCGCCGTCGGGTAATTAATTAATATATTAATATATCATATATATATATTATATAGTAATTAATATACAACAATTAAAAGCAATTCATGTTACACCAGAGGTAGATTTTATGGGTCGCCATGGGTTAAATCAATATGTGACAATTAAAAACAAGGCATGTTATACCCAGGATACGCTGTATGGGTCGCCATATGTTTCATTAATAAGCAACCCTTGAAAAAAATTAATGCTACTCCAAGGTACGCAGTATGGATCGCCATGAGTTTCATTAATATGTAACAATTGTAAATCTCTACAGACCGACGTATGTTTTGTTATTACACAACTGAATACCACCACATATGTATATTAACACGCGCTGATGGCCAAATGTCTACAGGCAACACATATGTGACTGACGGGTATTGGCAATGTGCTATCTTTATACGTATAGCCTTGCGCATGGTATATTATCTTTCAGAACAGGGTGGCCTGGATGACATACCAACTGAGTTACGAAGCGCCCGGCAAAACACCTGCGATAATCCACGTACATAGCAATGCTACCATTTTGCCGGGCCGGGCGGGTGGTCGCTGTCGCTCTAACATGAACGCGCCCCCACCTAGTGGTGGAGACTGCGCATTGCACTGGTGCGTGTTTCTAGTACCTACCACATCCGCGCTCGTCGCTACCGTCGCCGCAGTCATTGTCGCCGTCACAGACCCAAGAGGCAGCCAGGCACCTACCGCTAGCGCAAACGAATTGGCCGCTGGCGCATGTCTGGGGTCCTGAAACATGCATAACGCAAGAGAAACTGGTCAGAGTTCTCAATAAATTGAAACGGTGCAATGCAACTTCCTCACTGATTTTTTCTCCTTGGGCAGAAGTTGCCGACAGGGCGACCCGTTGTCACCTTACCTTTTCATACTCTGTATTGAACCGCTCGCGATGGCGCTAAAACGTGACAAGGGGATTAAGGGCATTACGGTGTTGGAAAGGGAGTATACAATTGGACAATATGCTGATGATACGTTCCTGTTACTCGATGGCAGTGAGCTGTCTGTTAGACATGCTTTACACCTGTTGGATAAGTTTGGCATATGTTCGGGTTTAAAGGTTAATGTAGAAAAAACTAAAGCTGACTGGCTGGGGAAAAGAGATCCAGAAAGAAAAGCTACATGTTCGGAGCTGCTAATTTCTTGGGGGGAAGAGTTTACCTTGCTGGGTATTAAATTTTGTGTAAATCTACAATATATAATTGGCATTAATTATAGCCACAAGATAGCGGAAATTGAAAAAGTTTTAACGATATATGGCAAGAGAAATCTCTCTCTACGAGGGAGAGTGACTGTTGTTAAAGCGATCGCCTTGCCAACATTTATCCATGTCTTAACCGTACTTCCAACGCCCGGAAAACAATATATTGATAGAATAAACAATGTCATTCGTAGGTTTGTGTGGAACAACAAAAAGCCCAGAATATCTCTGAATAGAATGACCCAATCTGTCGAAAATGGCGGAGTAAACCTGCCTCTAATACAACTGAAGATACAAGCTCTTAAGATAACATGGATACAAAGACTAATATCCAACGAAGGTTCATGGCAAGAACTCTTCTGTGAGACTATATATAGTGAACGTCGAATGTGCTGGGAATTGGATCTCCTTTCTTTAAAACAGTTTACAAGGGTATCAAATCCTTTCTGGGCCGAAGTCTTTATGGCATGGTATCAATACAGATCGAGCTTAAATGAGGTGCAAACGGTTTTTGAATATCCACTTTGGAACTCGTTCTTTATGAAAAACGATAATCTTCGAAAGCGAAAACACGAGCTTACTAGATGTGGCGTGATGTTTATGAATGATCTTGTTGATGACACCGGAAATTTTTTCCGTTGGGAAACGTTTGTATAGAAACATCATGCAGATCTAAATTTCGTAGACTTTTATAGTTTGATTCATTGTATACCCCGCGAATGGAAAGAGGCGTGTAGAAATGCAAATGTAAAACTACCACATGTACCTTGCAGCTAGACAGCATCTATTTTAAATTCACAACACCTATGCAAATATGTTGATAGAAAACTGGCTGGGTCCTTGGATTATCATGTAAAGAATGAAGAAAAGTGGGCAGCAGTGTTTAACGAGCAAATAGATAGCGGCTAATTGAGTCAAATATATAATTTACCATTGCACTGTACCATTAATGAAAGTACGAGAAGTTTCCAGTATTTAATCTTACATCGAGCACTTGTGACGAATATTTTTCTTTATCAATGTAAGTTAAAACCCAATGATAGATGTGATTTTTGCGGAAGCGAACCAGAAACTATAGAACATTTGTTGTTTAGTTGCCGGCATATAAAGCCTTTGTGGTCTCTTTTGGTACTATGGTTAAATGAGTCATGCAATATATCCTTACCAGTCGATTTTCAGTCATGTATATTGGGTGAATGTAAGACCTTATACAGCCAACTCATTAATCATGTACTTTTAATAACTAAGAAGTATATATATAGATGTAAATGGATGAATATAGCTCCGAATTTTATCGGTATTAAAAACACTATTATATATCATTATAAATTAGAAAAGTACAGGTCCAAAATCTCCAACTTTGCAAAGAAATGGGACCCTCTCTCAAGCCCTTTAAAGTGTAGCTAAATATTGTGATATAAATTGACGAACTTGTCTGTATATCTGCATTTTGGTTATGGAGAAAAAAAAAATCCTCACTGATCATGGAACATTTCTTATGATTATAATGATAACGAATTATCCACAGAAAGATCAGGTAGATACTCTGCGGCAATGAAAGAAATATAATCACATAAGCCCATATTGGAAGCCCATTGACAACCTTTCTTCTTGAATTTAAGTGATTTTGACGCCATATATTTCAATATGGCGTTCGATACATCGGAAACGAATAGAATTCGAAAGATCGAAAGACCAGCTTTTGCCTTATTGCTAAGAAAGTTATAGGCAAGAGTCGAATTCGGACATTTGGCTCCTTTGTGGTCTTGACCGTTGATCTATATCTGCCACAAACAAAATTTCAGGAGATATTTTCAATGAGAAACATATGACGAAGTTTGGTGCTATTGATTAGCACTATCCGATCGCAATCATCGTTAAGAAAACCCAGCGCACCAATGCTACGGCCGCCGAGAAAACGGCTTATTCCTAATCATTGGCAGCAATTGTGAGAGAGTGGCCTAGACTAGACTTAGGTCACTCTCTCACAATTGCTGCCAATGATTAGGAATATGTTTGACGTCGTCGAAAACGGTACATGGTACGTCATTTTGACGGCGTTATTTTCACGGCGGCTATCTTTGAGCTTTCATATGAAAGTTATTGCACATCGCTACCACGAATATTAGGATAGGTAAAGGCCAACAACGTTGATTTAACAGTTGTCGAGGTCAGTGACCTTGCAATTTGACCTAGATATCCCTTTAGCAAACTTGTCCGAGCCATTTTGGGGGAATATAATAAGGCAAATAAATGAATGCCTTCATAATAACAACCAATAAAACAAACATTAATACTAAATATTCATGATTAATATGAATATTAATGAATACTATTCATAATACATCATGGCATTAATACATTGCACGAATCATGATATAGGTAAATACCACTATTTAAACTCACACTCATTCATGCGTACTGCCTCTACATCTGGTCACAGGTGAGTGGGTGAGCACAGCTTCAAGCCATCATTTGTAACTACATTCTGTATTATATATTAAAATGTTAACCAGGTTTGGATTAAGAGTGACTGCAGTATGTAAATACAAGATCCTGACGCGTGAGATGACTGCTAGTCGACAGTGGCGGTTCAACGGGTTTTCTTACCTGGAGGTTCCGTGCTGGAGCCTTGAAAAGACAAAAACAAGATTTATTTGCAAATTACTTACCAAGTAAATAAATATGCATATCAATATCTTGTTTTATCCGCTAGCACCACGCTACGGACCTGGTTTTATGTTAAAGTACACCGAAGTGGAATATTACTTAAAAAAGGTCATCGTTCTTCAAGGCCGGATTTCTGATTATTACTGTACTGTAGACATTTCTAGTGATGCCTATTAATGCATACCGCAATTGCGTTCATCACTCCAGTCACCACAGTCGTTGTATCCGTCGCAATATTGGTGGCCGTACAGACAGCTACCGTTGTCACATCGGTAATGACAATCTAAAAAGGGAAGAACGCGTCAATATACTACACAGAGAGACTGTTGCAATGTATCCATGAATTCGCACTTATAGTCTTCTATTAAAGCAACATTGCATCGGATCCAGGGTGGTCCTATGAGACGAAGGGCGGGGGGGGGGCGGACTTTCAATACGTAACAACATTTTTGGGGATTCACAATTAATAAAGTGAGAGGGAGGGTGCCCAAACCAAATCAGGTCTAATGGCCCCACCCTATAAATAAACAATGGCAGCGGGCGATCCGAAACCTCTTAAGCTGCCCACCACCCCCAAAACCCCAGATCCGGCTGTAATATGTAAATATATATATTACATTTACAATGACTGCTACTTTTTTTCATCTGCATAATATTCAAGGGGTGGCTGTCTCAAAAAGCAGCTTAATAATGGGAAATATTTCAAATAAGAAATATTGAAGATCGAGTTATTCATATGATAGAAAACACACTTACAAGGAACTGTTGTCGGAGGGTATGTGGTCAGTCCTCCTGAAATATACTTGTCTTTATGTTAACTGCTACACCTTCACCCAACTTTATTAATCTTAAAGTACCCTGTTATCCCAAGTACATGCTATATGGGTAAATGACATACATGGGCAAACATAATGTAATCCCCCCCCCCCCGCCAAATAAAATGGTATTCCCTATGTACCGTTTAATTCAAGCATATCATAACCAGCAGGAACATTTCTATTTGCTGTCAAATTCAATCCTTAATTAATAATCCTTTCTTTTTATTTCATTGCCGAATGTACTGCATAGTATAATGTTGCGATCTCATGATTTCACAGTCATCCCCTGTATAGCGGGCCACATTTTGTACATGCTCCGGTCGGGTCAATCCTTAACCGCATGGCACCACGTGTCTTAATGGCATTCGGGATTGAACTGAAAATCTTGAGCCCCTTATTTTTGGCTTTTTTCGCGTCTGTCAGCAATCGTATAGCAATCTTATCAACTTCAATCAAAAGTTACCGAGGTCATGTGATATACAATTAATAAAATGCTGAGTAACTGAGTGTGAAAATCAATTAAGTTTCCTAGTGTTGGAAACAATAAATTGCAATTGCGTTTTCCTTTCATTGAATAACCACAGTCAGTCTGATTTGGTAGATATCGTGACATCGGGAGAAGGAAGCGAGAGCGGAGCCATGTTCCTGGGGGCAATCACCTACTCTTTACGAAGAAGGACATGGGATCTTTATACTGTGGCCACACAAACATGGCTACAGCGGGCCTCGAACCATGGATCCACAAAAGATAGTTAGTGACTTGTCAGGTTGGCACATAAATAGAGCTTCGTCTTATCTTGTCTTCTCCGATAGTTATGTCATGATAGCACGTATCTCCATTAGCATCTGCAACAGTTAAATTACCCCCCTCCCTAAAAAAATTACCAAAGTCGGAATGATGATGAAAAATAACTTACTGGTTCCTGTTGTATAGCTTTGAGAAGTCCGTGGAGCTGCAAAACAAGAAACAAATGTTGACGGTTACATTTTTAATCATAGCCGTTGTAATTTTACCTATATTCTTTGACTTCAAACGTATGAAATCCGGGGCAGATCTAGGAATTTCCCAAGGGGGGGGGGTGCTCTCAAAAAACTTGCGACCGTGGGGGGCGGGGGGGGGGTGCTCTCTGAAACGCTTGCGACCGCGGGAGGGTGCTGTTAAAGTAAAGTCGACTTTAACAGCGTATTTTCAGGTTCCCAAAGGGGGGAGGGGAGGTTGCAAGCCGGTAACCTCCTCCCCGCCAGATCCACCCCTGGAAATGACACGAGAGCTTAAGTTAGGGGTAGAGAGACATCGTCGAAAGGCCTGTCTGTTTTATCCATACTGGCATCACCCTCCTTCATATCTCATACTATGTACATAACTTTTAGCTATCAATACTGAAGTAACAGCCACTCTGCGGAACAGTCAGTTAATTTCTCTGGGTCGTTATGCAAGCATGTTTTTCACCATTGCACCTGTGTGTGACGTGGGAACATGTTGCACGTAGATTCTGCTGATTTTGGCAGGTCAGCAATTTTGGCTATTAGACGCGCAAATTCCAAGATGGTCAACTGTTAACAGATTTAGAGAATATTTTCATATATGCGGCTATTTAAAAATTGCTGCGCATGTCTATATATATATATTTGGGAGATAATCTTGTATCTTTGTCCAATGACAACTCACTTATGTTCCATATCATTACTATTCCCATCAACATATAAAATGAATACTAAACATCTATCATATTAGTCTAAGTATTTTATTCGAAATAATGCAACCTATCTCAGAAATATATCTCAATCATGTCTTGGTCCTGGGCACTACATATAGTTAGGTATATATATATGTGCCGGTCAAATGCTGCCCCCCCCCTACTCCCAATCCACAAAGCAGAAATGTAAAATTTTTCTCAAAGTGCAGATCTGAAACTGAAGTTTCTGTTTCCAAATTGCAGCTCTTGACTACATATTCCTGTTGATATCGAAAGCGTTTAAATAATTAACCTCCATATACTTTGTCATGACTGTCGGTGTCTATTATGGATGAATTTGACTTTGGCCATGAGCTTCGCATTGTGACGTCATGGATATATTAGGTGGATTTTAAAGACTTAGGCAAACCATTGACCTGAATGAAATCAGTAGCTTTCATTGATCAATGTCGACGGTTTAACCAGAGATCGTACCTTATATAATCTCTGTTTAAACGTAATACGTCACTTATTAGCAACGGTTCCAACCTTCACACGTATGAACGACTTAGGGTGATCGTCCTACGAAGGTTCCTACCAAACATATGCTTCATGAGACCAAAGATCTTATAAACCTTACATAATCTAAGTACATCAAGTACACTACTACAGCTCTAAATAGGATCTGTGGATACGGACCCAGATATTTAATTATATGTATGGATACATCTTAGATAGCACAACGATGTTTGCCCAACGCCGGCTACAGTTGGCACAGTTGCGGGTGGCTTGCCGGTGGTTTACTAACATTTCCCCCACTGGACAGAACTTTGCTGGCCCAACAATGTTTGCCGACGGTGGGCCAATGTAGCGGCCGACGTTGGCCCAACGATGTTTGCCGACGGTGGGCCAATGTAGCGCGACGTTGGCCCGACGATGGGCGACCGTCGTTGTGCTATCTGGGATGGGGAATATATCTTGCGCAGCGACAGTTTTTGAAAACGTCACTTACTGGAGCAGTCGCGCTCGTCACTCCAGTCCCCGCAGTCGTTGACGCCGTCGCAGTGCTGATAATAGTCATACAGACAGGTACCGTTGTCACACCGGAAGTAACAATCTGGGGGAGAACGCAGAGAAACGGAGCAAACCGTAAGGTTAGCGGCAAAACAATATCAAACCGGATACGATCAAAAAACAAAGGAGAAAGCAAATATGAAGGCGAGAAAACCGCACAAAACGGAGAATAAATATGAAAACGGAGAATAAATATGAAAACGGAGAATAAATATGAAAACGAAGAATAATATGAAAACGGAGACAAACATATGAAAAAAGCTTGAACAATACGTGTCTGTTATGTGCTGATAACATGTTCAACTAGGCAACAAATATCCGATAGATATGTAAAGATACTAGATCATTTCCAAACGCAAATGTATTATGTATTATTAAAGTATTCTGTCTCATTTTTCCGACCTTATTCCAGAGAAAGAGAAGGAGCGATTAGCTGTGACACAAGCAGTGAACGCCAGCCAGTTGCAAGTAAGTAACTTTATATGAGGCCATCGGGCCATCGGGTCATCAGGTCATCATGCCCATAGTACAGGGTTACATAAATATTTCACTGTAACAGGATATATACGTTTTTATTTTTTATACGATTCGATAAATTCAGCTTGTCTTGCTTATTGTGGGACGTCATCAACGTTTGTGAGCAAACAATTGTGTTATTCGACCGGTAGTTCACATCTATATATGATTGTCTTAACCTTTTATGGTGCAACGGGATTGAAAAATAACATGAAATTCATCCCGCGTCCTTAAATAAAGCATTTCATTATAAATTAAAAAGACTTATCTCGACTCTCGGTATATAATTTCATGTAATTCCATAAGATATGGTAAAACAATCTTTGATAAGCAGTGGAAAGCTTTTAAATCAGATACTCAATAATACAAGTCCTATATGTCGCCACGGAAGCTTGTGTTGTTGTTGTTCTCTTATTGTGTCCAGTGTGCCGATGTTTATAAATGTACTGTGGGATTGTTTACCTAATGTTTAACTAAACTTTTATAATTTGTTCGAACAAACTGTTGCTGTAACCATGTACCGCCAGTGAAAAGGGCCAAACAAACCCCAGAAGCAACACATTTCGCTGTATTTCTAAAGACGCATCTCTCTTGGAATATGTCCATGCCGTCTACATGTACGAGACCTTTCGAGTGACGGCTTGAAATACTCACATGGCGTCGTATAAGGCCTTGTCGTTGGGTCAGGCGTAGCTTGAAAGTGAAACAACACAACCAATTAAGCATTTTACCGACATCAACGGTCAATGAACAAAACTGCATTGATATGAGGACACAAAAAAGAAAAGCAACAGTTCCCAGGAGTTAACAAAACGCAAGCATGGCATAGTGCATGGAAACGGGGTCAATCGCAGACTGACCGTGACGAAAATGTGATGTCACTTACATGGCGCCTGGTGGCGAGACGCCGTTTGGAAAGGGACATCGACGTTCCCGCGAAGGGGTGGGGGGGACACGTGCCCCCTGCGCCCCCACTGGACCCACCACTGCTGAGAGGGGTGGTGAGGTGTGTGTGTGTGTCGGGGGGGGGGGGATGAGTGAGGGGGAGGGGGGGTAGAGGGCTGGTGGCTGGATGGGATATCGATATCGATGTTAAAAAAAATGGTGAAACCCGGAAGTGTTCTGGGAAAAGGTAGAACGTCCAGGGGGGGGGGGGGGTACAGGGGGCACAAGGGACAAGTGCCCCCTCCTATTCCTTTTCAGGAAGCGTACACAGGGATACAATGCAGACGGTAGCATTTGCATTGGAGGCGATGTTGAAGGGGGAGGGGAGGGGGGGGGGCTGTGGGCGGACGGTAAGGTGTGTGGATGCGGTGAGGAGTGTGTGTGTATGGGGTGCGGGGGGTGGGGGGGGGGGAGTGGATTTTACATCGAAATTGTTTCTAACAATTGAAGCTAGGTCCATGTGTTCCAGGGTTTCTCGATCCGTCAGGATCCATGGTTTAGTATATATAAGTGAAGAAGAGGGCATTTCGAATGGTGTGTTGCAATAGAGAAGTGATATTTTAAGTCACATGTTGCTTGTGGCAAGGCAATATGTATATGGGTGTAGCTGGCATAATGACTAGTGGTTGACAGGGTTAGAAATAATACAAAAACAAGGACATGTGGCACGTCTCACTGAGGCAACCTTGCCATTGTAATACGCCGGAAGTGGTCACGCATGAGGCATGCAGCGATCATACCATATTCTTCATCTAGACGATCTACTCCATCCTTGACGCCGGACTCTCCTGACGACATTCGACATTATGTTGTAAAACACATCATATCACAGCTCAACATTTTGTACAACAGTTTCGTCAAACTTGTTCAATGATTTTAAAACAAACAGTAGCTCTCTACACCCAATGCTAACATGTTACACGGGAAAACATGTTTCGTGACCGTAACCTTGCTGTGACCTTGCAGCCGTTTCCCCGATTTTCGGACCTACCTTTCAATGGTAAAGCGAATTTCACAAAATGCCTGTGACCTTGACCTTTGACCTACATGGCCCATCTATGAACATATAGCATGACCATTTGGAAACTTTTGGTGGATTTCGAACTGGATAACTGGCATTTGACAATATCGGGTCGCGTAACAGACAGACAGATAGACAGACAGACAGACAAACGGGTACACAAACGGAAACAATCGACAAATGAAACATAAAACATAATAAATAAAGGAAATGTTTCAGTTGGAGCGCTACTTCGTTGGGCAACACTTACTTGAGCAGTAATCTTCGTCGCTCCAGTCCCCACAGTCGTTGCGGCCGTCACACCATTGGTAGTCGTGCAGACAGTCACCGTTGGCACATCGGTAAGAACAATCTAAAGTCAGAAAGAACAACATAGTAATTCAATGCGAACACGGTTGTATAGTATTCCTTTGTCACCATGGCTTCCATAGCCTTTATAAAGGCTCAAGTCTTTGCATCGTCATGCTTGTTATAATATTCAAGATACTACATTTGTTGTACAGGCAGAAAATATATCAGCACCATTGGAGATTCCATATAGTCATTCATCTTAATGGTCGCAAACCATTTTGCATAACTTGCAATTAGAAATAGCCCGCGGGGTGGGCGGATAGTGGGGGGTGGGTTGGTAGGAAAGTGAAGACTTGATCCTAGTGAAACTCGTACTGTTGTTTCCAGGTAAAGAATATGGAGCTTACACTTCGCCATGGGTTCATCCCTATTTTATTGTTTTATTGTCTTTGCCTGACATCATTACGTGTGGAATGTGCGTAGAACCTACATAAACAACCCAACAAATTAGTCAAATTTAGCAACTGTTTTTGGGAGCATAAATATCCAATTATTTCTCCCAACATAGGAAATCGCTGTCCAGTATTTGTAGCAGGGTATTCATGCATGAGTGCGTATGTACTCACATGTCTCAGTGGTCGGGGACGCTGCAATTACCAGAGACGACATTAATCATTAAGAACAGTCAAATGTATTGTTCAAAAGGCAGTTAATAATGTAACCAATTACAAACAAAACTATCACATCTGGAGTCATTCATGTTTGTAACAACATCTCGCATGATAAGTTTATGGACAGGTAGTAAATATATCAGTATCATTGGATACACCATGTCGCCGTATATGAAACGTTTCAGTTGCTATATCGTCGAGACGTAGCCCTGGCGTGTCACCATAGAGAGTGCCATCAACATATGGAGTAAAATGAGGTTATGAATGGATCAATACAAAATGACACACGTATTTACTAACGGCAAACTAAGGGGATTAGCGTAAATAACATAAAGCGATATCATAAGAAACTCGTACTTCTTAATTTTCTTCGGTAGGCGTCAATAAAAGCGTCCATTCATTTATCTGTACAGAATCAAAGTATAAAGCCAAATATTATTCTTCGCATAAACTATACAGATATTGCCCTTCGCGAATGGCTACGTGACCAATGCAGACACGCTTCAAGCTGTTAATATAATAAAAAGAATAAAGCGAACTTAATAAGCCATGGAGTAAAGCAGCATTGGTGGGTAACAGCGCTTACAAGAGCAGTCTTGCTCGTCACTCCAGTCCGGACAGTCGGGGTAACCGTCACAGTGTTGATGATCGTACAGACAGTCACCGTTGTCACATCGGTAATAGCAATCTAAAGTCAGAAAGAACAACATAGTAATTCAGTGCGAACACAGTTGTATAGTATTCCTTTGTCACCATGGCTTCCATAGCCTTTATAAAGGCCTATGGAGTGCCAGTCTATTGATATCATACACATTCGGGTTCCGTATATTACATAGACAACATATGCTATATATGCATAGACATATGCTATATATGCATGCACCTAGTTGATATATACATATATTGTAGTACAGCTCCAACCATGGGCTGAATCCTTTATTCAAGCTTGCACTATGAATGCGTTCTGTTGCTTCACTACTGTGGCCTCTATATGTATACGTAGGTCCCCTTGAGTATGCAGTGGGGTGGGTAATAAACGAATTGGAAACGCCACCAGTCTGTGATTTATACGATAGATAATTGACAATTTGATCCATGGGCCGCAATAAAAAAATGTATGTGTCCTGCTATAGAACAGTTCTATATAGTATGGACAGTACGGGAGGTATGTATAAATACATATGTACTCACATGGTCTTGTAGTCGTGGTCGCTGCAATGAGAAGAGGTGACATTAATGACTAAGAACAACCCACTGCACTATGCAAACGGCTGTTATAAGAAAACCAATAACACGCTATCCTATCATTCATGCTTGTTATAATATTCAAGATACTACATTTGTTGTGCAGGCAGAAAATATATCAGTATCATTGGAGATTATATATAGCGGTATATAGATATAGTCATTCATCTTTGTAATAAAATCTCGCATACTCAATTTCTGGACAGGTAGTAATTACATTAAATATCATTGCATATTCCATGTCCCGGTATATATAACGTGTACAGTTGCTATATCGCCGAGGCGTAACCCTCGGGTGTCACAATACAGAACGACATCAGCATAGGGATTACCACTGATGTCACTCATTGATAAGTCTGAACTGCTTGTCACAGCTGGAGTAAAAGGAGGTAATTAATTGATCAATTGAAAATTTATGTTACTAACGGCAAACCTAAGGCATTAGCATAATAGCCCCACACTTAAAAATATAATGCAATATCATTATATAACTTATATTTTTCGCAAAGCAAGAATAAGTTCAAGTAGCGTTTCTGCAGGTAATCCATGTATGAAGTCTAATATTGTTCGGCGCTTGCAATCGACCCATAAAGCCTTGCCATCCGACCGCGACATCAACGCAGATACGTTCAGAATGTTCATACAATCATAAAAATTAAGTATAAACTCAATAAGTCGTGTCTTCAGTTTGGTTGTAGTGATTGGTAACAACACTCACTAGAGCATTGTCGTTCGTCGCTCCAGTCCCCACAGTCGTTGTAACCATTACACCATTGGTAATCGTACAAACAGGTTCCGTTGTCACACCGGTAATAGCACTCTGCAAAGAAATATAACCATTTTGTCATTCTAAGCGACAGCACCTTCATGTATATAAATGTACCCAATTTATATGAGGTTGTTTTATCGCTAAAAACATTCCCTGTGATTAAACCCTCCATTCGGACACGATAACCTGCAATTAAACATATATTAAAAATAAAAGCATTCCCTGTGATTAAACCTTCCATTAAGAAAAGATAACAGGCAATTAAACATATCGGTGGGTGGGGTGAGGGAGTGGGATATATAAACCTCTTACAGATGCGCGGCTCGTTATGCAGTTTACATGTTTACTGTTCTGCGTGGGTTCCCTTTTATTGTGCTGCGTTGTCTTGTATAGGCAATTGTATGGTTTGGAAATGGGATATTGTCAAACGTTCATGGCTGTCTCACGAGACTTTGCTACGAGCCCGTCATTCATAAGATTTTGAACTGACCATTGCGTTTTGGACAGAGGGGTAAGTGACCTCATAACGTCAACTACATACTGATCGGCTATCAAGCAAATAATAGTTGTTTTGCCATGTTTACAATTCCCCATGAAGTCTTTGTTACAGGTCTGTTAAATGTGTGAGCTAGTCTTTCATAGCATCACAGTACGCCAATTGTCGTTTAAAATGACGGAAAATATCTACATGAATAACTTAAATCATTATTTGGGCATGAATAATTATTGAATTATGGATAATAATATCAAGCATAGATCACTGGTTACTTACGCGGAGGTGTAGAAGTTGCTGAACAAAAAACAAAGAAAGAAAAATTGACGTTAGTACGAAAGTCATGAAATGGATAGTTTTGATCATTCTGCTTAATCATTCTGATATACATTTTGATATACATGTGTACATTCTGTAATTTAACGTGACGACGTAATACCTCACCGCTGGGCCATTGCATGCTTACTTTATTGTAGAGGCGGACTGACGTGTCGGTATACACATAGCTGTCCGCCTTGACGGGAAACCGCCATGGCGGAATAACAACCCAACAGAGTGTTGGCTTCCCAGTAAGGCGAACGAAAACTGCCGATTAACCTGCTCTGGGCACCGAAAACTGATAGGCATATACATGTGTACATTGACATGCCGGTATAGGCATACACATGTGTACATTGACATGCAGGTATAGGCATATACATGTGTACATTGACATGCCGGTATAGGCACATACATGTGTACATTGACATGCCTGTATAGGCATATACATCTATACATTGACATGCCGGTATAGGCATATACATGTGTACATTGACATGCCGGTATAGGCATATACATGTGTACATTGACATGCCGGTATAGGCATATACATGTGTACATTGACATGCCTGTATAGGCATATACATCTATACATTGACATGCCGGTATAGGCATATACATGTGTACATTGACATGCCGGTATAGGCATATACATGTGTACATTGACATGCCGGTATAGGCATATACATGTGTACATTGACATGCCGGTATAGGCATATACATGTGAACATTGACATGCCGGTATAGGCATATACATGTGAACATTGACATGCCGGTATAGGCATATACATGTGAACATTGACATGCCGGTATAGGCATATACATGTGTACATTGACATGCCGGTACCGGCATATACATGTGTACATTGACATGCCGGTATAGGCATATACATGTGTACATTGACATGCCGGTATAGGCATATACATGTGTACATTGACATGCAGGTATAGGCATATACATGTGTACATTGACATGCCGGTATAGGCACATACATGTGTACATTGACATGCCTGTATAGGCATATACATCTATACATTGACATGCCGGTATAGGCATATACATGTGTACATTGACATGCCGGTATAGGCATATACATGTGTACATTGACATGCCGGTATAGGCATATACATGTGTACATTGACATGCCGGTATAGGCATATACATGTGAACATTGACATGCCGGTATAGGCATATACATGTGAACATTGACATGCCGGTATAGGCATATACATGTGAACATTGACATGCCGGTATAGGCATATACATGTGTACATTGACATGCCGGTATAGGCATATACATGTGAACATTGACATGCCGGTATAGGCATATACATGTGAACATTGACATGCCGGTATAGGCATATACATGTGAACATTGACATGCCGGTATAGGCATATACATGTGTACATTGACATGCCGGTATAGGCATATACATGTGTGCATTGACATGCCGGTATAGGCATATACATGTGTACATTGACATGCCGGTATAGGCATATACATGCGTACATTGACATGCCGGTATAGGCATATACATGTGTACATTGACATGCCGGTATAGACATATACATGTGTACATTGACATGCCGGTATAGGCATATACATGTGTACATTGACATGCCGGTATAGGCATATACATCTGTACATTGACATGCCGGTATAGGCATATACATTTGTACATTGACATGCCGGTATTCACGTAGTATACGCATACACGTAATAAATTGTCTTATAATGATACACGTTGCTTGACGTACTTGTAGTGCAAAGGGACTCGTCGGCTCCGTCATCACACTGGCGGATGCCATCGCAGATCTGCCAGTAATATATACACTCGCCACTACGACACAGGAAATCGCAATCTGAAGTAGGACAGAAAGGAAAAATGAACGATGTCAATGCCATAATAGGGCGCTATGTATCACAAAGAGAAAGGATACACAGACACAGACCCTGTTTTAATAAAATGCAAATCAAAAGCAAATCCAATTTTATAATGTTTATTTAGACTTTGTTTAAATATATATATATAATGTCACATATTATTTAGGAATGCTTATTAAGGAATAGGAGTCATCAATTTAAATAAAGAAGAAAGCATCACGGAACTTAACTGACCGGGATTTCTGATTAAATTCAGAATCAAAACTAATCAAGTAATGGCTTAGATGGTAGAACTGTACCTGTGGGCGGGGGTCTTGTAGTTGTACCTAAAAACCGGAAACACCCAATATAGAACTTTAAGCACATGAGATGTTGCAGCTGACATACCGTTGGCATGACACCATCAATCGGAAAATCCCCAATCTTCCAACACTATACCTCATTAACTCCCTGTTCACACGATGCAATACGTTGTAACGTTCATTACAACAAATCAAGTTTTCGACCAACTAGAGGGCCGGTGTTCCACGTATTGTAAGCTCATGGGCATGTTCCCTATCAACTTCACGATTTGGGAATTGTCAACCAATCAGCGTCGAGAATTCTAACCAATCAGCGTTTGAGATGATTACGTTGATATTGTTTACATTATGACTGTTATGAACGTATGTGTGGTATGTATGCATGACGTTATGAATGATGCTCGAATGGTATGTTCGCAAGGTGAGTATGGTTGAGTCAGGTGGTACACGGTTTGACGGTGTGAACTGTTGACCGACCGATGCTTCGACCGTTGTTGCGACTGTTGAAGGAATGCGCGTAACGTGTAATGCCGGGTTTACACGGTACAATCATATCTTCAACAGTTGTAACAACGGTCGAAGCATCACCTGGTCAAAAGTACCAAAATTAGCTTTTATTTGTTTCTGAAAATATCGTCTTGGCGCCACCCGCTATCGAACTTAATATGCCGTAACTAACCGTAAGTACAGTTGAATGCCTCGTCAATGCCATTCGGACAATCCGGAAACCCATCACAAATCCAATATTCTGGTAAACAATACTGCTCCGTGGTCGAATTGGTAAAGCAATCGAAGAAACCATTTGGACACGCTGAAATAGAACGCAAAGAAACACTCTTAGTTCGTCTATTGGTTGTCACTACTAGTACCTCACTATACTAGGATATCTCTAAAACTGTAATTCTATCATGGAAACTGTTACCCTAATGGGCATTACCAGACAACTGTTACTAGTCCACTGATACTACCATAACACCGCAGCTATTGTGTCGCTAATGCTGCTACCATCACTACCATATGACATGTACTACTGTATATTATTAAATACATATCTTACTAGATATTATATTAGTATTATGTGCTTACCACTACCATTACCACTAATACTGCCACTACCATGCAACTACTTACTACAGCAAATAACATTATTACTATTAGAGTGTATTTTTCTTTGATGTCGAAAGGACAAACACAGCGTCAATGTCTAACTTGGAAGATGTCGTACACAAGGGTGCACCAACACAATTTTGAACAAAACATTTTGAACAGGACATACCATAATGACCAAAATGCAAAATTGTCTTTGGTAACATCAAAAAATTGATCCGGGGGAAACGAATTGACCACGAAATGAACCGCGGATGAATTGAATTGGTATCGTTGTTGAAATCAAATGAAATCGCGGATGAAATTAAATGAAACCGTTGGTGAAATTAAATAAAATAGTTTATGAAATTAAACAAAATAATATATGAAATTAAACAAAATCCTTCATGAAATTTAATACAATCGTGCATGAAATTTAATAAAATCGTACATGAAATTGAATAACATCGTTCATAAAATTCAACAAAATCGATCATGAAATTCCACAAAATCGTTCATAAAATTCAACAAAATCGCTCATGGAAATGAATGAAATCGTTCTTAAAATGAAATGAAATCGCTCATGTAATTAATAAATGAATCGCATGAAGGGTAAACTGGGTCAAGAACCTGACAATAACATGAGATTAGATAAAGACAACCCAGATGCAGGTACCAGTGTTCGAACTCACGACCTGTTCATATGCAGCGCAGAATCCTTACCCACTGAGCTAGCGAGGCTCTCGCTTTGCTGACGATCATTACAAGTGTTCACTGACTAGAGGATGGCTCTCTCAGATTTACAATGTACCAAGTGCAGAACTAGTTTTATCTTGAAAGATTATCGTTGTATAACATTGGACCCTTATGTGAACTTGGTTCCAACCATTTATTAAAAGTAATACGGTCTGGCTAAAGTGAGCGTTGTTACCAATACGTCGTGCTTGGAACGAATATTCAGATTTGAAAAAAACATGTTTTGCACCAATAAATGTGTGAAGTTCAAATGATACAAGCAGCCTTGTGTTGACATGTTCTTTGCCCTATAATCTATAATCTGAGACAAACGAATTCCTAGAGATTCATATGGCGCGACAACCCGCTCATCGCGAAACAGAGAGACAGGTTGGTCGAATAAGCTTCATTGGGCTTAAAGTTGCATATCGAGCTCTTTCCCGCAAAAATACTAAAGAGGCCAAAATACAAATCGGAGTCAGTCCTTGAATCATCCCAAAAATTGTTTGCCTATGTTCCATTATTCCACGCATGCTAGACTGCCACATGGAGTCTCTTAGCCTTGCCCGTCATATCAATTTACCACAGGTTTTCAACTTTTAGGGGTAAACGTCATCAGTTTGTGTGCTTCGCGATGCTTTGTGATCAGTGCCGCGACAAAGTTCTGCGGTGTCTCGGGGATAAACACGTTTGCCATATCACAGCCGAAACGGCGATGTTTATTAGGTTTCTGAACTTATAGAATGAAACAATCGTGTTTTCTGCAAATTGTGATATATATGTCGCCTGGGCTTACTTTTGGCGGGAACGAGCTCGATATGCAACCTTAGACAGACCACACTTACGGCAGTTCCATTCATCGCTTCTATCTCCGCAGTGTGGAACGGCATCACAGCGGAGCACATCTGGAATACAGAATCCTGTGCCGCAGGTGTCCCAAGTGTCGAAGTAAGTGGCATTTACTGAAGTGAAGTTATTCTTCAGAAGGTCAATGGTTGATTGAGCCGGCGGACAATCTGTCGAATAGAGAGATGGATATATAGATAGTACATATATATTTATATGTTTATATATATATAGTACACATATATATATGTTTATATATATAGATAATACATATCTATAGAGAGAGATAATATATATAGAGAGAGAGATATATAATACATACATATATATATATATATACATGGTACATAGTATATAATCCCAAAAAAAGAATAGAAAAATGGAATACCACTAAGGAGCACTATAGAGCTCATAACTGTGATAGCAGCAGTTGTTTGTATCGTCGACATTATTTGTGTGCTTGCTTTATCGTAAACAAAGGGGGCATTTTTATAACTTTGCTGTTATCTTCCCGACGTTTTGCACGATTATGGAAAAAAATTGTTGTTTTCTCTGACAGTCCCGCAAAGAAAGAGTTGCCATAGTGCAGGACACAATCGAAGAGTTGGTTGCGGTCTAAATGTGTCAAGAAACAGCCGTAGATGATACAGCGGCGCTAAATAATTACTAACATTTCTCACAGAAAGGGAAAGACATCATAAATTTCGGCAAAGTAGTGTTGGATATGCAACGTAGGTACAACTGCGGGGAGACCCCTGGAGAGCTTTGAATGAGTCATTCCTTGTGATATAACCCGCTTAACGCGATAAACCAGGTCCTTTTACTCCTGTCTAAAGTCGTTCATATGCACATATGCACCATCCGTGGATGGGAGTATGGGTGTGTGTGTCCTTGCCCCTCCCACGTACCCTTCCGGGTAGGATAATCGTGGTTGGACGGTCACATACAAAACATAACGTTCTCAGGTATACTTTATTTCTATAGTAAATTTTAACTACGTCTGTACAGTACAGTTTCTATTCTACTGCTCGCATTTCTCCCCTCCACCCTGGATCATCCGCGGGGAGCCTCGGTCCGGGGTGACGGTCCCGCCCGATCTCTGGCTCAGCCGAACCAGCCAATCAGGAGACAGGGGGCGGTGCTTACAGACCGGTGGCGGGAGGACCAGCCGCCGCCACCGCGTCGCGCCCATGTCACGCCCGGACACGACACACACACCCTCCGCTCTCAAAGACATGTTAAGGCTTTATTAATTGCCGACTATACACTCACCACAATCAGCTTCGTCTGTGTCATTGGCGCAGTCCGGTAAGAGATCGCAGCGATACTCAGGCGGGATGCAAGTGTTGTTGGAGCATTGAAACCAGCCACTGGGACAACCTGCAATGACCAGACAATACTAGTGCATAAACGGAATATACACGAAGAGATGGGCGAACAGGTGGCAGAGCATCAACGACTTACACTTAAGGAACAGTTATCCTACAGGGTGAAACTGGCATAGCTATGTCATATAGACATATATCGGTATGTAGTAATTATGAAGAATGGCACTGTCATACAATTGCATTTGCTTCATAATTCGTAATCATGGAGGGTTGTAGGGTTAAGGGTAGGGTTAAGCAGTTAAGCGATAATCTCAGTGAAGTTCATACCACGCGTGCACGATGCACTTTCGTCACTTCCGTCTGGGCAATCCATGACGCCGTCACACCACTTGCGGGCAGCGATGCACAGACCCATATCACACGTAGCGTTATAACGCCTGTTGTGGTTGAAATTAAACAGGTCGTACGCATCCAAGTGAAATAGTCGCGATGGATCATTGCACGGACCGCCTGCAAGAAAATTAACAACATTTATCTCACACATAATAATAATAATAATAATAATAATAATAATAATGTTTATTTCCAACTGTAGGCGCCAGGCCTATGGTACAAAAATAGAAAAACTTCATTTGCAACAAAGCACAATTTTTTTACAATTGACAACCAAAAAACCATAATGTGAAATATCTCAACGTAAATAAGTTCCTTCATGTAGTTTAGCTGCACATTTAACAAATATGGCTAGGTAATGTATCACAAATATCCCACATATATATATATATATATATATACCATAGAAACCCGTGAAAAAGGGGGATGCCCAAATCATGAGATTGACGAGAAATGCAACTTCTAGATGCAGATACAGATCTATTAATACCATTCACGCCTTGTCCCAGTCTTGGTTATTGAGCACCACAACATCAGTCGGATTTTAAAGGGTCAGGGTCTACGCCTGAGGTATACGCGAACTAATATATTGCTTCGACTAAATTGGACGGATGAAGTTCAGTGTCTTTTTTTTCAATAATCTGTGTCGATGTCGCTTTTTCAGATGCTCAGTGTCGCAATTTCGAGGTCAATGGCGAATGCCTATGTCGCGTGTCGCCATTTACCCATTCCAGAACCCTTAAATTGGTCAACATGACTCCGCCTATACCGGTGAAGTTATACCAGAACAATAACCTCAATTCCTTTACAGACATTACCGAAAATGATTACGTAGAAACGGTATTAATGTAGCTTGATTAATGCCCATGTCACACTATATAATGGTAGCAGATTAATCCATCAAACACCATTTCCTTGTTACGTCCCGCTACCTTATTGAATTATATTGATAATCTGGTTGGCTTGACCCAACATTAATTTAACGTTTAGATGGGACGCTTGACCAACTTACATGTGTCCTCTTTCTCGTCGGCGGCATCCATACAGTTGACTTTCCCATCGCAAACCAGTCGGTCGTTGATGCACTTGGAGTCACAAGCGAAGAATCCATCTTGGCAAGCTGCAAAATGTACAATGCGATTGACAATCCCTTGCGTCTTTGGAAATATATTGTCAAATATATTCCGCGATATAATACGGCATGCATAGCGATCGTCAGTATCCACGAGAAAGCATTGCTTGTCAAAGACACCAGTCGCCTTTGGGGACGATAGTTATCAATAGACATTTGGAATAAACCATATTAGTGCATCGCATTGGAACAAATTATCATTAAGTATATGGAACTCATGGGCAAATAAGAAATGTTCAGGAACAAAATCACAGATGTCATTCATATAAGGGCTTCAAAAACAATGAAAATGCCACAAGAAGGCACAGAACCATAAACGAGACCTCATCCATTAGGCTGAGATAAATTCCAAAATGAGGCTATAGCGGGAATAGTTTACTTTGTACGCTCAGCGCTCTTCATATGAAACGATATGGTCCAAACGTCGAACGTACATACTAGTCCCGTGTTCTATTGGTACCTGAGCATAAGGACGCCAAATGGACGCCAAATGAACAGGAAGTCGCAATGACGTATAATAGCCGAGTAGTGGCCTATGTATAAATGTGACGTGGAATATTCAACCAAGACATGGAATAGTTAGGCGGTCCCACTAATTCTTCGGTAACAACTTGACGAAATGACCAAAATTCACCGTTATTTAAAACCGAAAAGGAGTAGAAAGAACAATGCCACTGAATATAAGACAGGATTAGACCAGCATATATATATATATATATATTTCATCACATTTAGGATAAATTCAGTGCTACAGCAAAATGTTCTGACTTTTTACCCCAATTCGTGCGTGGGTATGGGCACACATTTTCCGTTGCCATGGAAACGAAATTAGCAAGTGCTGTTGCCGATTTGGTTTCTTGGCACACATGAGGCGACCGCATTGAAGACCGGTTGCGATATGGGTGCCGATCGACAGAACCGTTGTCGTGTAATGACTTTGGCCTTTTTTACCCATTATAATTAGGTGGCGACGTTTAACATAGGAATCTCCATAGGAAGATGTTTCGCGCTATAGTGGGAAAAGTAAAATATACCTTATCTATTTTGGATTAAACGAAACGATACGGTAAAATCAGGCGTCCGTTGACCCAAATCCGATCTCTTTAACATCGGTATTAATTATGCAATAAATTGATTTCGTCGTTAAATATTTTATTTTGTTTCACGGCGTGACGCTATTGACGGTGAATGTTTTGCGGAAAGTGGGTCATATATAGTCATAAACATTTCATTCATAGTCATCAACAAACTATTATAGGTTGGCGACGAGTGAGAAAGCGAAAGTGGGAAAACGTATGTCCACATATTTGTAGCATTTCAGACACAGCGACAGATCACCTGAAAATGAGTATGACGCAAAGAAAAATGACCCATTATAAGGGTATATATATACAACCTAATAAGTGGAATATTTTTGCACCAGCCGCATCTCTTTACGACCGATATTAAACACGCTGTCGCCCTTGGACTCTTTTTCCACTATCAAATGACCTTGACCGCTACCTTGACCTTTGACATTAAGAGCTCTCGAACATAAAAACGGTAAAACATGATTTTATACTCACGCGTGTCGCAGTCCGCCTCGTCAGAGAAATCCTCACAGTCACATTTCCCGTCGCAGACCATGCTGTCATTCAGACACAAACCGGAAGTGGCGCAGCGAAATTCTTCGCACACTGTGGAAAGGTTAAAGCGAATTAGTTGAGCATCCGATTAACAAATTTGGTGACGCTACAAGCTGTAATTTAATGTCAAACAGTGGACGGCCAAGTTCTCCCGCAAACTTCGGTTGCTTTGTTGTATATTCAAGACGCTTTAACCGCTTCTGGTCGCATCGCGTCAATGGGAGAAGGAAGAGTAGAGCGGAGCCATGTCCTCGACGACACAGACATGACCACAGCGGGGCCGGAACCATCGATCCACCGTTCCGTGAGCATCATAACATGCATAATTGGCTTGCGGTGAACAAAGTCTAGGAATCAAACCATTACACGTGTTGAGCTTAATAATGGCTCGCCATTGGCTCCGTTATTATTTCGAGTGTTTTAACGTGTTCCAGACTAATTTTAATGACATTCCGAGTACGAGTTCGGTGGAGATATAAACTCCCAGTAATATAAGGTACACATTATAAAGCACACATTATAAAGCACACATCATAAAGTACACATTATAAGGTACACATTGTAAAGTACACATTATAAAGTATACATTATAAGGTACACATTATAAAGTACACATTACATTATAAAGTACACATTACATTATAAAGTAAACATTACATTATAAAGTACACATTACATTATGAAGTACACATTACATTATAAAATACAAATTATAAAGTAAACATTATGAAGTACACACTGTAAAGTACACATTATGAAGTACACATTGTAAAGTACACATTATAAAGTACACAATATAAAATAACCCCAGGATAAGAAAATTAACACAATTCTGATCGAGATTTCTTGTTTGATATCATATTTCGAGTCAACAAGACACCCACCGCAATCCGCTTCGTCGCTCCTGTCCTCGCAATCGAAGACTCCATTGCAGACCAGCGCGACAGAGAGACACTCCCCATCGCACGAGTGACGGTTGGGGGCGCAGCGTTCAGTGCCTGTGAAACCAAATGTTGTTTACTCTATATATGTTGTATATATCTAGCACGGCAGGTCCAAGTTCTTTTAAGTGATCGGACGGGAGGTGTTGGAGACGGCGGGGGGAGTGGGGGGGTGGGGTGAAGGGTATATTCAACACTAACCCATCCTTCACTTTGTTATTGTCAAACAAATACAAAGGTTTCTGCTTATATCAAACCCATATTTCAAAGCCCATACAATATATCTAATTTAGCAATAATAATAGTAGAGATAATATTATGATATTATACAAAGACAAATTTGCAGATGAAGATTGTAAAAGCTATGACTGGCTGGTGACAAAATTTCAAATTCAAGTCTGAATAATTACACGTTATAAACATGTCATCTTTTACCCAGACTCTGATATTATGAGATGGCGGCAAGGTGGCAGATTCAATTGTAAAACACAATTCAATCACCCTTACATTGTACACAGTCCGGCGGCTCGTCCGAGCCATCCGGACAGTTACTGTAGCCGTCACACCATAATCTGTCATCCAAGCAGTTCCCGAAGTCACACCGGAACTGGCTCGAACTGCACTCTGGGAAGTCATGAAAATGCAGGTGTTTGTCAATGGAAAGTAGACATGCCTACCGCTCATGAAAATTGCTTCAGATAGTATTCATCATTTCTAGAATTAATTCGTCTTCAAAACCACAGCGCCACAGTTCTCATTCCAGTAATAGGGTGAACACGTGTAATTTCAAATGTCATGTAAAGCCTCATTCCAGTTGGCTACCACCTATCCTTGCAGATATCATAAGGCAAAAACTGAAACGCAGTTAGGTAGGTAAGAGTCACTACGTAATATATACAAAATGGAGAATTATTATAATAAATGATCCCATTTAAACATGCATTTATGTGTGTATTGCACGAGCCTTTAACTGTATTTGAACGACTATAATCTTGGTATAGGTGTCTCGTCTTACCGCATTGCAATTCATCGCTCCAATCTCCACAGTTGTCCTGACCATTACACCAGTAAGAATCATAGATACATCTGTCATTGTCACATCTTCGTTGACCCGAAGGACATGCTGAAAGCCGAAGAGAATACAGTTATACCGACAGATCAAGCTCAGTTACTCATATTGCAATGTCTTCTCTTTTAATTAATTTCTAACAAATATTTGAATGGAAATTATTTACTCATGTTCTTGTATAATTATAATTTATAAGGTCTCATTCATTGCAAGCAAAAAATAACAAGTACATATATATGGACGCCATCATTATGAATACAATAAATGACTAATAAAATAATGTGTTATCATGATTTTGATTCTGTTACATAGTCATAGTGAACACGTCTGCGTTAGATTTTGTCACTGTCCGGTTGCAAATAATACGTTGGAATGGGAAACAAATTATGCTACTAATTTTCGTCATCTTCATGTCATTTGTAGTTTATCTATATATCAAGAGCGCATAAATAAGTAAAAGGGAATGATGAGAATTATATTTTCAGTGCCTAATGCGAGGAAAATCTGAATCGCTAATCTCCAAGAATTAGGGAGAGCAAGATCGAATCTCCAAGATCGGCACAGTACCATAATAATATATATGAAATACGGAATTCGGCAATGAAGTAAGCTTGGCCATGCAGCGCATGTGACTGCAAGAATGGTTTTTGAGATGTAAACTTACGGCAATTTCGCTCGTCTTCTCCATTGTAACAGTCGGACCGGCCGTCGCACAACGAGGCCCATGTTATACATTGGGTTGTACCGTTGCAGCGCGCAGTCCCCTCCGGGCAATCTGGCGTGAAACATAACGTCGATAACATTGTACATTGGTAATATTATTCAATAGTGAGTAAAATGGCCAAGCCGTTCGCCTTTGTTGATTTATACCTGACTTGATTCTGATTGATGTAGTGTGCTCCAGAGACTACATTTGTTTTCTTGCTACATCACTGCCCCCTCCCCCCACCCCCCTGCATCTTACCACTCCATTTTCGACGCCAGTGATAAATCTCAGTGGTAATAACACTAACTGTTGTTATTGGGAAGTTCCGCTAACGAGACCACTTTTGCTCAGTCCCGTAGGTGGTCTTAATAGCGGGGTTCCACTGTAGTTCCCTGGCCCAAAGAGTTCTGGGAAATATTTTGTTGTCTTGAATTTTTCTACGGATATAAATACCATATTTCCAGATTATTGGCAAGGCATGTATAGAATTAATGTGGTTGTCTAACTTATGTCCAGTTGTTATACCTTTTCCTTTGCATTGATAACAATATCGTAGGTCTTAATTGACGACAGAATATGTTGTTATGCGATGACGCCAACTTGACATCACGCAGAGACCAAAATAATACCCATAATGCATTGCATATGCAGTGCGCATCATAGTGGAATAATCTGAACTACGATCTGTGAATCCGTCTATGTCATACGTGTCAATGCATTATATAGCTGCAGGGAGGCTGGTCTGGTGTAGCCGATGGGATGAAACCCCAATCCACGAAGTCGAATCATCGTGCCTAACTTTTGCACTGATATCCGCCGCCACAATCGTCCACTCGAGATAATGAGTGGAGCGGTACTTACAGGTGCTACATCCGGGCTTCTCGTCGCTGGAGTCGGGGCAATGGGGGTAGCCATCGCACCAGGTAGTTTGGGACTGGCACGTGTTGTCACTGCAGCGGTACTCCTTGCTCGTACAATCTGCAAATAATCAAAAAGCCATAGGAATCAATTATTGAGAGTTCAGCATTTTAGGACCAGGCTTGCAGGGGCGGAACCAGGAATTTGAAAGTGGGGGGAGGGGTCCAAAATTGCGATCGGGGGATCCACACATTTTTGACGACCGGAGGGGGGGGGTCTCCACTGAAAACATACGACCGGGGGGAGGAGTCCACGTCCCCTCAGATATCGTTCTTCCTCATAAGATTGGGGGGGGGGGGGTTCACGTCTCACATCAGTCTAAATTTTGCATCGAAAAACGGCATTCTTCCTCAAAAAGGGAGGTGGGGGTTCAGACCCCCTACCCCCCCCCCCTGGATCTCGGCGTGACCTTAGGGCAAGTTAGTATCTCGTCAAGGGAAATTAGTATATCGTCTAAGCGAAAATAATATCTTACCACGGTAAATTAGTATCTCGCCAACGCGAAATGCATCTCGCCACAGCGAAATATTATCTTGCAACCACTAATTAGTAGCCTATCAATGTAAAAAAAGGCCAGTGGTCATGATGGTGTCAGCCCGCGAATGCTGCGGGAAGCCGGCTCTTTTATATGTGAACCCCTATCTAAATTGTTTAACGTATGCCTTGAAACGTGTAAGATGCCTCTCTTGTGGAAGCAGGCGAATGTTATCCCCATATGCATAAAAGGTCGCCGCAATGTGGTTGAAAACTACAGACCTGTGTCGCTTCTAAGCTGTACCGGGAAATTACTCGAAAGGGTTATTTTTAAGCATGCCTTCAACTAGCTGCGGGACAACGATATTCTATGTCGATTTCAGTCTGGCTGCATACCAGGTGACAGCACAACCAATCAATTACTTCATTTATGTGACATATTTAGTGAGGCATTGGATAAGCAAAAAGATGTACGCGTTGTGTTTCGGGATATCTCTAAGGCATTTGACCATGTTTGGCACTCTGGCCTTTTAAAAAAACTTAAACGAATTGGGATTTCTGGCAATTTACTAGAATGGTTTGCAAATTATTTGGAAGACAGATATCAGCGAGTTGTAATTGATAGCGCGGCGTCTTCTTTGGGCAATATACAAGCTGGGGTTCCACAAGGATCAGTCCTAGGATCCATATTATTTTTAATCTATATTAATAATATTGTTGATGGTTTACAGTCGAATATACGACTCTTTGCTGATGACACGACTGTATAAGTAATCGATGATGATGGTGACGAGACCATTGGAGCTGATATGGTAACCCAAGACCTGGAGCGTATGGAAACGTGGGCATCAGATTGGTTCATTACGTTTTGTGCCCCCAAGAAGCCATCTATGGTGATATCTAACAAACATAGACGTCATTTTCCAGCGTTGCACATGGGTAATGAAACTTTAAACAGCGTCACTGAACACAAACACCTCGGTGTTACGTTAAGCTCAGGAGTAACCTGGACGGCTCATATTAATGCAATTTATCTGAAAGTTAATAGAAGGGTTGATTTGTTGGCACGGCTGCGTTTTAAACTCAATAGGGGTGTATTAGACTTGATGTATAAAACATTTGTACGCCCAACTATGGAATATGCATGTGTTGTGTGGGATGGCTGCACCGAAGCGGACGCTGATTAATTAGAAGCTGTTCAGCTCCGAGCTGGCCGTCTTGTGTCTGAAGCCATTAAGCACACAAGCCACTCTTCGATTTATAACGAATCGGGCTGGGAAACACTGAGTGCTCGACGTAGAAGGTTTAAACTTATCTTGTTTCACAAAATATTTTATGGGGAAGCACCCGAGTACCTGTGTGATATCCTACCACAAACTGTAAATGACACAACGCATTATGGGTTACGAAGTGCTCAGCCATTTAATGTAACTACTGTTCAAACACGTCTGACGTCGTACTACAACTCCTTTCTACCAAGTGCAATTAGGCTCTGCAATGAATTACCAATCTCCGTAAGATCACTTAGTGACAACAAAGCTTTCAAAACGGCTTTAGTCAATCTTGACATTCGAACCAGTCGGGCAACAAAATAAATCATTTAACTACGGTCGGCGCTCAACGAATGTTGTTTATGAGTTGCAGTGACCTAAAGGCACATCTACTTCATATGCATATTATTGACGAGCCGCAGTGTCTTTGTGGAGCGACGAGGGAGGACAAAAAACACTACTTCTTTCAATGTCCGAGGTTTACCGTCTTGCGTGATCGACTGGCACAAATTATTCTGAAATATACATCTATGTCTCTCTGAACTATTTTATATGGAAACAAGGATTTACCAATTGAAAAAAACAAAGCTATATTTAGAGCTGTCCTTGATTATATTGATGGAACTAGAATGTTCAAATCCTAAAGAATACATGTCTCTGTAATGACGTTTTGTGTGTAGATCTGTAAACAGTGGAGTTTTGTCCAGACTAGCCCAATGTTTTTTGCGTAAACTTGTATAAACTTGTACTTGATGTTAGGAGATGATTTTATACATATTTATTTCTGACGTATTATTTTAAGCAAAAGGAATTTGTATAGGCAATGCCTGTTTTCCGATTGCGTAATAAAAATATGTTTAAACTAATTAGTAGCCTAGCCCACGACGGCTACATCCTTAACATGTGCCACTGAGCGATCCTCGTTAAACTAATATATTTAAAACGAAAACGTCATGCCATTTGTTTACTGAATGTCAGATTGGGGAAGTTGCTTGTACCATTCAATTGATGACTCAGCATATTACTATACATAAAATGTAAACATTCAAATATCAATGAAAGTACAAACCACACTGAAAACACATCTGCGTTAATAGTGTTATACGTTATAAAACGAAAATCTGTTTATTATTAATTTTTATTAGTTTGTTTGATTTTTTTGTTTACTTTTTTCTCTTGCACGAGCATATAAGCACCGCTTCTGCTCAGTTTCCGATGGAAAATGTAATGTACATGCTTTTATATGAAATGAACCTATTATTATAGGTACGTTTGGTACATATTGCCTACGCCGAGTGACTTACTGCAGTTGGTCTCATCGCTCCAATCCCCGCAGTCGTTGCGACGGTTACACCAGCTGTATCTGCTGACACAGTTACCGTTCGCACATGCCATCTCGTCGGATCGGCACGCTGAAAACATCATCGCAAATGTTGCATGTTGGTATCAACCTTATCAGACATCTGGTAATCATAATCAGTAATCGTAATCGATTGTAATCGATTACATTTCCCAAGTAATCGTAATCGTAATCGTAATCGATTACATTGGTTTTAAAAGCTTTGTAATCCTAATCGATTACATTGCTAATGTAATCTTAATCATGATTACTTTTGATGATTACTTCAATATGTTCACTCAGGTTGTTTTAGTCTCTAAACTGAGCGTCACACTTTCTAGATCACCAGTATCATCAATAAAAACTGGCCTCTAGAGTACTTCTGTAGAAATGAACCCCTCTCACCCAGCCACCCCGACCCTTCCGGTCCTTTGTGCCCCACCCCAGAAACATAACCAGATATGACAAATTAAGCCGACTGGGTACCTGAAAGTGGACCACGTTGTAATCCCACAATTATCTTGTTGGCATTGGATAACTAGGGATTGTCGCAAGTTAATATCAATATGCAGGATTTGGATGTCGTAAGTTATGACACCCAATTCCTGCATATTGATATTAACTTACGACATCCGATTCCTGCATACTGCTATTCACTTACGACATCCAGTTCTCGCATATTGATATTAACTTGCGACATTCAATCCTTGCATTTTAATATTAAATTGCGACATCCAATTCCTGATTATTACAATTACCTAGCGACATCCAATTCTTGCATATTGACATTAATTTGCGACATCCATTTCTTGCATATTGATATTAACTTGCGACATCCAATTTTTGCATGTTGAGATCATTTAACGCCATCTCATTTAGGCATCATTTCAGATCAATTATGAAATCCAATTCCAACATGTTTAGATGAACTTACGCCATCTAATTTCAATATGCTAAGATCAATTTATGCCATGCAATTTCACTAGGTTAAGATCAATTTATGTCATACAACTTCACTATATTGAGATCAACCTTCGTCATACATTTTCGCCATGTTGGGCTCAACTTACGACAACCAGCTTCATCCTCGCCGTCCCAACATTGTGGGTGGTGGTCACACAGAGCTGTGACTGGAATGCAACCAGCGGTGTTGTTGCACTTGATCAGGTCGCTTCCCGGTGGGCAATCTACAAACGAAATGGATGAAATGAAGACAACAATTAGTCAATAGAAATTTTCGACCGAAAATGGCGCTGATTTTAACCTCGCTAATATCCATCATTTCTTTTTAAAGACCAAACATATTTTTCAGAATGTATTGCACATGCAATGGCGCCTCACACAGGAATAATCGCAACTATGACTTGCAAAGTCGTCTGAATTATAATTTTTTTACATTTCTTTTGCGCGTGTCGTGGTGACTAAGTGCGTTTGTTTATTTCATGACGTAATTATCCTCCGGGGGCTTAACTACATGCACATATTGATAAGGAGGTGCCTCTGGGTGCCCCACATCCCAAATCTTACCTATCAAAGTACCAAGAAGTGCTTAAAATAATGGCCCATCCAAGTACCAGCTGATGAAGTCGCACGACTTTGGCAAAATTTAAATTGACGCTCGCCGGCTCGAAAAATGAGATCCCCACGCTATTTCCCTAATTAGCTTACAATTGGCGCAGCCAGAGGGTTCATCGCTGAGGTCAGGACATGTGGGGTATCCGTCACACCAGTCGTTGTAGTTCAAACACCGGTCGCCAGTGGCGCAGGCGAACTGAGAGCTGTTACAGGCTGGAAACGACGACATGAACGGCATGATGGCTAAAGCATAACGGTGAATATAATATAAATAACAATGATGCAATGAAGATAAGAGCGAAGGAGGGCGTAGTTGCAACGGCGAGACAATTATGAAGAACATTAACGAATGACGAAGTGGCACTTTACGTCTAGTGCAAAACAGGACATGCATATCTTTGCTGAGGGAGGCTGAACTTATACTGAAGACGAATAGTATGTATTTCTTTGCTGCTCCAGAGTTTTAGATATTCGGCAATTAACGTTCTTTTGATTACGTAATTCTGACGCCATCCACATTTGAACAGTTTTCCATTTTAATTACCAACAAAAGAATCTGTGGTTCTACGTAATTCACAATGTTTGCATACACCATGGCATGTCGGGAAAGCAACTGATGCAACCGTTCCCACTAATACTGCTATGTTGATAGCATGTCATGTTTTGAATGTAAATTACATAATGTTAGATGACCCTTGCGGCCCTCAAAACGAAATAAATCCAATCCATCCATCACCAATCCAAAAATCGCCAACCCATCCATCGCCATTCCATCCATCGCCAACCTATCCATCCCCAACCATCCATCACTATGCATCCATCACCAATCCATCCATCACCAATCCATCCATCGCCAACCCATCCATCACCAACCCATCCATCACCAACCCATCCATCGCCAACCCATCCATCACCAACCCATCCATCGCCAACCCATCTATTACCAACCCATCCATCATTCATGCATCCATCACCAATTCATCAATCACTCATGCATCCATCACCAATTCATCCATCAACAATCTATCCATCACCAATCCAATAATCCTCATTCCACCCATCACCATTTCATCCATTGCTATTCCAGCATCACCAATTTATCCATCTCCAACTCATTCATCACCAAGCCATGCATCGCTAATCCATTCGTAACCGATCCATCCATCACCAATCCCTCCATCACCAATCCCTTCGTTCCTATTCCACTAATAACCAGCCCATCCATCACCAACAAATCCCTCACCAACCCATCCATCACCAATACATCCATCACCAATGTGCCCATCACCATTCTATCCATCACCAACCCATCCATCACCGACCCATCCATCGCCATTCCATCCATCGCCAACATATCCATCCCCAACCATCCATCACTATGCATCCATCACCAATACATCCATCACCAATGTGCCCATTGCCATTCCATTCATTGCCAACCCATCCATCGCCATTCCATCCATCACCAACCCATCCATCACCAATGCGCCCATCATCATTCCATCCATCGCCCATCCACCCATCACCAATGCGACCACCACCATTGCTGGCCTCCATGCTTACTGCAGCCGATCTCGTCCTCGGCGTTGGGGCATTCGGCACGGCCGTCACACAGGGTCGACTCCGGAACACAGTACGTCCCATTGGTTGTCGTGTTGCCGCCATTGTTACCCACAGTGCCATTGTTGCGGATCGAGGAGCAAGGAACCTGGTCTTGAGGGCATTCTGCAAGATCCAAACGACCGTAATAATTATTACTATTTATTACAGTTAAAATTATTAGTTCAACAAAAAGTAGACATTGGACGGGCTGGGCCGCATAAATAACATAAACACAAATCTAATAAAGCGAGAAGGGGTTCGAGAGTTCAGAAGCAAGCACATTCAAACGCCACCAATGGCTATAAAGCCCGATAACTCAGTCGGAACCACACCGGATTTTGATTGGGAGTTTTTTTTCGGGTCTCGATAAGACGATGAGGATTATTTTGGCATTTGCTGAGGGCAACGACTTTCATTATCTCTGCGAAATTTGGTCCCCCAGCGTTTCTTGGGACCTTAATTTGTATTAAATTCTTAAACAAAATAAAAACAAAAGACGGGGAATCACACCAATAGAGGTGCGAAAGTTGTGTGTGTGAGGTGGGGAGCCCATCACCCACCCATCCACTCCCTAACCTTATCCCTTGGATACTCCCATGGTTACACGCACGCCTGAAGCGAAAATACTGGTCTACTCACGTGCGTCCTCCAGGTAACGGAAAGAGAGACTGAATCCCCGCCTAGTGACGCTTCCATCCGATCGGAATCTCATCACGATCTGAGACCCGTATGTGTAATCTGCAAGAATGAAACATGTGACCTACATCTATCTTAATCTGAGACCCATATGTCGTAATCTACAACAATCAGACACGTGACACGTCCTCATATGTGACCCGTATGTTCAGACTGCATAATCAAACACGTGTTATTTCTTAGGCACGATTTGATGATATCTCTCTTCAGACAATTATCACTTCGTTGAGCGTCGTTCTGTGTATTTTTAAATGAATGTATTGACGAATGTAACGCACCATTTGTGAAATAAAAAAAAAACATAATAAATTCAAACACGTTACACCAGTAAATGCAACATTCAAAAGTCTGCCCCCCCCCCCACCTCCTTCCTCTTGGTCTGTAAATGGTTTTGTGGGAGGGCGGGTGGGGGGCGGCGGCGTGGGGGGGGGTGTGCTATGGCCACTTCACAAACTGGTTTTCACAAACAGTGCAGACTTTTGGACAAAACAAGTTGCGGAGTGGAGATACACTTCGTACATACACTTCAAAAGAACAACAAAACCAACGGAAAGCATTGATGACGTGACGGAGTCGCGGCAGACCATTATTCTTCACAATAACGAACAATTAACGAACGACTTATTCGCAGTACATAATAATAACATGTAATAACATTATTCGCATGATCTATTGACGAGTAACTTGAAACAGTAATAACATTATTCACAGATCTATTGACGACTAACTTAACATAGTAATAAGATTACCTGAAATGACGAATGTGAGTTACTTATAGTAATAACGCTATTCACAAATATAGCGATTGAAGAGTAACTCACAGTAATAGAACTGTCCTTCCCTCATGCTTCTTCCGGAGTAGGAATGTGGGCCGAACGTATCTGTGATGGTCAGGTGGTCGCAGCAACTTTCGGTCTCGAAATCATGAACGAAAACCTCCATCGTGCTCAAGCTTGCCCCGACAGGTGGAGAGTAGATGTAAAGGGAGCAACTTTGGCTGTTTCTGTGGTTGCTAGGATAGTTTGGACTAATAATGATGCCCGATGTTTGCCGCACCGTAGAGGACCCGGAGCAAAATTCTATAGGTCCGTAATCTGGAAATAGACCATATTAATCTGAGTGCAATCTAAAGTAATGCACTATATAAATAAATATCAATTATCTAATAATTCACATGTTGGTACAAACACTAACAATCATTTTTGCGCGAATTCGATGCCGTAAGCAGTAACGCCGTGAGCCTGCGCATGAGCAGGAACCGGAAATGGCACCGTTTTGCTTTAGTGGCAACGACCACAAATGGTAAGCAATACCAGTGTGAAAGAAAATGCGTTGGATAGAGGTTATTATATGACATTTGAAATCAATAGCGACAAAATCGACCCGGTGGAAATATAATGTTTTTAGAAGCCATGTTTGTGTGCAAATCAGGGTTACAGTAAGCCAGGGAACGGCTCGTCTAGAACGTTCTGGCCACCTGAGAGCCTAGAGGCACGTGGTTAGAGCCCCGCTGTGGCCATGTCTGTGTGGTCGCAGGATAAAGATCCCATGTCTATCTTTGCAAAGTGTAGGGGGTTACCCATGGTACATGGCTCCACTCTCCTTTTCTCCTCCCATTGACGCGATATGTCCAAAAGTGAATAATTTTCCACTTTGTACCTGATCAACGTACGACAAGTGTTCTACTTAGCGTTAATTAGATTTGCGTAACCTTAGAACAGCTTATGAAAACTGCCCCAGATCCTTACGTGGACAATCCGTCTCGTCTTCTCCATCGTAACACTCATCATATCCGTTGCAAAAGCTGTCGCCGGGAATGCAGTTATCGGTGTTGTTGCATCGAATCAACCCTGGCGGGCAAACTACAACGACAAACACATAATTTTTTTGACAAAAACGTCACTCACATAGTATCCTGCTCAATGGGGACTTCAATGCAGCCTCAGCATGCTCCGAGACCCACATAAAATATCTGATAACTGTGATATCAACACGCGCCGGCACCTACATAAAAGATGTGATAATTGCGATATCAGCACGCTCTGACACCCACATAAAAGATGTGATAATTGTGATATGAACACGCTCCGGCACCTACATAAAAGATGTGATAATTGTGATATCAGCACGCTCCGACACCCACATAAAAGATGTGATAATTGTTATATCAGTGCGCTCCGACACCCACATAAAATATGTGATAATTGTGATATGAACACGCTCCGGCACCTACATAAAGATGTGATAATTATGATATCAGCACCCTCAGACACCCACATAAAAGATGTGATAATTGTGATATGAACACGCTCCGGCACCTACATGAAAGATGTGATAATTATGATATCAGCACGCTCAGACACCCACATAAAAGATGTGATAATTGTGATATGAACACGCTCCGGCACCTACATAAAAGATGTGATAATTATGATATCAGCACGTTCAGACACCCACATAAAAGATGTGATAATTGTGATATGAACACGCTCCGGCACCTACATAAAAGATATGATGATTGTGATAGCAACACACTCCGACTCTCACGTAAAATATATGATAATTGTGGTATTAACACTCGCATAATATCTCTCCCATGGAGGCTTAAGCTATAAAGTACGTGGTATCACAGAAGCTTCACGGAATACTTACAAAGGCGGCAGTATTCAGGTTCGTCAGATCCGTCAGGACAGTCAGAGTAGCCATCGCACCAGTTGTCGTACCCCAGACACAAACCCATGTCACAGGCAAACTGGCGCGATGTACACGCTGGAGAAATGACAAGTACAATAACAACTTTAAAATATCAGGCCAGGGCCTACCATGGGGTTATCTACAAGACACACAAACTGCAGACCGGGTCACGACACATCACGGTGTTATATATAAGATACACACACTACATACCGGGCCACGACACATCACGGTGTTATCTATAAGATACACACACTACATACCAGGCCACGACACATCACGGTGTTATCTATAAGATACACACACTACATACCGGTCCACGACACATCATGTTGTTATCTATAAGATACACACACTACATACCGGGCCACGACACATCATGGTTTTATCTATAAGATACACACACAACATACCGGGCCACGACACATCATGGTGTTATCTATAAGATACACACACTACATCAGACTGATACGTCTGTATCAGTCATGGATATCGTGCATCGATTATCATCACCACAATTGCTGACAATTCTCTATTATCGCCCACGACGAAGCGGGCGAGTGATGCGAGTAAACGCAGTCAAAAATCTATCACGCACAGTAAATCAAAGGAGAAGGGAAGCAGGAGTCCCCCACCGCGTATTTAAAACACAGTGGGATCGTTGCCAATCATTACTCAACAATTACCAGAGGACGACAAGCTCCGAGCACTGATACGGCACAACGAATGTGTAATCAGATGTCCTGATCGATGTCATGGGGTTTGAATAAAAATGAGGTTGGGCTAACTGAGGCCCCGGGACTCAGGCCATATACTAGGAACACAAATCTCTAAACTTCGGGCTTTTAATTGTTCGTCATACACTTACAAAGTTGGGAGTCTGTGTTTTCAGTGGCATTGAACGATAGATCTGGGCCCGTAAGTTCGAAACGCCAAGGGCAAAATACTTCGCCCTAGAATAGGACATTAGTATGGAGCGGGGCGAAATATTTGGCCCCCGCCGTTCGAACTTACGGGGCCAGATCACGCAGACTGCGTCATCGTCAACGCAGTGGCAGTCCAACGTTACGCGCTCGCCGCATAGGGGCGCCACTACTCGCCGCATTACACATTTTACAATGGACGCTCGCCGTATGAGCCATCTTAGTGTACTAATATATTTGACGTTTACTCTTTACTCACTGCAGTTGGTCTCATCGCTCCAGTCGATACAGTCAAAGCTTCCGTCACACATATCCCAGGGAAACACACACTGTCCGTTAGCACATTCCTCTTCTATGCCGTTGCAAGCTGTAAAATCAATCCGCATTAAAAATCCGATAGTAAACATCGTATATTATATGACATTAGTTCAGGCTTCGCTGGGCAGAATACTTAATATATAGTCGTGCTATTCTATTCAGCAACCCGTGTAAATGTGTCTAATCGGTTGTTTTAAACTCTGTGATATCTCCCCAAATTGGATCGCACACGAAGTCTTATTTACATAAGACAATGCGTTCAGTGCCAAAACGGAGATTATTGCTGGTTATGCAACGGTACCAGTGCTATAAATCAGTTAAACCAGGTAAACCAAATGATACCGACAATAAAATATATAAAGATCCGCAAAAATGATAGACGAAACGTGAATTAATCGGCAAATACATTAATATATAGTTTTAGTTGTAATAATATTAAGAAGGAACACTCACTGCAGCCCAGTTCGTCCTCTCCGTCCTCGCAGTCGACTCGGTAGTCACACCGGGCCCAGGGAGAGATGCACTGGGCCGTGTTATTGCACTTCAACAGACCACTGTCCACAGGGCAATCTGAACAGAACAGCGACAAGGACATTAACGAGAAATTCTTCCGCCCTTTTCTGTCGATGACAGCTGATTTGGACTAAATGGTTCACCGGTTTTCCGCCTATGGCTCAGCTGTGTTGGGTTTATGGCTAAGCGGATTTGGGTCGGTGACTCCGCTGATTTGGACTTATGGTTCACATGGTTTCCTAAGTGAAAGGATCACAAGAGGAAGGTTTGTTTTCTTCCACTAGGCTAAGTGCAATCATAGGTGTCAAGCAGTTGATGTGATATAAGACAGCACAAGGCAGTTGAACGATGTTTATAGGTTATTACATGCGCTCCTTTGACATTTTCAACGTTGAGCGTCCGCGTTAAGATAAGACCGATGTGGCATCTAGTCATACGGATTACTATAAGTGAGCGCACACGGATAATGCCATTACATATCTATCACTCATCACTTATTTGCTTGAATTGTCGGATTATATTATGGGGCATTATTATAGAATGATTGCATGGAATTGGGACAATAATATACATGTAAGCCGGCTTTGTCGAATAGACGTGCCGTCGGAATCAAAGATTTTCATTAATCGGGAACTGGACATTTTAATATTAGATAACTGTGAATCGGGAAATCAAGAAATTTATATTATCTATCCGCCCGTCCGTTGTATGCGGGGAGTTTTCGGTTAAATTCTTCGTGAACTGGGAATAAAAAATGTCTTCGTGATCTGGGAACACGATCCTCCCTTGCCCCCCCCCCCAACCCACACATAGGGTAATGCTGTATGGCCTTACACAATTCGCAGATATCCGGTTCATCACTCCCATCGGGACACGTGACGTTGCCATCGCACCAGTCGGTGTACGGCAGACAGACATCGACACCTTCACAGGCGAACTGAGTGCCATTATGGCAGGCTGAAAATGAAAAATGAAAATGACATTTCAGTCCTTGTGTTATAGACCGCTGTGTAGCACGTAAGCGTTGGATCAGGCAATACAAACCTCCCGGGACGATGAACTGGGGCTGGCGGAAACTTTTTGTAAATTATAAGCTTACATTTGGCTTCGTTTTCCACCAAGGTATTTTTTTGCTTATAGAATATTCTACAAAGTATCTTGTCTCATAAATGTATTTCTTAAAACTACGGAAAATTTGATCGACCAATTCATATTTTTCAATGAATGTTGTCCATCGATAAATAGTCTGTAATATCTATAAAAAAAAGGGCTATTAGCAATCTTTCACTTGCTGCCGAATTTGGAGAAAACTTGCTCCAGATGTGGGTGTAAGGGTTCGAACCCCTGACCGAACGCCAGTCAGAGTCAGTGTCGACACAACCCTGACCGAACGTCAGTCAGAGTCAGTGTCGACACACCCCTGACCGAACGCCAGTCAGAGTGAGTGTCGACACAGCCCTGACCGAACGCCAGTCGGAGTGAGTGTCGACACAGCCATGACCGAACGCCAGTCAGAGTCAGTGTCGACACAGCCCTGAACGAACGCCAGTCAGAGTCAGTGTCGACACATCCCTGACCGAACGCCAGTCAGAGTCAGTGTCGACACACCCCTGAACGAACGCCAGTCAGATTGAGTGTCGACACAGCACTGACCGAACGCCAGTCAGAGTCAGTGTCGACACAGCCCTGACCGAACGCCAGTCAGAGTCAGTGTCGACACATCCCTGACCAAACGCCAGTGAGAGTCAGTGTCGACACACCCCTGACCGTACGCCAGTCAGAGTCAGTGTCGACACACCCCTGACCGAACGCCAGAGTCAGTGTCGACACACCCCTGACCGAACGTCAGTCAGAGTCAGTGTCGACACACCCCTGACCGAACGCCAGTCAGAGTCAGTGTCAAGAAAGCCCTGGCCGAATGCCAGTCAGAGTCAGTGTCGACACACCCCTGACCAAACGCCAGTCAGAGTCAGTGTCGACACACCCCTGGCCGAACGCCAGTCAGAGCCAGTGTCGACCCAGCAGATCTTTAACAGAGCCGCAGGACCCAGCTATAGCATAGGCTCGGGACAGCATAGGATCGGGACAGCATAGGATCGGGGCAGCATAGGATTAGGACAGCATAGGATCGGGGCAGCATAGGATCGGGGCAGCATAGGATCGGGACAGCATAGGATCGGGACAGCATAGGATCGGGAGAGCATGGGATCGGGACAGCATAGGATCGGGGGATCGGGACAGCATAGGATCGGGACAGCATGGGATCGGGACAGCATAGGATCGGGGGATCGGGACAGCATAGGATCGGGACAGCATGGGATCGGGGGATCGGGACAGCATAGGATCGGGACAGCATGGGATCGGGACAGCATGGGATCGGGACAGCATAGGATCGGAGGATCGGGACAGCATAGGATCGGGACAGCATGGGATCGGGGCAGCATAGGATCGGGACAGCATGGGATCGGGACAGCATAGGATCGGGACAGCATGGGATCGGGACAGCATGGGATCGGGACAGCATGGGACCGGGACAGCATAGGATAGGGACAGCATAGGATCGGGGCAGCATGGGACCGGGACAGCATAGGATCGGGACAGCATAGGATCGGAACATCATGGGATCGGGACATCATGGGATCGGAACATCATGGGATCGGAACATCATGGGATCGGGACAGCATGGGATCGGGACAGCATGGGATCGGGACATCATGGGATCGGAACATCATGGGATCGGAACATCATGGGATCGGAACAGCATGGGATCGGGACAGCATATGGTCGGGACAGCATAGGATCGGGACAGCATGGGATCGGGACAGCATATGGTCGGGACAGCATAGGATCGGAACATCATGGGATCGGGACATCATGGGATCGGAACATCATGGGATCGGAACATCATGGGATCGAAACATCATGGGATCGGGACAGCATGGGATCGGGACAGCATGGGATCGGGACAGCATAGGATCGGGACAGCATAGGATCGGGTATTAATTACATACGGCCACATCCTATTTCATCCTCCAGGCTCGGGCAGTCGAACACTCCGTTGCAACGCATGCGGTTGTCTATGCATGTTGCATTACTTCCAACGGAACAGGCGAATAGACCCGGCGGACACTCTGAAAAGGTGTATAGAGCACCGGATAATCGTAGAGATACATCTATCTGACACATGTTGAAACTAAATACTAAGTTTAATGTTTATCAACCGATGAAAATGTCAGACTTGTATTTGTAGTGCCAGCGTCGTGTACCTGGCTCTCTCGGAGTGCTTTCCGGTTATACAGCCTGGTGACTTATTATGACGGATAATCGGGGCCACAGTTCTATGCGTTATATTCAACATTTCATTCATGCACTTTCCATTGCTGTGGGCTCCATTAATGTATGTCCTTTGCATTCATGTTATGATGTTAAATATTTCCCAGTCGTGCACTGTCATTCGGGTATCACAGGCATTCAATTTCAACTTTCATACATGTGTTCCCGAGCGCTTCTACCTGCGAAACCTGCCTGATACATTCGCAGATTTTACTAATGTAGACATTCATTACTGATTTTCATTCGCCGCTATTGCGCGAGTCAAATTTATCGCCACAGTTAAAAATTTGTGTGACGTCACGCCTTTGTCTTAAGCGTTCATTATCTATAAAATGCACAGGGAATGCACAGACGTAGCCATGTACATTCTGCATCAAAGATACACAATTCAAATTAAACAACAGGCGAAAAACATTTGTGGCCCCAACACCGCTGAGGTCATCTGTGAGGTTGGCCGTTACGTGGGGCAGGTGCGATGTGCGGACGGAGCTCCCTTTGCTGGCAGAGAGTGATCCGCCCTGGTACTGACCCCCGAAGTCCGGTGTGACGGAGAAACTGATGTCGAAGCCGCGATACGTCACAGAGTAGTCGGTGTAGAATCGGAGCTGGATCGAGTTTCCACTCGTGTAGACTGGTGGAGGAAGGACAACTAGTGTGACGGGTGATGACTTGATGAACCATCCTCAGACAAGGTTATAACTGTTCATTATGCAGATCCACGTTAGCTTATACTTAAAATGGTTTCATTTATACTGTAATTGCATGTCTATATGTATATATATATATATATATACATATACTATACGTGCAATATTACATGTATGATACTTAATGGCAGGCCGAGCGTCATGCAACATCGGCCAAACCAACACGTAATACTTAAATTGCATTTTGTTTTGATTTGACATTTTGCAAACACAGCGTCTGTGTCTTGTCTCCTTCTCTATTTGTGATACATATCGCCTTGTTTTAGCGTTAACATCGCTAATTAAGCTTTCTTTCAGATTTTAGTTTGCAAAAATATTTCGCCTTCGCCATTATATAGATACAAACTTACACGTGTATGGTGTCTGGGGAGAAACAGTGCCCTGCAATCTTGTTTCTCCCTCGTAGTGGGAGACATACAAAAGGTCGCAGCAACTCTCAGTCGCGAAATCATTTATCTTCATTTTCAACGCCGCATAACTGGTTGTCCGGTTGAAGTAAACGTACAGGTAACAATTGTGATTGTTCCGATAGCTTTGCGGGTAATTCGGACTGAAGATACGGCCCTCCGCAACCCGTATCGCCGTGTCGGAGCACATGTAGAAGCTATCTGAAAGAAGAAGAGTTCATTGCACATAAACATGTTGTGCTAAGGACAATGCCCATGTAACAGCATATTTCAGAAAATAGCGTCTTCAATATTTTTAACAGTTTCAACAAGTTCAATGCTGAACGCAAGCGAGCCAAAAGACTGACGCCCAAGGAACGCGAGCCTAAGGACTGACGCGTAAGGAACGCGAGCCTAAGGACCTAAGACGCTTAAGGAAGGCGAGCCCAAGGGCTGACGCTTAAGGAGGTGAGCCTAAGGACTGATGCCTAAGGAAGGCGAACCCAAGGGCTGACGCTTAAGGAAGGCGAGTCTAAGGGCTGACGCTTAAGGAAGGCCAGCCCAAGGGATGACGCTTAAGGAAGGCGAGCCTACGACCTGACGGGTAAGGAAGGCGAGCCCAAGGGTTGACGCTTAAGGAAGGCGAGCCTAAGGGCTGACGCTTAAGGAAGGCGAGCCTACGACCTGATGGCCGAGGAAGGCGAGCCTAAGGGCTGACGCTTAAGGAGGTGAGCCTAAGGACTGACGCTTAAGGAAGGCGATCCTAAGGACTGACTCATAAAGAACGCGAGCCTAAGGGCTGACGCTTAAGGAAGGCGAGAGTAAGGGCTGACGCTTAAGGAAGGCGAGCCTAAGGACTGACGCGTAAAGAAGGCGAGCCTAATGGCTGACGCTTAAGGAAGGCGAGCCTACGACCTGATGCCTGAGGAAGGCGAGGCTCAGGGCTGACGCGTAAGGAAATCGAGCCCAAGGGCCGACGCTTAAGGAAGGCGAGCCTAAGGACTGACGCTTAAGGAAGGCGAGAGTAAGGGCTGACGCTTAAGGATGGCGAGCCTAAGGACTGACGCGTAAGTAAGGCGAGCCTAATGGCTGACGCGTAAGGAAGGCGAGCCTATACGACCTGATGCCTAAGGAAGGCGAGCCTAAGGGCTGACGCTTAAGGAAGGCCAGCCCAAGGGCCGACGCTTAAGGAAGGCGAGCCTAAGGGCTGACGTTTAAAGAAAGTGAGCCTAAGGGCTGACGATAAAGGAAGGCGAGCCTAAGGGTTGACGCTGACGTTTAAGAAAGGCGAGCCTAAGGGCTGACACTTAAGGAGGCGAGCCTAAGGGCTGACGCTTAAGGAAGGCGAACCTAAGCGCTGACGATAAAGGAAGGCGAGCCTAAGGGCTGACGCCTAAGGAAGTTGAGTCAAGGGCTGACGCTTCAGGAAGGCGAGCCTAAGGGCTGACGCTTAAGGAAGGCGAGCCTACAACCTGTTGCCTAAGGAACGCAAGCCTAAGAACTGACGCATAAGGCTACGGAACACGAGCCTTAGAGATGACGAGCTGCTGCTCTTATGTGCCACTTCAGGTCGGCCCCCACGCGCATCTCCTAGACAAGTGTGCATTATGGCTAACAGTGAAGATAACCCAAGCGTTCAAGGTTTCAACGAGGAACTAACGTTGCATACGAGCTCGCTGAGAACCGGACACAGGTCATTTGCTTTGATACTCACTCGTGGCGTTGTCGGGAACTTCCGTCGTGCCCCAGCCACCTGGAGAAAGAAATGAAAGAAATATGAGTGACTCACAGGCAGGAAATGAAATAAAATGCATTATAAGGGATACGGTTAGACTGGGCCAGCTAACCACCCGAAACGATGAATGACGAAGAGATTATTCGAACCCACCGTTCCACACTCCGTGCTAAGCCACGCCCACGTTTGAGTCCTTTTTCTCCATTTGTGAGTGCGAAATTGACAATCACAGCTGTTGGTAGGTTCAAGTGAGACTGACAAGTGACAACTTAGTTACATGCTGGTTTGTTTGTCCGACATATCGCACGCGAGCATGTTTTCGCCAACAAAATTAGATAAAAGCAACAGTGAGTCAATGAATGATTGATAGCCTGGACCTATCTCGGCCTGGGCCTAGAGCGCTAACCACAACAAGAGCGACCCGCCCCCCCCCCACCACCCCCAGCCCACCGCCCCGCCACGGACCGGCAGGTTGGAGGCAGAACAATACGCAATCCCAGCTATCGCGTAGCGAAAGAAAGAGCTTCATCAATATCTCTAGCCCGAACAATCAAGATCTTTCATTACATTAATCAGGGTTACACATCGGTTGGATACAAGGTGATTTAATTAATTATGGAATCTGTCGGGGCATTGCGTACGAAAGAAGTTGTTATGCGTAAGGGCGGGACATGTTTCTGGCTGCTGTGGATTTATACATATTACCATAGATTTCCAAAAGATCTTTTTAATTATGACTTGATAACGTCCGTCAGGAGGTTTAATACTACTGCCAGGAATAATAGTAATAATAATACTTTTTATCATTAATAATATTAATAATAATATAAAAAAACTGTTTCTAATCTGCCGCCACTGGGAATTAATAAATATATTGCATAATATACCACGGAAGAGAAGTAGAGAAGTAAGCAGCTATATCGAACCTACCTGGTGTAGTCGTGATGGACGTGGCGGTCGGGATTGGGCGTGTCGTGGGGTACGGGGGCGTAGTGGTCGAGGGCGGCGTTGAGTGTGTCGTGGTGGAGTTGGTGGGCAGGGTTGGGCGTGTCGTCGGGGGCGTGGTGGGCGTGCTTGGGCGTGTCGTCGGGGGCGTGGTGGGCTGGCTTGGGCGTGTCGTGGTACTGACTGTAGTCGCTGGAAACACAAAAAATAACGTCATTAGATAGTGCATTAGTCTGACCGTGTGAATGCTAATTATTTACAAAATAGCTGTGTTATCATCTTTGTTAGGAAAATGGCAGGCAAACTGACGGTGATATTCGAAGCTTGCATACTACACGACTAGGTATCATACATCAGTTTGGCCAGAAAAGGTTCCATAATGACACGCCCTGGGATTTCATGTATGCAATTTTACAACACAGTTCGGACCTAAATACATTATTTTCATTCAAAACATTTTGGAAGTTTCTGAAGAAATATTGCTGTATCAGTAACATTAAAGTGATTGGATGGCGTCGCGTCCAGGGCAAGGAACAAGGTAATTCGGTTTCATAGTTAGAACGTTATAACCAATATTGGTCATGTGGCGTCAATGGGAGAATAAAGGGAAGAGCGGAGCCATGTTCCCGGGGGTAACCCCCTACTCTTGGCGAAGAAGGCTATGGGATATTTATTCTACAATCACACAGACATGGCCAGAGCGAATCACCGACCCACGTGCCGTTAAGCTCAGGTGACCAGAGCGCTCAATACGCTCTAATCCACTGAGCTATCGGGGCGGCCCTGAACACGGTAGGATGGATATTTGACGAGGCGCGTATGCCATATCAGATACGTCAATAGCAGATATATTCGTGTGATTACTACTCGTTTTATCACACCAGTTCTGGTCAGGTTGATAGTTTGGCCTAAAGTGGACGTTCAAGGCTTAACGTTAAAGTTAACAGCTAACGTTAACAGGACATAGCCACCTTTACTTTTCTTCTACAATTTGCTAATCATTTATTATATCTTCAACGAAGTTACCGGACATTGTCGCTGATGTTCCTAATGTTACCTCTTTAAGAACTATCTGCATTGCAATCTACCGTCACGAAAAGATGCCATACAGCTTTAGTCGATTCTCATGTGCTATAACGTAAGAAAGTAAACTCATATGGAACCGGATTTTTGTTTTTCATTATTGCTTCATCACTTTCATTTAAGTATAAATTCCCCATTCGACGTACAACACATAATTCAAGATGTTGCGGCTGTCGCCAAAGCTGCAAGCACCATGGATATGAGACATCGTTCAGCAACCACCATAATACTGCGCCCATTGGCGATGTAATTACCTGTGACGAGGACGAAGAGCGACCTGGAGACAGTCTGCTGTCGATATGAAGCCACGCAGGTATACTGCCCCTGGTCCTCAGCCAACACGCTGGAGATCGACAGGATCTGAGCCGGCCTCCCCTGCCACGTGGTACTGAAGGACCTTATCCTGAAACCATGGTTACCAGTGTCACAGTGATTCATTGTCTGTCAAGCCATCTGATGCTGATCGACTTCATTCTTTATAGTTATATCGTTCTGCCGAATTTTATAAACATAGTTACCCCATACGACCCCTGAAACTGGTAACATCGACTCACCTCATGTTGTATTCGTTGGGAATGAGATCGTCATCTTTGTACCAAGCCATCGTGACGTCATTGTAGATGGATTGTGACGTTATTGCTTGGCACAGAACGTCCGCCTCTCCATCTTCCGGCAGAGCAGTCCCGGAAGGGGGGACATCCAGCGCCATGTCTGAGCGGAGGGGATGAGAAGACACCGGACATTAATGTCCTTCAACAACCGACTGGGAAAGTACATACATGTCCATTTATATTGTCTACAATGTGCCGAAAGGCCCATTTATATTGTCTGCAATGTGCGGACACGCCCATGTATATTGTCTACAATGTACCGACAGGCCCATTTATGTCGCCTACAATGTACCGACAGGCCTATGTATATTGTCTACAATGTACCGACAGGCCCATTTATATTGTCTGCAATGTGCGGACACGCCCATGTATATTGTATACAATGTACCGACAGGCCCATTTATGTCGCCTACAATGTACCGACAGGCCTATGTATATTGTCTACAATGTACCGACAGGTCCATGTATATTGTCTACAATGTACCGACAGGCCCATTTATATTGTCTCCAATGTCCCGAAAGGCCCCGTTAAAATTATCAGAAATGTACCGGCAGGCTCATATGCATTATCGGCAAATACGCTTCTTCGATTACAGTTATTTTCATGTTTTGGGTACGGCGGATCATTGTGATGGGCATGTTTGGCGTGATGTCATCTGAAGCTTAATGACTATAACGCGAGGGGAACGCCCTCCGTCCTGAGATCGGGGAACTCCGTGTCTAATTACCGATGCACGTGTGGTTGTCTTCATGGAGAACGGCATCGTCACCGCACTGACACTGGTACGACCCCTCCGTGTTGACGCAGGTACCGTCACAAGGGACTATGGTGGCGCACTCGTTGATGTCTAAAGGTAGAACAAAATAAACAGCGATGACCAATACATCACGTGTTAACAGTGTTTAGGTTCCGTCCTCCGATTACGTAAGGCACTTGAAGGATAATTACATGGTCTGCCGTCTAGGACCTTAACATGGCCGAGAGTGAAGAGAGAACCTCTTTCTTGACGAAATAATTCAGCTTCTTCGAGCTCTGTCTACTGTAGTACCTATATTATAAATAGCGCCTATGATACGTATAAGTTCATCGATACTTCTCATATGGAACAGAACTGCGTTGCGCAAACATTTGATTAATCAAAGGCAATGGCTTAAGTCGTTTGTCTTCCAGTTGAGCAGCATTCATATAAAATACCAACATAAAATTATTACCGCAATATAGATATCTATTAACCGCGACTTATATAATAGGTGATCTGACATTTCAACTTCTTTGAAGCGACCATTTCAAAAATCAAGTAACATAAAATTTCACGTTTAAACGCCGTTCGGTATGTTTCTTGAACACAGTTCACCAGGGAATATAAGCTAACCGTATTTGAATGGAGAACATTGATGGATGGTAATGATGGCACAAACAGTGGTTTCTATAGGTGTAAAAATCACCTGCGGGTTTGTCATATACAGTTTACAGGAAATATTGTTTCAACAGCATCAACATGCATCATAGAACACGTGAATGGTAAGAACAGCACAAGAAAGGTAAGTTCGGCATTTACCAATACACGTCCGCTGATCGGCTAAGATCTGGTATCCAGGGCGACAGAGGCAGCTGTAGGACCCGGGCGTGTTAGAACAGTTCTGACTGCACATGTGGGTACCCCGTTGGCACTCGTCTATATCTGGAATATAAAAAAAAGCGTTTGATAAATATACAGTACCTTGTTTTTGATGGAAGCGACATCGACACAGATAGTAGCATTTTAGAAAAGTGACACGGACACTGCGAATTTTGCAAATCGGCACTGGACACCGGACCTCCCGGGGGGGGGGTGGGGGGGGCAGTGTTATACAAATCTGGTGGGGGGGAGGGGGGGGGGGGTTCCGCGGGTGCCCTTTGATGCCTGAGGGAGAGGACATTTGTGATGAAAAAGGTACCCCTATAGAGCGGATATTTGAAAACTTGCGACCGGGTGGGTTGGGGGGGGGGATGGGGTGGCTCTGAAAATGTGCATTCTTAAAGCGGGTTGCCTAGAAAATATCTTCTTTAAGAGCGGATTTTCGTGGTAAAAAGGGGAGGGGGCTTTACCGCGGAACCCCCCCGCCCACAGCAATGTATTAAGTACCCCCCCCCCCCACACCGGGCCGAACACCTTCCCTTTCCAGACCTCTACGAGTGACGGACCTTATGTGACATACAACAAGCCTCGTTATGTCTTACCTGAGCAGGTTTTCCCGTCGCTGGCCAGCGTGTAGCCGGTGTCGCAGCCACACGCGTAGCCCCCCGGAGTGTTGTTAGCGCACATGAACTGGCACTCGTGAAGATTCTCTGTGCACTCGTCGATATCTGTAACGTCGACGAGCCGTCGATACAATGAGATCATGCTTGTAGTTTACACCGCTCTATTGGCGGGTTTACACGTTACGTGAATTCCTTCTACAGTCTTAACAACGGTCGAATCATCTGTTGGTCAACAGTTCACATGGTCAAACCTTGTACCAGCCGACTCAATAAATATCTCTATCGCCACCTAGCGAACATAACATAGGATAAGTTCGGCGTCTAGGACCTTAACATGGCCGAGAGTAAAGAGAGAACCTATTTCTTGACGAAATAATAAGCTTTTTCGAGCTCTGACTACTGTAATACCTATGTTATAAATAGCGGCTATGATACGTATACGTTTATCGATACTTCTCATATGGAACAGAACTGCGTTGCACAAACATTTGATTAATCAAAGGCAATGGTTTAAGTCGTTTGTCTTCCAGTTGAGCAGCATTCAAACACCAATACAAAACTATTACCGCAATATAGATATCTATTAACCGCAACTTATATAATAGGTGATCTGATATCTTAACTTCTCTGAAGCGACCATTTTAAAAATGAAGTAAAATAAAATTTCACTTTTAAACGCCGTTCGGTATGTTTCTTGAACACAGTTCACCAAGGAATATAAGCTAGCCGTATTTGAATGGAGAACATTGATGGATGGTAATGATAGCACAAACAGTGGTTTCTATAGGTGTAAAGATAACCTGCGGGTTTGTCATATACAGCAAAATTGTTTCAACAGCATCAAGGGAACGTGCATCATAGGACACGTGAATGGTAAGAACAGCACAAGAAGGGTAAGTTCGGCATTTACCAATACACGTCCGCTGATCGGCTAAGATCTGGTATCCAGGGCGACAGAGGCAGCTGTAGGACCCGGGCGTGTTAGAACAGTTCTGACTGCACATGTGGGTACCCAGGTGGCACTCATCTATATCTGGAATAAAAAAAACAGCGTTTGATATATATACAGTACATTGTTTTTGATGGAAGCGACATCGACACACATAGTGGCATTTTAGAAAAAAGTGACACGGACACTGGACACCCGACCTCCCGGGGGTGGGGGGGGGGGCAGTGTCGTACAAATCTGGTATCTGGGGGGGGGGGGGTTCCGCGGGTGCCCCTTGATGCCTGAGGGAGAGGACATTTGTGATGAAAAAGGTACCCCTTTTGAGCGGATAATTAAAAAACTTGCGACCGAGGGGGGGGGGGGGCGGGGCAGGGATAGGGTGGCTCTGAAAATGAGCATTGCTAGAGCGGGTTGCCTAGAAAATATCTCCTTTAAGAGCCGATTTTGGCGGTGAAAAGGGGGGGGGGGTAGCTTTACCGCGGAACCCCCCCGCCCACAGCAATGTAGGAAATACCCCGCCCCCCCCCCCCACACCGGGCCGGACACCCTTTCCTTTCCAGACCTCTACAGATGACGGAGCTTATATGACATACAACAAGCCTCGTTATGTCTTACCTGAGCAGGTTTTCCCGTCGCTGGCCAGCGTGTAGCCGGTGTCGCAGACACACGTGTAGCTCCCCGAGCGTTAGCGCAAATGAACTCGCACTCGTGAAGATTCTCTGTGCACTCGTCGATATCTGTAACGTCGACGAGCCGTCGATACAATGAGATCGTGCTTGTAGTTTACACCGCTCTATTGTCGGGTTTACACGGTACGAGAATTCCTTCAACAGTCTTAACAACGGTCGAATCATCTGTTGGTCAACAGTTCACACGGTCAAACTTGTACCAGCCGACTAAAACAAATATATCTATCGCCACCTAGCGAACATACCATTCGAGCATCATTCATAGCGCCATGCGTACAAGTCTCACATAACCTAATAACTGTCGTAATGCAAACAATATCGACGTCATCATCTCAACACTGATTGGCCAAAATGCTAGACGCTGATTGCTTGACTATTCCGTGAAGTTGATGGACACTTTAGAACATGCGCTACACAATGCGTCGACAACAAACCGGACTTCCAATGGCACAGTAGGTCAACAAGTTGATTTGTTTCAATGAACTTTTAACAACGTGTTGCATCATGGCATATAACTTGTGCACATAGAGGTCAATGAAATGGCTTTGGGGGTAACTTCCCCAGAAGCAGGTGCCAATTGTTAAAGGGGACCGCCAGCCTGGCCTCTAACGCTGCTTCACCGATTCATATAATACCCAATTGCCTATCCTCAAAATTATGGAATTTTTCGTTCTATCTGTAGCTCACAATAAAATCTAGAAGTGACCACCAGGCACGATTTCGCCGCCTACCCAGGCGGCAGCCCTTTTTGGAGGCGTGTGCGAGATTGACCAATCAGGAGGCGATACTCTAATTTATTTAAACCGGAAATTGCGCCTATTGTGTGAGCAACATAAGAGCGCCGGAAAATCGCTAAATAAATAGCTGCGATTCTAACTCCAATCATGGCATTCGTTGCAGAGTCAATCGTCGCAAGACGTATATCAATTTGTTCGGACGGTACTTTTCAATGAAACACTAAGATCTTCCACTACTGCGAGGCTTGGAACTGCCGCTGTTCATCTGTAAATCGCGGCCCTGATCTCTCTCTCCGCGAGTTATCACGTAAGGCGGCGCCATATGAATAGTCACAATATGCGTCACTGCTCCCGGCAAAATGGCGCTCTGCTTGACATTGATGGGGGCGGGTTGCCTTAATTTTTTTCTCCTTACCAGTCGGCCGAAACGAAGCGCTAACACTCGCCAATTTAATTTTAAGATGTAAACTTTCGGTGCAAATAGCGATTAAATTAGGTTGGACATCCGCTTTAAGGCGTGAACCCACCACCCGTTGATATGCACGCAGCTCTTGAGAATGTTTCTTGAGGCGTGCTTTCTGCTCTTTTCTTTCTGCCTCTCTATCTATGACCGTCAGTGCAGCCACCAGTCGCCCATATGTGAATTGGCACAGATTTGCCAAAAAATATATGTAACTGCATGAGCAATACAAGCACAATCGCTTTCAATGTTAATGATAGCTGGTATTCGATATTCGCTAAAATAGAAAAAAAAATCCTCGCATTTGGGTTATATTATGTTTTTTATGACATTGCGACTATGGATAATACACATTCCCCCTTTTGAGTAGATGAAACATATCCTTCGTTATATTTATATCAGCCATCACGTGCCACTGTGTTGAAGAGTTACCTTGTGCAGACATATTGCACATACCTTGACATGTAAAGCCGTCACTGGCCAATACGTATCCCTCTAGACAGCTGCACACGTAAGTTCCGTCTAGATCTGTGCACGTGTGTGTACAACTCGCTGTACCATCTGTACACTCATCCGCATCTTACGAAGAAAAGATCACAAGGTTAGCTCCGCCAGGTGAAGGCTACGTATTTCATCCCCTTTGACATGTTTGCATGATTCTTATGCCTAGAGGGTTTTCTCTTATCGCTCCAATGCGTCCTGCACAAGAATTTTCATTATTCCTGAACTGGGAATTTTAATATTACATCACCGTGAATTGCAAAATCGCCAATTTATATCAAGTATCCGCCCGTCCTGTGTACGCGGGGAGTTCTGCTTTTAATTGATCGTTACCTGGCAATAGCGAAATGTATTATTCGTGACTTGGGATCACGACCCCCCCCCCCCCTCCTCCCCTTGCCCCCCCCCCCCCCCTACGACAAGGAGGCAAGCGATTCCCTGTCAATTGCCTTATATTCTCTCACACAGCACTGTAATGTGAGTTCACTGCTGGAGTGGAGGATACACACTACGGAGTGGAGGATATATACTCACTCTCGCACGTGGTTCCGTCTGGATCCAGAGTGTATCCGGACAGGCAGGAACACACCGCGTCGCCGCTGATCACCTCACAGAGATGGTCGCATCCGGCATCCAGACAGGCATTGGGCCCGTTGTTCTCTGAGCCTGACGTGTGTCACAATATATATATATATATATATATATTATATGTTTTCAACTGTCCAACGGGCATAGTTAACAATTGTTATATGTATGCATGCGCCACATATGATACAAAACAAATCAATAACAATATATATATATATATGTGTAATTCAGTTTTTTTTTCTGATAATGACATTCCGTCGTTAGAACCGTCGTTCTTTGAGCCCGACGTGTTTTTAAAATATAACACGATTTACGTAGCAAATCAGTTTTACGATGCCACCACATCCATCATAACGTTTTGCGTACAAGGTTCACCGACTCCCTGCGCTTGGATGGCAACGCTATGACTTTGTCAACCAGCAGCCTCTGTCACGTGACTCATTCGAGGCCATGTGACCACACAGACGCTGAGTGCATTCGGTCGCCATCTTGCTGCAGGAATTTCGCAAAACGTTTGTTTAATGATGACATTCCGCCGTTGTTACCCAGCCCACCCAGGGATGGCGATACACTATGACTCGAGTCTGTCAGCACGTCTCATACACAGATGGTCACATCCGGCATGTGGACAGGCGGTTGGTTGGTTGGTTGGTTGTATATTCAGAACGCTTCCACCACTTTTGGTCAATGGGAGAAGGAAGGGAGAGTGGAGCCATGTCCCAGGGGGTAACCCCCTACTCTTTGTGAAGGACATGGGCTCTGCATCCTGCGACCACACAGACATGGCCACCGCGGGGCGCGAGCCACCGATCCACGTGCCGTTAGGCTCTCGGGTGGCCAGAACACTCAACACGAGCGCTCTAACTCACCGAACTATCGGGCCGGCACCGACAGGCAGTGGGACCTTTTATCTGTCAGGGTGGCATTTTTTTGTTGAAAAACTGAATTTGTTTTATGTTATAAAACGACTTTCTTCAATGAGGATATTGCACCATGGTTTAAACCTGTCGCGGGCAAATTTTAACCAGTCTAAATACACATATTGTCCCCCTCCTCCCGCCCCCCCCCAATAATTGTCACTTTGTTTACGTTTTCCCTCCACAAATATTATATTCCAAACTTGGCACCAGGCCAGTTTCTTGTAACCCGGATACATGGCTGCTCATACGCGCTGGTACCCGACGCGCGTGAGAGCCATTAAGTGCACCCCACATGAGGCCAGGAATTGGTGGGGGTGTCCGTGCGTCGTGTAGACTTTTGCCCTTATCAATAAATTGGCTACCATCCAAAGTGATAAAAGGTAATTCCACAATAATGGTGAACGTTGCTTTCGTTGTGTAATATTCGCTGTGCGCATTTAAGAAAGTCTCATTACTGCAATAAACAACACACATTTTTCTCGACACTCGCTCCGCTATTTTGACTTATCTTTCGTTGCGAGATTTTCAAAGGGGTGGAGCGAATTTGTGTAAACTTCGTGCTATTTAGTGCATATATGACATTGAATATGAAGCTACGAATGAAAGGGTAACACTTGTGGAATTACGTTTCAACACTTTTGGTGGTAGCCAATTTACTGATAAGGGCAAATAGATACATGATGCTGAGACACCCCCACCAACTCCTGGTCACATGTGGGTTGTACTTCATGACTCTCTCGCGCTATGGAACTATCAGACTTTGGCATAAAAATAGTACACCATAGATAACTGCCAGAGAACGCACTACGAGAACCAATTAGTTGCGTCATTTTCTCGTACATATTTCACCCAGAGAACCCCAGAGAAAATCGCGATATTATCCACGTCAAATTAACAACAGAAAAAGCCACTCACTGAGTTGACAGTTCGCTCCGTAGAAAGCAGACGGACATGAACACAGGTAATAGCCCACGTGGTCCTCACAGGTACCTCCGTTCATACAGGGGTCGGTGAGACAATCGTCCGTCTCTGAAAATAAAACACCCTAGTGTCAGGCAGTGCACAGGAAATAAGCAAACAGTGGTGCGAAGGCACTGTTTTTGGCACAGGTTCATTTGCCTGATACAGGAGCCTCCCCCACCCCTCCCCTTCTTCTTTGAAGTGAACCCTTACACCGATATTTGACTGTCTCTCAGACATCATTAGAGACTCGCTAGAGAACTAGACTCCCTAGAGACCTAGACTCCCTAGAAACCTATACTCCCTAGAGACCTAGATTTCCTATATACCCAGACTCCCTAGAGATCTAGACTCCATAGAGACCTATACTCCCTAGAGACTCAGACTCTCTAGAAACCTAGATTCCCTAGAGACATATACTTCCTAGAGTCTAGACTCCCTAGATACATAGAATACCTAGAGACCTAGACTCCCTAGAAACCTATGCTCCCTAGAGACAGACTCCCTATAGTGACATATACCCCCTAGATACCTAGACTCCCTAGAGACCTAAACTCCATAGAGACATATACCCCCTAGATACCTAGACTCCCTAGAGACCTAGACTCCCTAGATACCTAGACTCCCTAGAAACCTAGACTCCCTAGATACATAGACTCCCTAGAGACATATACACCCTAGATACCTACACTCCCTAGAGACCTAGATTTCCTATATACCCAGACTTCCTAGAGCAGTAGAGTTCCTAGCGACCGAGACGCTCTATAGCGTCTCCCACAGACTCCCCAGAGATCTATGCTCCCTATAGAACTAGACACCCAAGAAATTTAGACGAGCTCTAGACTGCCACCTAGATAATTACGACGAATATGGTTTGGCTTAGGTGAAAGAAAGTTTTCTAGCATAACTGAGCGTTAAGCACCTCAGCTTTTCTTGCCCAGCTAAGGGAAATTTGAACGTATACATCGCTCTGCTTACCTAGACACGAGAAGTCTGTTGCCATGTCATAGCCCTCCAGACAGGAACAATTGAAGGAGCCCTCGGTGTTCTCACAGAGCTGTCCGCAGCCTCCGTTGTTAACTAGACACTCGTTAATGTCTGTAAACCAAATAACACAGATTTAGTTACTTACTCTCATTAAGAACAACATTTAAATTACTATTATAATTTTTATTAAAGTGTTCACATCAGCCGAAAAAGAGAGAAGGACATCCCGCGCCCGTCACGTGATTGCTGACACCGTAACATACCGGTGGTCACCGTAACATACCGTTCGTCACCGTAACACACACCGGTCGTCAACGTAACATACCGGTCGTCAAGATAACGTACCGGTCGTCACCGTAGCTTACCGGTCGTTACCGTAACATAACGGGCGTTACTGTAACATACCGGTCGTCACCGTAACATACCGGTCGTCACCGTAACACACACCGGTCGTCAACGTAACATACCGGTCGTCAAGGTAACGTACGGGGCGTTACCGTAGCTCACCGGTCGTTACCGTAACATACCGGTCGTCACCATAACACACCGGTCGGCGATCTGATTTTTTGGTGATTTTACCTTCACACTTGGGGATTTTATCTTCACACTTGGCGATATTGTATTTGAACTATGCGATTTTACCTTGGCATTGGGTCTGGTTGACTAGACTGTATCCCTCGTTACAGCTACATTGGAAGCCGCCGACCAGGTTGGTGCAGACATGGTCGCAAGTGTCCGGGTCGGCACACTCGTCGATATCTGCCACACGTAGCAACATTACATGTCATCATTTAATCCTAGACACAGTGAAACTGTCATTGAAGCTTTGGAATGTCAAATTAATCATATACGGTGATTAATATGATTAAGCTTATTACTCTGATCCTTTCGACCTATAATAGTAAGATTTTCGGCATGTTTCATTACATAATATAAGCGTCACATTGTCTTGAATCAAGTAACTATAAAGCATGTCTTTATCCCGAAGAAATATGAAAAGAAGTAATTTATTTATTAAAAACTGTTCATACAACATTAACAGTGGGGGGGGGGGGGGCGCAAGGGGTATTTCCGTTCCTCGGGAATGGGCTTTAAAATATACCGTGAACTGGGAAGGAGGAAAATAATTCTTCGTGAACTGAGGATGGGGTATTAGCCGACAGCCGTGATCAAGGATTGTCATTAATGGCGAAATGGGAATTTCCATATTAATTAACCGTGAATCGGGAAATCGTCTATTTAGTATCATGTATCCGCCCTTCCATTGTATGCGGGAGTTCTTCTTTTAATTCATCGTGATATGGGAATGCAGAAATTTAGTCTTCGTGGTCTGGGAACCTGACCCCCCCCCCCATATTAATTGGTGTTACGATATCGCACGAATGGTGTGAATGAGTGCATTATGATGAATGGTATTGATAACTGTTCCAGACTATTTAGGTCAGGTCAAGGGGCCAAGAGTGGAAGGTATGTCTGAGTGGTGTAACATATCCGACTGACAGATGAGCCGGCGTGAAAAGCCGAAATGTGCCCCCGTGCCCGGTTGCCTATATAAAATACCTGATATTTAGACCCGTTCCGGTCCATGTGTTCGCATGGTGTCATTATGATAGATACAGGGTGGTGGGGCGGAGGGCGGCGAGTGGGGGGGGGGGGGGGATCTCCCTATCTCCTGTCGGCGTTGCATGCACGTGTCATGAAGTAGTGTGTGAATAGAAAGAATCAACGAACTGAACATGCAATACAATATGGTGACAGCGGTGGGCTGACCATTATCTGATACTTCAACCAATAGGCTATCCATTTACGGGGGCGGATCCAGCAATGTGAAAAGGGGGCGGGGGGTTCCAATGAGAACTTGCGACCGGGTGGAGCGGGGGGGGGGGGGGGTCCACGCCGCCTCAGAGATAGGATACTTCCTAAAAAAATGGGTGGGGGATCCACGCCTCATATGGCGTAAATGTTGCATTTCAAAACGACATTCTTCCTCTAAAACCGGAGAGGGTTCTCTGGACACCCACCTTCGAAGCTTATATCATATCCTGACCCACATTCAAAGATTATATCATATACTGACCCACCTTCACAGGTTATATCATATCCTGACCCACCTTCACAGGTTATATCATATCCTGTCCCACCTTCACAGGTTATATCATATCCTGACCCACCTTCACAGGTTATATCATATCCTGACCCACCTTCACAAGTCACGCCGTCCGGAGCCAGCCGGTAGTTTTCATAGCAGGAGCACACTAGGACACGCCCGTTCATAACGCCACACAGCTGGTCACAAGGGTTCTCGTCGCTCGACAAGCAATGGTCGACTGCCATTGGAGACAAATTGTAATCGATTAGCAGTTTGTTTCAGCAATATGACAATGGCAACTTTAGTAGAATCTGTGATTGAGAATAATAAACCATGAAAGTGTGTACATATATGTAATGCGCAAACAGTTCAAACATGGGCAAGGTTCTTCCCAGGGCCATATTTATGTATATACTAGCCGCCTAGCGTCTAGCGTTCGCAGTAATAAGCGAAAGAAATAACAGTATGACAGTATTTAGGTTCATACGTCAAATAGTAGCAGGCAAAGGCAGACATTGGGCAGAAATAATATCGATAATAATATTGACCGGGAGGTACTGAATAACGAGACATAAATGTTAAGGATGATTTCAACATATATGATAATTAGAATTGTTTCTGTACGTCGGTCTTTAACGACACGCGCCCGCTCAGTTATTTTGCGCATGTTTGTTGATTACAAATGAATGTTATAATTTCAACATATACGATTATTAGAATTGTTTTTGTACGTCGGTCTTTAACGACACGCGTGTGGAAGCGAGACAGCACGGGATTTGTTTGTTTTGATGACGGTTCGGGCGATAAGGCGTTGGGGGAAATATTATTACTGTTGGCACCAAGCCAGGTAGCCCGCCGCAGGCCGCGGGATAAGGTGATAAGCACCCAGCAGTTGTGTTGACACATGTGATAGCTTTGACACATCTAAGAGTGACGACTGGATATTAATAGGTTCTCATGGCGTAGGTTCTCAAGGCGGCTGCTGGGGCCAATGGGCTCTTGCATGCCGCGGCATAGTGGGACAGACAGCTTCATTTTATTAGTATAGATATATATATATGGCGATCTATACATTTATATATATATATTGTGGTTGGATAAGACATGTCGCAGATGCAGCTACCTGGATACGTAAACACGACATGATGGGTGCAACTCGTTGGGCCCGGACGGTTACATATATATACTGCCTGGGATACCCAACACGTGACAATGCTCTACCGGGTGTACCAATCGGGCTGCGCCGCATGCCAATCAAATATGCATACCGGTGACGTACGGTGCATTTAGGGGCACTGGCACTAAGTGAATCGATCAGGATACACGTAACACGCGGAATGGACGGGCGGACAGACACGGACGAAGGACTATATCGGGAGCGTAATGGGCTTACCTCTGGGGTATATCCGGGCTACCAAAGAATGTCACCCCTTGGTTTACAGTCCACTGCGGCGTAGTCGGCATTACCCACACATAGCTTTCGCACGAATAGTGCATTTTCGTCTTAAGCCTCTTGGGTCCGCAGTAGTCGGATTCATAATGCAGAACTTGTTTTTTATGAGAACGTGTTGACGCTTTGTTTATTAAAAGAATCCACCTGCTGGTTGAATATTGGTCCATTTTGGACCGGATGAAATCGCTCGACAAATGTTTCACTTAAAAGTAATTACGTCTATTGGCGCAACATAATTATGAACAGGGCCCCACTGCATCCTGCTTACCCAGGGGCGGATCCAGAGGGGACCGAGCCGGCATCGCCCCCCCCCCCCCCCATTTAGGGCCGAAATGTATACCATTTAACAAATGAAAACCAAAAAGCTTCTCAAAACCGGCCTACCCCTATTCCGGCATATCTGGGTCCGACCCTGTTACCAGCTGGGCTAGCCAGAGAGCCACTTCTAGTGTTGGACTCACCGTAGAGATTAGAATCTGCGGCGGTATCCAGGTCCTCGTCATCGGCGACCAATGCTCGGATGGCATTCTGCGCTACAGCCAGGACCATTTCTTCGGCGCGCTCATTGGTGGGTATAGTCACTGCATAGTTGGATAGCACACTACCCTTTCTGTTGAGGGAAAACAACGTCTTGATCGTTAAGTCGACATATTAGGATACCTGCTTATCATTAGCCGATATCGCGCAATTGATCTCTAATCGCAAACAATTTATTATTTATTTTTGCTTTACTTATAGTTGTGTATCACAATGCCCGAAATGGTAAGACAAGGATATTATTATTAATATATATTTACATCCGATTTTTGCGCTGTAACTTGTAAAGTGCAAAACACACGCGTTTCGAGCTCCTCATGTTTGACGAAATGTGTGTATTTCAAATGCTTGTCAAGTTAAAGGTAGTAAATGTAGCATTGCAATTCGGCGCCTAAACAATATATAGATATCTGATTAAAATTAAATACATTACTGATTACAATTATTGACTGCACTTAATTAACATTATTGATAAACTTTCGTTACTTGTAATTAATTACAAATGTACAAAATTTAAAAATGTCCACCACCCATACCCATATATCCATAATAAATTATAACATATAATACAAAAGTCCTTTTTTTAATAGTAAATATTGGTTATTTATAAAACATGTTGTTTATAACCTATAATGCTGACTTACTCGAAGGACATCACCATGCAGTAGACATCTTTCTCCCCTGCGTCTGCTAGACCACCGACCAGCTGAGGGTGAGAGGGTCACCAGTGAGAGGGACACCAGTGAGAGGGACATTAGCGAGAGGGACACCATTGAGAGGGACACCAGTGAGAGGGACACCAGTGAGAGGGACACCAGTGAGAGGGACACCAGTGAGAGGGACATTAGCGAGAGGGACACCAGTGAGAGGGACACCAGTGAGAGGGACACCAGTGAGAGGGGCACCAGTGAGAGGGACATTAGCGAGAGGGACACCAGTGAGAGGGACACCAGTGAGTGGGACACCAGTGAGAGGGACACCGGTGAGAGGGACATTAGCGAGAGGGACACCAGTGAGAGGGACACCAGTGAGAGGGACACCAGTGAGAGGGACACCAGTGAGAGGGACACCAGTGAGAGGGACACCAGTGAGAGGGACACCAGTGAGAGGGACACTAGTGACAGGGACACCAGTGAGAGGGACATTAGCGAGAGGGACACCAGTGAGAGGGACACCAGTGAGAGGGACACCAGTGAGAAGGACACCAGTGAGAGAAGGACACCAGTGAGAAGGACACCAGTTAGAGGGACACCAGTGAGAGGGACACCAGTGAAGGGGACACCAGTGGGAAGGACACCAGTGAGAGAGGGACACCATTGAGAGGGACACCAGTGAGAGGGACACCAGTGAGAGGGACACCAGTGAGAGGAAGAGGGACACCAGTGAGAGGGACACCAGTGAGAGCGACACCAGTGAGAGGGACACCAGTGAGAGGGACACCAGTGACAGGGACATTAGCGAGAGGGACACCAGTAAGAGGGACACCAGTGAGAGGGACACCAGTGAGCGGGAGAGGGACACCAGTAAGAGGGACACGAAGTGAGAGGGACACCAGTGAGAGGGACACCAGTGAGAGGAAGAGGGACACCAGTGAGAGGGACACCAGTGAGAGGGACACCAGTGAGAGGGACACCAGTGAGAGGGACACCAGTGAGAGGGACGCCAGGGAGTGGGACACCAGTGAGAGGGACACCAGTGAGAGGGACACCACAGAGAGGGACACCAGTGAGAGGGAATGCAGATAGAGAGGGGTCACGTCATCATTGCTAACTGGCTAATGTGTTAAAACAGCACAAAATGCATGTATTATGGCAACAGTATAAGACTATAGTGTTGTCACTAATGATAATATCAAAGTCAACACAAAGGAAAAAAAACATATCTGGTTACAGTTGGTCATTGTTAACATGGCATATCCCCCCCCCCCACCATGCCACAAATAAAGAGGGGGGCCTTCAATGCTCCTCAACCCCGATCTACCGATATATCGTATAAGTAATACGTAAGCTATGCTGTAACAATGGTTTGCTCTAACATGGAAGAACCTTGCCGCTCACTTTATACTGGTAGGCTAGGGAGATGTTGGCCCTACATTGCCGCACACTTTGTCCTGGTAAGCTAGGGAGATGCTAGCCTTACCTTGCCGCACACTTTATACTGGTAGGCTAGGGAGATGTTGGCCCTACATTGCCGCACACTTTATCGCAGTAGGCTGGGAAGATGTTGGTCTTACCTTGCCGCTCACTTTATCCCGGTAGGCTAGGAAGACGTTGGCCTTACCTTGCCGCACACTTTATTCCGGTAGGCTAGGAAGATTTTGGCCAATGACAGCACACTTTATCCTGGTAGGCTATTAAGATGTTGGCCTTACCTTGCCGCACACTTTATCCCGATAGGCCAGGAAGAGAGCCGAGGTGGGGTCGTTGAGTTCATCGTGCCAGTTCCAGCCCGGAAAGTAGAGGGAGCCTCGCAGCGGGAGACCGGTCGCGTTGGCCATCGGGTTGGAGGGGTTGGTAGCCGTCGCCGGGGGAATGATAGTGGTACTCCCTGTGACGGTATAACGGGAGACCGGGCTCTCAATGTCAACCAGGTAATCCAGAATCATCAGATCCAGAGTCAGAGTTTCTTTGATCAAGTGCATTAAGGCATAACTTCAAATAGATTCGAATATAATACATGTATAAAGCGACTTGATCAGGAGACCTCCAGTAAGGCATGTGCGATCAATTTCATGGGGAACCACGTCAGAAGTGATAAATAGAATGACGATATGCGAACCGCCGGTGTGAATCGTATGTAATAACACCACTGGTAGGAGCAAATACAACGAATGTTGACAGTCACATAAACAGATAAGGGGCCTTATATTATATCGTTACAGTTGTAATGCCCTGTAGGTAGCGCGCTCGACTATTGTCGTATGTGCTCTGGTAGGCCAGCCCTAGCGGCCGGTGCGTGACTCGAGACTCTCCTGTGCATATGTAAAATACGGCGCCGATCGGTTTACTCACCTGTGTCTGATGTGCCGCCGTAGGTGAGAGCGACCACGATGGCGGCCATTAACATGAATGACGTCACGTCCGGTTTACTCACCTGTGTCGGATTTGCCCCCGTAAGTGAGAGCGACGGCGATGGCAGCCGTTAACGTGAGTGACGTCACTTCCGGTTTACTCACCTGTGTCGAGTGTGCCGCCGTAGGTGAGAGCGACGGCGAAGGCGGCCGTTACCTTGAATGAAGTCACTTCCGGTTTACTCACCTGTGTCGGATGTGCCGCCGTAGGTGAAAGCGACGGCGATGGCTGCTGCCACGGCGCCGAGGACGAGGAGCACGACGATTGTGATCACCACAGGGCCGGCCACAGACCTCTTCTTCAGGGAGCCTCCATCGCCATTTCCGGGGTATCTGGCATTGAAAAACATTATCCCGTATTGTGAGGCCAAACATTTGTGTTTCTAATATCTATAAGTTGATCATGTATGAAGATCATGCCAATTACCTTACATTGTGAGGGCAAACAGTTCTGTTCCTAATAGGCATAACTTGATCATGTATGCCTTCAAGACCACCCAGAGAGCAATCTAGTTTGTGTGACTGGCTGCTAGTTGGAAATTCACCCTTTGCTAAAGAGAAAGGAAGCTTATGCCCATCGTAATTCCTAGCTTCCCTATGTACTGCAAGCGAAATCTCTAATTCCTTGCTTCCCTATGTACCGCAAGCGAAATGTTAATTTTTTATTGACAAATACTAACGAATTACATAATAACATGGAATCCCATTTCAGTTAGAATAAGTACACATAGTAAAGTAATAGAAGTTATAAACAGGCAATGTCAATGGACATTCCAAATCCCACTAAACAATAAAAACAACAGTAATTTGAACAGCATCCGATTGGTGTGTAGATTCTAAGGCTGTCAATCTATGAATTATGGGGACGCGGCGGATACGGGATCAGGGCACAATGCCCATGGGATCCAACCGGAAGTGGGTCATAGAGCACGCGGATGGATTGGATTGGGACTCCCACCTGGACGGTCTATAAGGTGGATTCTCGATGACGTTTCCGGAAGGATCCTGACGCACCCCTCGACCTTTCCACGTCCTTGGGTCCATCCACTCGTACCACCAGGATCCACTGTTGTAGGTGGGTTCGTTCGGCTGCCAAAGAAACGGACGTCACTTTAGGTTAGTTGGTTGGTTGGTTATTCAGGAAGCTGTAACCACTTTTGGTCATATCGCGTCAATAGGAGAAGGAAGGGAGAGTGGAGCCATGTCCCCGGGGGTAACCCCCTACTCTTTACGAAGAAAGACATTGGATTTTTATCCTGCGACCACACAGACATGGCCACAGCAGGGCTCGAACCACCGACCCACGTGCCGTTAGGCTCTCAGGTGGCCAGAGCACTCAAGGCGAGCGCTCTAGCCCACTGAGCTGTCACGCCGGCCTCCGTCACTTTAGGAGGTCAGGGGTTTATCTAGGGAGGGTAGGGGATTGGGGGTCAGGGGCGTGGTAACCGCCCCACCCCCCGTCCTGTCGGAAAGCGACATTTTGTAGATGCAAACCAGAGGCGGATCCAAGGGGTGGGGGGGGGGGTAGTTAAACCCATTCCATTCAGAAGACTGGACGTCAAGGTCTGTTAAAGTCGAAACATTTTCCGAGAAGTACAGGGTTATTTTTGTAAATGCAATTGTGCCTGTCATCATCAATTAACGACGTTACCCTTCACCCTTTGAGTGCACTCTGCCCTTCAGAGGGAGCTCGTTCCTCACATCACCTCTGCCCCACGTCACCGACAACCTCACGGTTGACCCCAACGGTCATGGGGTCACGAATGCTTTTAGAGGCTTTTTTCGAGGGAATACTGAATTTTCTACGCAGAATTTGAAAAATAAAGACATTCCGTTGTCGAATGATCACAATGAAACAGTTAAGCACAAACGTATTTCCAAATAACACGGGGTCAAAGTTCAAAACGCTTCACGCCTTTCACCTCGACCGCACTCGAAAATATAGTTCGAAAGTAACATGGCTTCAAATTAATCAAACTTAAATGCATTAGTCAGGAATGGTACCAGTGGCACCGTAAACGCTAAATAGTGGTGTATTTGATGCCAAACTGCGAATTTATCTTCGATTAGATTCATTTCAATTTTCGGGTATGAAGGATAATTTTGATGGTAAAATTTGACGTGGGGCAGAGGGACTATGGCGCAAGCGTAACGCCCTCTGCCGGGAGATCGAGGCGAGTGGTGAAACGTTGGAAATTTGCATACTAAATTATATATGGGACTAACATTATGGAAGTTACTAAATTGTTGGGTAGCCATGTTATATGTGAAGGGTTTGTTATTCCACTGAGTTCTTAAATCAAACTAATTCACTATCCAGTAGTAGTTCTTAAATCAAACTAATTCACTATCCAGTAGTATTTCAAACTAATTTACTATCCAGTAGTATTTCTTAAATCAAACTAATACACTATCCAGTAGTATTTCAAACTAATTCACTATCCAGTAGTATTTCTTAAATCAAACTAATTCACTATCCAGTAGTATTTCTTAAATCAAACAAATTCACTATCCAGTAGTATTTCTTAAATCAAACTAATTCACTATCCAGTAGTATTTCTTAAATCAAACTAATTCACTATCCAGTAGTATTTCTTAAATCAAACTAATTCACTATCCAGTAGTATTTCTTAAATCAAACTAATTCACTATCCAGTAGTATTTCAAACTAATTCACTATCCAGTAGTATTTCTTAAATCAAACTAATACACTATCCAGTAGTATTTCAAACTAATTCACTATCCAGTAGTATTTCTTAAATCAAACTAATTCACTATCCAGTAGTATTTCTTAAATCAAACAAATTCACTATCCAGTAGTATTTCTTAAATCAAACTAATTCACTATCCATTAGTATTTCTTAAATCAATCTAATTCACTATCCAGTAGTATTTCTTAAATCAAACTAATTCACTATCCAGTAGTATTTCTTAAATCAAACTAATTCACTATCCAGTGGTTTCTCTTTAATTAAACTAATTCACTATCCAGTAGTATTTCTTAAATCAAACTAATTCACTATCCAGTAGTTTTTCTTTAATCAAACTAATTCACTATCCAGTAGTATTTCTTAAGTCAAACTAATTCACTTTCCAGTAGTATATGTACACGTATGTCGGCTGCGTAACAAGGGATAACACATGATAGACAACATATTTGTTAACCAGTTATAGGAAAATCAGCAGATCAGAATTGGTACGAATGTTTACTATAGAATAGGTCCACAATTGCTGCCCTAAAGCTTACTTTTCGGAATAGGTATAGTAAGGATTTTACACCGCAACACAACATGAATCATCCGGTACTCAACCCTAGGAACAATGTCTACACATGCACCGACCGAGGTAGCGACAGTATTATAAAATTTTTATTTCTAATTGATGGGTTGATAGTCTGATGTCGTATTTTTTGCCTGTAAACCTGGAAGAGGAACGGTCCCCGCGGGCCTTAATACACACTTCCTGTTGATACATTTATGTCCAATGTTCTACAGGAGCTGGGGCCCATTGAACAAAAAACTAACACATTATTCACACGTCAGGGGAAATCACTTCTTAATTCAAAATTGCCAGGGATATAACAACCCAAATTATCTACCAATTCCCTCTCGTTTGTAGACATTAAAGGCTACCCTCTAACCGGTCTACCAAGTAACCTCCAGCAGATCTACCAAGTACCATCTAACCGGTCTGCGAAGAACCCTCTAACAGATCTACCAAGTACCTATAACCGGTCTACCAAGTAACCTCTAGCATATCTTCCAAGTACCATCTAACCGGTCTGCGAAGAACCCTCTAACAGATATAACAATACCGTATAACCGGTCTACCATGTACCTTCTAACAGATCTACCAAGCACCCTCTAACAGATGTACCATGTACCCTCTAACCGGTCTACCAGGTACCCTCTAACCGGTTTACCAAATACCCTCCAACAGATGTACCATGTACCCTCTAACCGGTCTACCAAGTAACCCGAAACCGGTCTACCAAGTACCCTGCAACCAGTCTAGGAAGTACCCTCTAACCGCGGTCTACCAAGTACCTTCTAACAAATCTACCAAGTACCCTCTAACCGGTCTACCAAGTATCCTCTAGCCGGTCTACCAAGTACCCTCTAACCGGTCTACCAAGTATCCTCTAACCGGTCTACCAAGTACCCTCTAACCGGTTTATTGAGTACCCTCTTCCCGACCTACCAAGTACCCTCTAACCGGTCTACCAAGTATCCTCTAACACATCTACCAAGTACCTTCTAACCGGTCTACCAAGTACCATCTAACCGGTCTACCAAGTACCCTCTAACCGGTCTACCAAGTACCCTCTAACCGGTCTACCAAGTACCTATAACAGATCTACCAAGTACCCTCTAACCGGTCTAACAAATAGCCCAAAACCGGTCTACCAAGTACCATCTAACCGGTCAATCAATTACCTTTTAACATATCTACCAATCACCCGCTAACTGGTCTACCATGTACCCTCTAACGATTCTACCAAGTACCCTCTAACTGGACTACCAAGTACCCTCAAACCAGTCTACCAAGTACCTTCTAACACATCTACCAAGTACCCTCTAACCGGTCTACCAAGTGCCCTCTAACCGGTCTACCAAGTACCCTCTAACCGGTCTACCAAGTACCCTCTAACACATCTACCAAGTACCTTCTAACCGGTCTACCAAGTACCATCTAACCGGTCTACCAAGTACCCTCTAGCCGCTCTGCCAAGTACCCTCTTACCGGTCAACCAAGGACCCAGGACATGCTAAGATGTGTAGACAGTCACGCCGACACCCCAGACAGAACTAACGAACTAAGTCCAATAGTGTAATATGATTCTATCGGGTATGGGTGGTGGGAGGAAGGACAGCTACGTATATGTGGTATGGGACAACTGCCCTTCCTTCAAAATAGCGTGCTTCCATGACTACGTCGTTCAAGTAGATGAGTGGGAGTGGCGGACATAAGGCGATGGCTTCCAATCGGGAGTTTTATTTGAAAACAAATGTTGTTTATTTGGACAAGGGAGTTAAAGGTCTCTCCTTTACAGATATGCGGCATGTTCTGAACACAACCAATTACTTGTTATCACGAGATGGTCGTTGAGGTCTCCACACTCTCACGGACGCAGCGGGGGGGCGGGATTCAAGCATTTGAAAAGGGTGGCGGGGACGGCTCTGAATAAAATTGCTTTTGACGACCGAGGGCAGTCTTGCGACCGGACCGTCGGGGTAAGGGGGGGGGGGGGCGGGGTCCACGCCGCGCCAGATAGCGTTCTTCCTTAAAAAGGAGGGGGGATCCGTACCCCCTGGACCCCCCCCCCCTCTGGATCCGCCCTTGCAGACGGGTACCGAACAGAATGATGACCAGAATGCAAAACTTCTGCTTCAGCTATGGGGTCCGCTCTGTAGTGAGCAATTTTGTAGTTAACCTAACTGATCAACTGTGCTTCCATCTAGTGGGCCATTTCGTAGTTAACCTAACTGATCAAATGTGCTTCCATCTAGTGGGTCATTTCGTATTTAACCTAACTGATCAACTGTACTTCCATCTAGTGGGTCATTCGGTATCAATAGTGCGACGACAAACCCGGGGGTGGAGGGGGGGGGGGAGGAGGGGTAAATATTCAAAAATATATAAGTAGGGGCCGCTGGGAGCCCCATAATATTTACCCATCCAAGCTAGCACTGTAAAATTAAGGCCCTTCCATTACCAGCTGAGAAAGTTGCTCGACTTTGGCCAAATCCATTATGACGAAAATCCATAGGAGTGCATACATTATGTGCAAGAAACTGGCTTGGCGCCTGTCTCCTTTGACCTTGCGTCTGTTAAGATGGTAAAGAGGTCATCTAGGTCAGACTGTTCAAGATTTTCAGGTTTCAAGAAACTGTAAATGGCTAATAATAGGGAAGACCCGGGCTAGTTCGCCCCCGGGGCAAGTCCGGCCAGCTCGATTATTATGTTATTCGGTTACGTAATGGTCGACCAGCTGACAACAGCAGGTCACTTGATTCGTTCAGCGCGTGCAGGGCGAAAACAGGGGCTGTCTGTTAAACTCGCGACTAGAAGCAAATACATGAAATCAAACTGTGTTGGTCAATTTTTCCCTCGTAGATTGTGTTGAATTTGCTACATATGCGGGGTAGACAGACATATTATATACATATCATTCAAAAGTACAGGCAATCCCGTATTTAGTGACATTTCGCCCTCCGACGATGGGGCATGTTCGCCTTGTGTAGTTTGTGTGGCGAATCCAGCGAGAAAGGCAAAATCTTGGTGTAGCGCGCTACAGGGGCGGATCCAGAAAATCTGGATAGGGGGGGCCGGTTTCAGTGTCGGATCCAGATAGGCTGGATAGGGGGGGGGGGGGGCTTTGGTTTTCATTTTTAAATGGTATAAATTATGTAAAGTTCGGCCCCCCTTCCGGATCCGCCCCTGCACTATGTGCAAGAGATGGGTCCACCAGGAGTGCGCCAGGATAGACAACACATCAACATACGCGTACCTCTGATTGCGAGTCTGTCCATGCGTACCAGCCCTTAACTGATTTCTTTCTTATGTCGTTCACTTTAGTCTATAAACTTCGTCTTCTTACTTTGTCAAATGTTTTTTCTATTCGATTTCCTGGAACTACATATTTTTCGGACAAAACAAGCTTTTCTTAGCAGCGTTGTTCTTGCAGGCGAACTTGCCCCCATTAACAGATTAAGTGGGCGAACTTGCCCCCATTAACAGATTAAGTGGGCGAACGTGCCCCGCCTTCCAACCTCTCACCCAACAGACTCAACGTTCGAGCTATATGCCATTGAAACCGTGTGCTTATTAATGGCGTGTTCGATTTACATGACGGGAAACTGAAACTGTTTTTGAAATCGGTTTTAACGGTTTGCAACACCAATAGGCGAAATAATTTGTTTCAACGTGTATTATTTAGGCAATGGGATGGGTAATTATGCTTATGAAGTTGTTCCAGCCTAAATGTGCCGTCATGTTCTACCCGCGATTGAACTCTCCGTTAATAGTAAGTCTCATTAGTCTCATACTTTTGTCCAGAAGTCTCTATTCATTACATTTATCATTGACTATAGTGCTTGTGTTATTCCAACTGACAGTTCCGCGGAACCGAAACCGTCAAACCAGCTCTCTCGATAGTTTCACGGTTTCCAACAAACCGGTTTCTCGTGTCGAACAGTCATTTTGACAAACGGGTTCTAGTTTCATGTAAATCGAACACGCCCTAAGCTTATAAGTTTCATGTAATACATTGCAGGCTCTGTAGCAAGCATATCACCCGCCTTAAAATGGGTTTGGAACGGGTAAATGGCGACACGCGACACAAGCATGTTTCGCAAATCGACATTCGACATTGACCCCCAAATTCTGACACTGAGGATCGGAAAAAGCGACATCGACACGGATTAAAAAAAATCGCACTGCCAAAAAGCGACATGGAACGTTTGCGTTGTCGGGGGCCATGCACTAAACTCATGGAGAAGTGGTTGGTTGAATATTCAGGACGCTTTAGCCACGCATATCGCGTCAATGGGAGAAGGAAGGGAGAGTGGAACCCTGGGGTAACCCCCTACTCTTTCCGAAGAAAGACAAGGGCTCTTTACTGCGACCACACAGACATGGCCGCAGCGGGGCGCGAACCATTGATCCACGTGCCGTTAGAGTCCCTGGTGGCCAGAGCACTCAAGGCGAGCGCTCTAGCCCACTGAGCTACCGCCCCACGCTCTCACTCCAACGCGCAGAAGTGATGTATTATCTATCAATTACTATCCTATGCTTCTGGATCCTCCGTCCCGTAGGTGTCCCCCCTTTCAGACCCTAAAGTAAATCTGTTCCACCCCCCCCCCCCGGGGTCCCAAAAACTAAGGTTTTAACCCTTGGTCGCAATTTTCTTCAGCCTGCCCCCCCCCCCCACCCGGTCTTTTTTTATTGTGCTCCCACTTTCAAGGATTCCGGCACACGCACCTGCTGATGACATGCGGCAAAGCCCGCCTTGTCTGCGAATAATGAGGGAACGACAGTGACGGATCAAGGATGGGGAACAGGGGGCACGCCCCCCCCTCCCCCCCCCCGGCCCCACCCCACTTGTTTTTCTGGAAAATAGGCGATAAAATAGCGCATGTTTGTTATATGGCCTTATGTTTCATCCTGGTCTTATGTGTCCCCCATGAGCGCTAATCCCAATCCCTCACAGCTATTCGCCAATCCCTGACCCCTAGTACCTAACCGATGACCCCTAATCCCAATCCCTGACCCCTAATACCTACCCGATGACCCCTAATCCCTAATTCAATACCCCTAATCCCCAATTCCTCACAGTTAATCCCCAATCCCTGACCCCTATTACCTAACCGATGACCCCTAATGCCCAATCTCTGACCCCTATTACCTATCCGATGACCGCTAATGGTCAATCTCTGACCCCTATTACCTAACCGATGACCCCTAAAGCCCAATCTCTGACCCCTAACCCCTTAATCCCTCAGCCTAACAATAAGCTGGGGAGTGATACGGCAATGAGGGACACTTAAGACCCGGATCTTTTCTCTGAATATTGCATCAATGTCTCACAATGTCAAATAAAAGGTTGTGCCATCCGCCCCCCCCCCCCCACATACACACACCATGATCAAAATGTTGGATCCGCCGCTGAGAAATATGTATCAGTTAACAATATAATGTCCTTCATGCAACACATGGACGCGCGAGAAAGGGGCTTTCGACCCGAGCATCGTTTAAACTATTTTTACCTCGACCGCGTCAGCACCGATTGATCTCGCTGTGCACGGAATACATAGGCCTACAGCGAATCTGAAAAATTACACGTCCCTGTGGTGTACATATTGACACTGTCGTGAGGGTAAGCGGTTGGCTACCGTGGGTTCCAATGGCATACTTTACATGCGTAAAGCCAATAGGTATTAACTCCCCAAAGGGTCAGTAACCATGATGTGGAATGGTATAAAGAACAAGCCTGACCTAGATAACAGAGAACTTTAGGAGGGACTTTTGACATCAACGACATTAATGGAGCATAAAGGGGGGGGGGGCCCAACTAACTAACTATAAACGCTGACGTAGTAGTGCTCGTGTTGGGGTTGAGTTTAGGGCATGGGCGTTTCCAGGTGGGGCAAAGGGGGTACGTGCCCGCCCCCCCACCTTTCCAGACCCTAAAGTATATCTGTTCTGTGCCCCCCCCCCCCTCGCGGTCGTCCAAAAAAATGGACCCCTTGCCCCTTGAATTTCTTCCGTGTGCCCCCCCCCTCCCAGCCGTCAATGTTTTTTTTACTGTGCCCCCCCTTTCAAGGATTCCTGCACACGCCCCTGGAGGGGGGTTGCAAGAGAAATTATCCAGACTTTGTTGGTGTTTTAGGTGTTCTAGGTGTTTTAGGCCGCTGTGACGGGCTGAAGGGAGCCGAGAAGCACATCGGGACAATGAACTGTTGCTGGATGACACATGCCCCAGTTGCTGGTACTGGGGTTGTGACCTGTATCGCAGCCCGCTTACCCACTGGATGAACTAAGGAGATCCTTATGTGCACACAACGGCTTAGCGGGGCATAGGACCGGACTCGAACCCAGGACCTTTTGATCTATGGTCTAGCTATGTCAGGAGTAACGTATCATTCGACAACACGTTGTGGCTCACCGTGCGCTCATACAAGCCCATTAACAAATCTCAGAAGCTATAATAACAAAACAGCCTGTTCCGTGCGTAACTTACTTATAACTTTCAACCAAAAGCCAATGTGGCAATTGCGCACACAACCGAACAGCCACACACATACAGACATGCATAGCGCAGTTTGAAACCCTTGAGTTAGCAGTACAAAACATGCGTGCTTCAAGTACCGTCTGATGTTGTTTTTCATTGCGACTAGCGTTGACAAGAGCGGGAAGTTCACCGTCTTCGGTCCGCTCTCGCCAGTTTTGATTACGCAGCGTAAAACCTTCAACCTAACTCCCAAGATTAAGCACAAGCGACATATATATCTCAATTTGCAGAAAACTCGTTTTCATTTACTAATTGTTTCATGCTATAAATTAAGAAACCTAATAAACACCGCCGTTTCGGTTGTGATGTGTCTATCCCGGGACACCGCGGAACTCTGTCGCCGCAATACTACTAATACCAAAGCATTGAGAGGCACAAAACGTGATGACGTTTACCACTAAGTTGAAAATCCTTTTTTTATTATTCAAAGACTTATAGACTCATTAGTTTTGGCCGGAAAGAGCTCGATATGCAACTTTTTTCGGATTCATTTTATCCTTTTCAAGGGATGAATGCATCAGATTTTTGTGTACTCTAAACGTGTCTACATAACTAAAAAAACTTAGAAATCTCTCGCGAAGAATGCTCTCCAGGTGGAAAAACTTTCACGTGAATACTACTTGCAATGGGGCACCACGGTGGTCCCGCTTACTGACTGAACAAACACTTTTTGTTGAAATAGAGATGTGTTGAAGAGTGTTTAAGTATTCCGTTGGGAATATGTACACCTCCCTTACTCCATGGTGGGGCGAAGGCGGGAAGATAACCCACGCACGCAGTGTGCACACCTGTCCCGAGATCTACGTCTGAGTCTTGCTCTGCATTTAGTAGTCTTTCATTTAGTACGTCTTTCATTTAGTACGTCTACATTTAGAAACTCAAAAGTACTACATTTTTACTCTACAAGACGTTGAGTCTCATGTTGTGTGTGCATAACATATGCAAATAATTACAAATTTGGAGGATAATTCAGTAGAAGATTTGAGCGTTATATTGTCGCCAACATAACACATATTAACTCAGCATGTGATGTTGTTGAATTAGGAAAGTGCAAAGAATTAAGCGAATGTCACCTCACTACCATCTGTACGTGCCACTACCCCAATTAAAACTAATTATCACTCAGTATCTGATATTCTTGCGTTTGGGTTTGATGAAAATATTATCCTTTCCGCGTTTTGTCTTATTACAACGTTTCTCCTACAAACACTTTCTGCAATAATCTTCTCCCATGTAAAGATATACATGAAAAACGGGGGTAAACAAAAGGACTATTCATTTAAGTTGAGCTATAATCGTCCACTTCTCCACTAGAAACAACGCAAACACAATTTAAATAACAAATGTAACAAGATAGGACCAACGGATAATGTTATTTTGTTTATGGGGACTTTAACGCGTTCTTATGTTTGTGATATGGAATCAGTAATATCAAGTCGAGGAATTGGTGTGAGACTCCAATGGATAATGCCTGAAGTGCATGCTATAAGTAACCCGCAATAGGCCTGCATGCGATAATCATGCAGATCGGCATGTTATATGAACGGGGAGAAGGACACGTACCCGGTAAGCAGCTCCATTGTAATCCATTTTCAACACAAGAAAGTTTGATTAATCCGCCTTAACTTTGTCTCCCGAAGTGCGTGTCAATTGTTATTCCTCATTTCCGCCTATCAATACATCGTCTGAAAGGCAGTAAGATCCGATAAAATGATGGGGACTTCAATGCAGTTTAGGAATAGGACTGTGCGAAGCCAGTGACAATGGAAGTGGACCTTTGCAGAGGGTGTCTCTCGCTAGTGTGAGACGGTAAAAGAGATCAGCTCCACGAGGGTGGTGGTAAACGATCGAGAATCATTGGCTCCCTGTTTTTAGGGCCGATGTGCTTCGTGGATGGTATCCCCCCGGCGAACGCGCGAATTCAGAGCGTTAAGGTCCGTGACGTCGACTTGGGCCCCGCCTTGACCCCCCCCCCCCCCCTCCTCGCGGCACCCTACCCCCATACATACACAGCCCCATGCACGCCCCGGCTCTGTCTCTCTCACTCTCTACACCATCATAGCCTCACAACTCTGAACTACCCCACCCCCACCCAACACTCACCCTTCATATCTTCACGCACCCCCCCCCCCTCTCACCCGTTACCCCCCAGCTTTATGCGCTGGCCCACCCACACACCCTCCCCGTCAGCAAGGCCTGACTCCGCCCGGTCGTCGCTTCCACCCTCGCACCACCTCTCAACTCTCTCAACCGTGTAAAACCAGCCCAATTGTTGCCATAAAGGGTATGGTTTCAGCATACCAACCAACGGAGGTGGAGGAGGGGATGGGGGGGGGGGGGTTGAGCTGCGGACACCCTAGGTGGGTGGGGCTCGACCCTCTACACGTCAACGCACCCTAGTACCAGAGTAAAACAACCACACGTGGGTATAAGGATATTGGGTGACTCACGCATGCGCGCGGTCGGTTTGCTTGGGTTTTCGCCAGAAGGAGTGGCGCAACACAAGGGATGCAGTCAACTCTTTTGGGCAATAACATCCTTGACCATTTATTTACAGCCCACCACTCTAGACTATGCTTTTTTGGATGACGTAGGCCCTAAAGACAGGCGCATTTCTTTGGGCCAGGACCGGTAGGCCGCCCAAAGATTCACACCGGTCATATCCGGCTAATTTAAGGGCAATGGAACCAGCATAGGCAGTCACTCAAGATGATCAATCAGCAGCCATCTTCTTCCGAATGTCCCCGTGCTGACTTGAACGGGGCACATCGGCATACCGAATAAATGCGTGCGCACCCGACCCGGGTAAAAGAAGTGTCTTGCGGTAAACCGAAGCGTAATATGCGTATTCGGTCCACCTCACAGAGTACCGGCATATACCACATGGCGCCCTCTCGCGGCAGAGGGAGCTCTCGTTACTCACATAGCTTACTTTGGCCACCTGAAAGCCTAACGGCACATGGATCGGTTATTCTCGCCCCGCTGTGGAGTGAGTGTGAGTGTGGAGTGTCTAATAAGTCACAATGTCTCTTGAAACGCCCGTGGCATAGAAAAACAAACACAAGTAGCTTGGAGGTGCGGCTTCGCCTCCGACAGCTTGAAGTTTATTTATTAGCGAAAGACATGTCTGTATTGTATCTAATAATCACCTAAGAGCTTGGAGCTCTTCCGGTGGAGATTGGTTGATCAGTTGGGTTGGGAAGGACACTTTCATCGTCGATAGGGCTGAGTCAGGACCCCGGGGGTATCCCCCTACTCCACTCTGCCAGCAGAGGGCGCTCGTTCATCACCTCTGCCCCTCGTAACCGCAAATCTCATGGTTGACCTCAACGTTGCTGGGGTCATAAACGGGTTTAGAGGGCGACAATTCAAGGGAAAAAAGTTCTAGGGAAAACAATAGTTCCAATTAACCCAGCGTAAAAGTTCAAAGCCCTTTACTCCTTTGACCTCCATTGAGACCTCAAACACATAATTCGAAAGTAACATGGCTACTAATTAATCAAAGTCGGTTCAATTCGTCCGGTACGGTGCCAGTAGCGCAGAACACATTAAAGGCTAAATATTGGTGTATTTTCGCCACACTGCGAATATATCTTCGCATAGATTCACCAGGTACGTGAAATCCGTCACTGAGAGCCTAGCGGCATGTGGATCGGTGGTTCGAAAGCCTGTGCGTCACGCATACCGCTCATTGTGAGGCTTGGCTTTAGTCAATATGTGTTCATCTCTGACTGACCGGCAATAGGTATTACGTATGTGATACACCTGGGTCTGGAGGGAACATAAAGCGTATTTTGTGCCAGTACCCCCCACCCCCCCGCGCCAACCAGCCTCCTGGCCCCTATACTATAGTGTATCATTGTGGCGAAGAACAATTTGGTTTTCTATTAGACACACTGTAAAATCGCTATCCGTGTTCATGTCGAAATGATTCTGCAGGTGGACAAAGATTCTTATGATTTTTTGGCGCTGAGAAGGCTTGAGCAGGATGACACGGTAAAGCCCTGTCCAGACGCCACGATTTTACCTATGAGTCACGCCTATGCGTCATGACCTACAGGAAAGCTCACCGTCTGGAGAGGCGCTGGGACAAACCCATGGGCAATTTTATCACCAATAGGTCTTGTCAGGTGGTAGATATGCATTTCGTGCAATCGTTATGTCATTTGACACGTTGCATGCATATGCAAGGGATCGTTGGTCGTCACCAAATTGCATGCAGTATATCATTACTGAGACTAGGTCTGGTGGGGTGAGGGGCCTTCAGGAGTGGTGGGACTTACTCAGTGTGCTATTCGAGGTAGCGCACGGCTATGGTCGAATGAGTCAGCCCAATCGGCCGGTGCGTCGCTCGAACCTCATCTGTGCAAATGTCTGCGTTTGCGTAAGATAAAGTTCACAAAGCGTGTGTTGTTCATCGTTTAAACACCTCTCTATTGGAACTCTTCCCATTGTCGAGATATCACCTACAAAGGTTAAAGTCTCCTATGTACTAGTTAAAGAACGAGCTGGGGTGCATTCGACCAAATAAAGCAGGAGACGCGACAGCGTCGAGTGCTTTATTTGAGGAATGCACGCCAGAGAGTTCTTTAACTTACTTATACAATTTTTGTAACATTTGTAACAAGGCATTAGTTCGGCTCATCGGTTGCGGGAGACAGGCCTGCCACGATATCCTGAAGGCCGGTAGTCCCAATGTGATGGTCATCGCCTGCTTCTCCGGCCCAGTGGCCTACCTTGACAAGAAACTGTCCAACACACTGTGTGACGCAGTGAAGGCTGGCGTCAAAGGACTGCAGTGTAACTGACATTTCCTTATTCTGCAGTGTGGAATGTAGGAAACGAGCATCTATGTCACCTTATAGCTCACCGGCTGCAGCCCGCCACCCCCCCCCCCCCCCGCCTCACCTGTACCCCTAAACCCATGCCCCGTTTGAACCGCCAGGCCTCCCCCCCCCACCCGCATCCCCTAAACCCCACCCTTCGCTCCTCCCGCACAAAGTCATACAAAGTCATACTGAGAAATACGTCTTGAGCTGTACTAGCAAATTGTTATTGCCCGTGGTGCTAGTACATTTGTTGTGTTTTGTAAACTGTCTTGAAATGGATTACCTGGTAGGCAATGTCTTTAAACCAATTGTGTTCTGCCTTGTTGGGTTCTCCTGGGTGTTTAAGTTCTATATATCCATGCCTGATATCGGGCTTGGCACTGTGTGTGCGCAGACGGCCTTAAGCCGTCGCTTACTGTTATATATTGTTGCATGTTATATTTTTCGTTCGTGTTATTGTGACAAAAAAAACTGTGGTGATGTTTTGGTTATACAATGCAGTGAATGTCTCTCCAACTCATATCGCGCACGGGCGACTGTCCCGATGAACTCACTCAGTTCTTCAACTCCAAACCATCGTCATGCCCTTAACCATGTGTGGTGACATACAACCAACCCCCGGCCCAGTGTCTGGTAACCTTAGTATTTATCACCTTAACGCCAGGAGCATAGTCAGCCAACCAGACTCTGTCTCTAATTATGTGCTCATCAGCCAGACTTATTATAAATTAGATGAAGTGTATCATTTACTTGTTGTTAGCAAGCAGGCTGATATAACATGCATCAGTGAGTCATGGCTTGACTTTACTATTCTGAACGAAGACATTGAGCTACCGGGATATCAAATATTCCGCAATGATAGAGACCGACAGGGAGGTGGGGTGCTCGTGTATGTTCGCGACACCCTCTCTGCTCAACGCCGACCTGACCTAGAGAAAAATAACACTGAGTCCATTTGGCTCGAAGTCTTGATGTCGAATGGAAAGGCTCTTTTGGGTGCTTATTATCGTCCCCCGAATGCTTGTATAGAATCCGTCAGTGAGTTCAGGTCCAACTTACAGGAGTCTTTCAACGAAGCAACTGCAAATAACTCCAATGTTGTTGTTATCATGGGTGACTTTAATGATAAGTGTGTTAAGTTCGACGCCTCTCATGGTGATAGTGATTTAAAATACCGCCTAGTTAACTTTGTAAATAATAATTCTTTATATCAACTGATAACTAAGCCAACCCGCATAACCCCAACTAGCACGTCGCTGCTTGATCTTGTCATAACGGATTCTCCATCATGTATTTGCAACAGTGGTGTTATTCCCCCAATCTGTAACCTAGATCATCACTTAGTATATTGTCTGTTAAAAAACAACCGTAGTCAGGGAGGATCTTTCCAACGAAATATATATGATTACAAAAGCGCCAATTTTATAGCAATGCGGGAATATCTGTCCGATGCCCCTTGGCATGTGGGTATTAACTTATATGATGACGTAGATGACTGTACACGCTATTGGTATGATATATTTCAAAGGGCAGTTGACCTCTATGTACCAAGTAAATCAATCAATGTTAAAAGTAAAGACAAACCATGGATGACTGCAAATGTTAAGAGGCTCATCAGGAAGAGAGATCGGTTATATAAGCGTTTTTCTAAATGCAAATCTGACCATCGCTACAGTTTATACCTAACTTGTCGGCGTGAGGCTCATGTAGAGATTGATCGCGCCAAAGAGAACTATTACGCTAGACTCACTAGGCGTCTCCAAGATCCTGCCACTGTATCAAAAGAATTCTTTCGGCTCTGTAAAGTGTTTTATAACGGCAAAGTCAATACTGGTATCCCATCAATACTAGATAATGGAGTTATGTACGCTGAGCCCCGATGTAAGGCTAATCTATTTAACGATTTTTTTTCCTTGAACTCTACGTTACCCCTAGTAGACGACGGTTTTGCTTTACCACCCATGCAATTCAAGACCTCTGCAAGACTTTCTGATGTACATTTTACATCCGCCAAAGTGTACTCTGTCTTAAACATTCTGAATATAAATAAGGCCAACGGTCCCGATAATATTAGTAATAGAATGTTAAAGGAATCAGCCGCTGCAATCTCACAACCTTTATCTGATCTGTACAATCGCAGTTTATCATCAAGGTCCTTCCCAAGGTTATGGAAGAAGCTAATGTTACCCCAGTGTTCAAGAAAGATGATAAGCAGTCTAAGAGCAACTACCGTCCAATCTCGTTATTGTCGTGTGTTGGGAAAGCCATGGAGCGCATCGTATATAACGAAGTCTATGACTATTTTATCAAACATAACTTATTGACCTGGAGGAACTCTGGTTTTAAACGAAACGACTCTACAGTAAATCAACTAACGTATATTACTCACAAAATTTACAGTTCCCTTGAAAAAAATAAGGAATCCGTCATGGTCTTTTTAGATGTATCTAAAGCGTTTGATCGAGTATACCATTATGGGCTTCTGCATAAGCTACAGAGTTTTGGGATAACGGGAGATTTACTACACTGGCTTGAAAGCTATTTAAATAATCGCAGACAACGGGTAGTTTTAGATGGTGTTACCTCCAAGAGCAGAGCGATCAATGCCGGTGTACCTCAGGGATCTATATTGGGACCCCTGTTATTTTTAGTTTTTGTCAATGGTATAGTCGAAGGCCTCGAATGTGACGTATTCTTGTACGCGGATGACACATCTCTGTTCTTCGTTCTCGACAGTGCTATCGACGCGCAGGTAATTAACCGCGACTTGAAACATTTATCAAATTGGGCCTCCCAGTGGAGAATAACTTTTAATCCGACGAAAACAGTGTATATGACTTTAAGTAAGAAGCTTCAGAGACCTAATGAACTAGCCTTGTACCTGGGTTCAACCAAAATACGGCGCGTAGACAGTCATACCCACCTTGGTGTCACTCTCACCAGAAACATGAACTGGGATACACAAGTTAACAACATGGTGTGCAGATCTTCTAAGTCTGTTGCTCTATTGAAGCGTATGCCTAAGCAAGTTGATAGGAAAACCAAGTTATGCGTTTATAAAACGCATATTAGACCACTATTAGAATACGCCACCCCTGTCTTTCACGGCAACCTTACTAAGTATCAGAGCGAAAAACTAGAGGGCGTGCAGCGCCAGGCATTACTCACGGCGACGAGGGCATACGCCAGCACGTCTAATGCTAAACTTATTGCAGAAACTGGTGTTGAACTGTTATCTACCAGACGTACTTATTTTAGTCTCTGTCTGCTATATAAGATGATTAACAATTTATCTCCGAGTTACCTCTCGTCTCTCGTTCCACCCCAGACCTCAGATATTTCTCACCATGTGCTCCGCAGAAGTACTGATTTATACATTCTAAGCTGTAAAAAAGTTATGTTATGAACTCTTTCTTGTGGAGCACAGCTCGCGCATGGAACAACTTGCCGCCTGAACTGAGGCAGTCGGGGTCATATATGTCATTTTAAATCTTCATATAAAGAACGTTTTTTCAATTCGCGCAATGCACTGTATGACATGTTTACGGGTTATGCAGCCGTCAATCATTGCAGACTGCGTCTTGGCCTTAGTGGCCTCAACGCTCATAGGTACAACTATGGTTTCATCCCCACCAAATACTGTCAAAACGGTTGTACTAAAAAACCTGAAGATTCAATCCACTACCTACTACAATGTCCAACTTATAACAATCTTCGCAATGAACTTCTAAATGGTATCGCCTTCGTTGTTGAATATGGTTTTATCTTGGATCTTACGGCTGCGTCTAAGAACCAACTCGCTAGTCTCTGCAATCTCCTCTTATTCGGTTCCCCCAACATTAACCTTGAAGATAATACTAAATTATTTAAAGCAGTGCAAATTTTCATTTCCGAAACAGGTCGGTTTATCTAAGAGCTATGCTGTCGATTTGATTTTCAGGGTTGTATGCCACTAAATCTGTGTCACTGTATTGAATTTGAACTTTCTGTATATTTGATCAACTGTACTTGTTAATGACTTAACCTCAACTCCACAACCACATTTCTGTTACAAGTTGAGGTGGCCGTTGATATGTGTATTCGCTATCGGTAACCTCGTTAAATAAATAAAGTTTATACAAAAAAAAAAGTTCGGCTCATGATTTGCGTGGTTCATTTTCTAGGATGGACACAATATTTTATTTTGGCGAATGCACTCCAGCTCGTTCTTTACCTAGTACATAAAAGCTCAATATCCATTAGCAAATCGACGCAGTTGGGTTTTCCCTCTATTTGGATGCGGCAGTGAGTAAGCATGTTCAGCATACCTGCCTACGTCTAACATAATTTATGAAGTGTTTGCCACTTTTGGTCCTAGCCCATATACAATGCTGTAGAACAGTTACATTGCGATGGTGCATTGTAGTTACATGCGTTGGGCACGCCGTGCCTCCCCATGTTTTTCCAGGCTGGTTGTCGAGACGTCTCAAAAAAGACCTGTCCCTTTCAAATTATTAGTGAGTATTTATAATATCCAAAACTGAAACTGTACCAATAGAGTCGTGACCATCGTTGCGGTTTAATATCCATTGATCTCGAATTAAAATGTTTTCCCCGGTATTACGCAGTCAGGCCAAACTTGCTGTCGCCTTCTCTGCCCGAAAAGAAGTCTCTTGTTCTTGTTGCAAGTTTAACCGTAATGATTTTAGAAATGAGTAATTTAGAAGAAAAAATCCGCTGTTCACTGTTTGGTATTTGGTGTGTGATGTCGACCGCGGCTCGCTATCACGTGCGATGTAAATGCGATGTAAATAAAGCGCGCAGTTTCATGTTGAAATTGGATAAAGGGCTAATTAAGTTCTTACCCTTCTGAGGGCGCAGCTGCACGGCCAGACGGGTCTAAACGGCCGGCGCTTGCATGGTCAGACAGGTGTGTGGGTTTATGTCTGTTGTGATCTGGCAGTTGATGACTGCACTGGAGTTGTTATCACACTTTGTGGTTTCGGCATTGGATGACTGTGTGATATCTCGGCCCAGGCCCGGTGGATGAAAAGACACCAAGCGCCTCGGGCCATATGGGAAGTTCCCTTTGGCCTAATGTGTAAGGTGCTCGCTCTGGATGCGAAGGTTGATGGTTCGAATCCCGCCAGGGGCGGGGGTAGAACTTTCAGCGTCGATTCGGGCCTGGGACCAGAAATACTACATTTGGTGCCCTGACCAGGATTGTCGGAACCGTCCGGAGCCACATCAACTATTCTGAAGCACTGGGTGACATGTCGGATACATGCAGATCTCTCCAGTGACGCAGTCCGGCATCACTCCCCAGCTGTAATGTAGAGGCATGGTTGCGGTCACTGCGAGGTCGCAGTCGATTGGGGACAGGGTGGAGTGTGATATTTCGGCCCAGGCCCGGTGGATAAAAGGACACCAAGCGCCTCGGGCCAAATAGAAAGTTCCCTTTGGCCTAATGTGTAAGGTGTTCGCTCTGGATGCGAAGGTTGATGTTTCGAATCCCGCCAGGGGCGGGGGTAGAGCTTTCAGCGTCCATTCGGGCCTGGGACCAGAAATACTACAAGTGTATGTGTGTTGCTGCCTGCACGCCGAGACTGGTGTGTGGGCTAATATGGCTGTGAACAAAAGATATTAAAAAATAGTTAAAAATATGGCTGTGGTGGTCTGGCTTTTACTGACTGCACTGGATTGTTATCACATTATGTGGTTTCGGCATATTCCACGATTTAATCAGCAGTCAACAGCAGATTGCATAATCAAAATGCTGGTATGATAACACTTTGTTCACGTAAATATCTACGGGGCAAAATAAAGTTGACCAGTTAAGACAACGGGTTTGTCCTTCCAAGCGAATACAAAGAGCAAGTCTTGATTCTCTAAAATTAATCGGTTATTGGGGCTGAATATATACCCAGCTGTATTACCCGAATTGCATGTTCACAATTATCAAACTTATTACGAGGGTTCGTGTACTAAACCCATATTAAACAACAGGTTTAGTTGTCTCGTGAGCTGACCTTGTAATGTATTTTGCTTTGGAGATCCCTTGATGACGGTGATATGAGATTTATCTGGTTCATCATGATCATGCATCATGCATGGCAGACGATGTGAATGCTTGGTTTGTCATGGCCATAAGAGGGCATGACAGACGATGTGAATGCTTGGTTTGTCATGGCTGTGGGAGAGCATGGCAGACGGTGTGGATGCTTTGTTTGTCATGGCCATAAGAGGGCATGACAGACGGTGTGAATGCTTGGTTTGTCATGGCCGTGAGAGTGCATGGCAGACGGTGTGGATGCTTGGTTTGTCATGGCCGTGAGAGTGCATGGTAGACGATGTGAATGCTGTGTTTGTCATGACCAAAAGAGGGCATGACAGACGATGTGAATGCTTGGTTTGTCATGGCCGTGGGAAAGCATGGCAGACGATGTGGATGCTTAGTTTGTCATGGCCATAAGAGGGCATGATCAACTTACACTACGACACAAAATCCAACATATTCCTACTTGAGTTGGTTGGCTAGTTTTGAGCTTCAAGTAGATCAAATAGTTTTGTCTAGCGGGCCAACATTGCCATTGGTATACCGTCGGCCCAACAACATGAGGCAGCCTATTGACCGACGCATTGGACCACTGAATGTAAATAATAAAGGAATAGATCTACACATTTTAGACTTAACATAACATTTTTCAAACATAATACACCAGATCAGTCAGATTCTTGATGACACCCTCCAAGCATGCCCGCAACAAATGGAGATAGTTCGATGTTACCAATGGCCTAGAGCGCCTCCCCCCATCCTCCATCAGCCAGCAGCTCAAAAGCAAACAACCACAAACATTCTCATTGGCCTAGAGCGCCTCCCATCCCTCTCCAGCCCCCCTCTCCCCACCCGTCTGAGCGTGCAGGTAAGGTCATAGCCTCTGTTGTGAAATTGTGGTTTTACAGACTCTCAGAGATATAAAACATATATGCATCATACTTTTGAGATACTTGTAGTCTTGATTCTAAAATGTAAAAAATCTAAGATGGCGCATGTAAGTATATTGCTTTAAAATGATGTATGATGTGGGTGTGTGCTCTTTGGGGAGATTAAAGTAGAAGAAGGTTGTATCTGGCCGCTTCGTTGTTGGCGACATAGCATAGTGGGAGGATGGCTGCCCAGACGCACCGACTTGGTCGCTATGATTTCGTAAGGAGTAAGCCCCGCCATGGCGGATCAGCGTGCAGCTATGTCTTATATAGGAGTCTGAAAGGGAAACAGTGTCCAGTGTCGATTTTGCTTATTTCTTAGCGTCGAATGTCGTTTTATGCTAAGTTTATTGGGTTTTTTTTTCTAAGATGCCACTATCTGTGTCGATGCCGCTTTACCAGATCCTCAGGGTCGGAATTTGGGGTTCAATGTCGCATGTAGATTTTTCAAATATGCGTATCGGGTACTCTGCATTTTAGAAAAACACAGTAATTTCTAGGGGATGCACGTTACCAGCTGATATGCAGATATAGCTCTGACATCAAAACCGCCACCAAGGTGGAGGTTTTGAATAGCACAACACGTATTGATGTAGAAAACAAGCATGGCAGTGTGCGCAAACTGAACTCTTAAATGGCTTATATTTCAGATATTTTGCCTGCTTTCGACTTCAGTAAAGGCGCCGGGAGTAAGAATACAGTTTGTAGGTTGCAAAAATGCCAATATTTAAAAACAAATTTGACACGTTTAGCGCCTGGAGCTTTCGAAAGAACTCTACACAGAACAGTGTTGTGCTGTTCAAAACGCTTTACCTTGGTGGTGGTTTTGATGTCAGAGCTAATGCAGTTACAGCTTTGCTATGTGCAACTAAGTCATCTCAGTACCCACCTATTGGAATGCCCGGTGGGGGGGGGGGGGGGGGTAGGGGGTTCCGCCGGTGCCTTGATGCCTGAGAGAACGAATATTTGTGATGAAAATCATACCCCTATAGAGCGGATATTTAAAAAAAATGCAACCTGGGGGGTGGAGGGGGGGGGGGGGTGCGGGGGGGGGGGGGCGGGGAATCGGGGACTCTGCTGAAAATATGCGTTCATAAAGCGAGTTGCCGAGAAAAAATATCCCTTCCGAGCGGATTTTGGCGGTAAAATAACGACCGGGTGGAATTTGGCGGTAAAACGCCCCGACCGAGCAGATTTTTGGCGGTGAAAGAAGTGGGGCTTTACCGCGACCTCCCCAAACCCAGCAATGTATTGTGTTCCTCCCGGGCTGGGATGCTGTTTCACAAGAGACCCCGCACGGCAGTGGTGATCTAGTTTGCATTCATTATCAGTAACATCACCTGCATAATATAGAACTGTTACATGACCTGCCGACTAGAGAAATGTTGACATGGGGTCAAAAGTTGACATGGGGTCAACGGTTGACATGGGGTCAACGGTTGACATGGGGTCAACGGTTGACATGGGGTCAACGGTTGACATGTGGTCAACGGTTGACATGGGGTCAAAAGTCTTGGCACGGCCGTGTTGTTTTTGCATCTTGACAGCATGTTTACTGCTTTTTCAGAATATGTGATCAAAATGCGTCCAAAGACAGACATCTTAGGAAGCCGCTCAATGCTACTAGTACTTGTACAAGAGGTGTACGCTCATTTAAGAACACTCGCACACCACCGCCATAGGCCTCACTTAAAATGTAGCCATTGCGGCGCGAAAGCAGGGCTAGCAGGGTAAACGACAGCATGTTTACTGCTTTTTAAGAATATGTGATCAAAATGCGTCCAAAAACAGACATCTTAGTAAGCCGCTCAATGCTACTAGTACTTGTACAAGAGGTGTACGCTCATCTAAGAACACTCACACACCACCGCCATAGGCCTCACTTAAAATGTAACCATTGCGGCGCGAAAGCAGGGCTAGCAGGGTAAACGTTATAAACAAACCCACGTGCGCTCCAGCGATGGTTGCCCCGGGCGAGTGTGAATAAAAAGGACCCCTGGTTAGGGACACGGAGGTATTCCTCAGGTATACGGCGTAAAATCGGTCTACGTTCTAGTTTACGAGCCAGACTCACAAAAAGGCTCAGAGAGGAGTGACGTCACAGGTTGACTATCAAGCGTGCATGTCAAACGACATTGTTATCACATTGTTGGTTGAGTCATCGTATCTTTAAATAGTCATCCCCCTGACCCCTACTCCCCCCTTCCACATACCCCCTCCTGTACCCGCCTCCCTTACCCCCCTCCCTTACCCCCCACCCCCAGCTCCCTACTCCCCCTGTTTGCAGACTGCTCCTTGGGCGATGTTCTAGCTTTTTCTAACCTGAAGGCCTTCTTGGTATGTAATAATATACATGATGACTGCGTACAGAGTACAGCCCAAAGTTTTACACAAGGACTCCTCCTTGGGCGATGTTCTAGCTTTTTCTAACCTGAAGCCTTCTTGGTATGTAATAATATACCATGGATGACTGCGTACAGAGTACAGCCCAAAGTTTTACACAAATCATTTTGCACGCGGACGCCGCTAGGCATTGATGGTGACACCAAAAGGCCGCACATTGACTTCTAGGTCATATGGTAAGAAAACTAGAGCCCATTAATAATCTTGTCAACCGTTTACGCACGAAAAATGTCTGTGCGTCATAGCCTCTTCATTATGCTAGCTGTTTTTTTTATTAATTTCAACGCGACGTTCTTGCTAACATTTTCGGTATTTTCTAACCATACCACGCACTTCATGAGGCTTGGATAGACCCGACGACAATCACTCTTTAGCATTTACTGCGGACTGGTACCGGACCGGACATATTCATTCGACTTTGATTAAGTAGAGGCCACATTTCTTTAGAAGTATGTAAGAGTTCGATCGAGGGCAAAGGCGTTAAGCGCTTTGTACTTTCACCTCGTGTTATTAAAACATATGTTTTCCGCTTAACGCTTCCATTGTGATCGTACGACAACGGAATGTCTATATTTTTGAAATCCCGCTTCGAAAAAAACAATTTCTAACCCAAACAACTCTCTAACATCATTCGTGACCTGTTGAGGTCAACCGTGATGTTAGCGGTTACGTGGGGCAGAGGTGATGTCAGGAACGAGCTCTCTCTATTGGCAGCGTGACTCTAAGATAGCGACAGGGACCCTTGCAAGACGACGTTTCTGACCAAGCCTGAATGACCCTTTTCTTTATTACACGAAATCTATTCGCAATTATTTACTGTTGGTATACATTACAAAATAAGATAGTAATGCCGTCACCCTCTCCGGTCTCACTCACACACCATAACGCCTTCATTCTCCCTGCAATCAAAGGCTTCATCGCCATTTACAAGCCCCTGAGAGCGTTGATAAATCTTGAGAGATCTGTTGAAACCCATTTTCAAACAAACCGCAAAGGGAGATTATGACGGGATCCTGAGTCTGCTTCCGTTTGCCTATTTCGCAACCAGTTTCCATTCTGTGGCAACACTAATCGGGTAAAATATCTCGTTCACCGCCGTATATCATTTTGCTTGCATCCAGTAGGCTACATGACGTCATATTTAAATAATCATGTAAAATCCTGAAATATCGTGTTGAATGGCCTGTAGCGCATATTTACATTTTGTTACAAGTGGCTGTTATAGACGTCTTCGACCAACCATACCTCATATTTGCCCTTATCTACATTTTTATTTTCGTTCGCATTGGGTCTTTATGCGCCCAGCCCCTCGGCCACGTAAACCCTTCGCCACCGCACTGCCGCTTCGCCTATGTCAGACACGGCACATATAGTTTACCGTCAACCTGTTAAGATAAAACGTTGGGGTCCCAGATCCATCAATTGCCCCCCCCCCCAAACCTCCACCCACACACAACCCCCCCCCCCCCCCTGTACCAGACAAGGCCGGTAGATGTTGACCGTGACCGGTCTATATAATGCTCTGTGTCTACGAACCATACAGGCGATGGCTTTATATATGAACAATATATAAGTTATCAAGGGCGACTCCCTCCCCCCCGTACCCGCCCCCCTTGGAACCCTAAGATGCTGTTAAAGTGGAGATCCTATGGATAGATACACTGTTAAAGTGAGGGCCTGAATATTAAGATACATTGCTTTAGTCGATATCCATTGGAAATATAAATGTACTGTTCAAGTGAAAGTCCGAATGCTGGGATACACTGCTTTAGTCGATACCCGTTGGAAAGTTACACTGTTAAAATTGATATACGTAACTATCATGCACTCGAGAGTGTCCGACAACTTGAACATTGGACCCAAATTTTAGTGGTAGTAGGCCTCCATGTAGCCTACAGATTCTTTTCTATTAATATAGGCGATGACGTCATCCATAATATGACACTGCACCCGCCCCCAACGCCTTCCCCTATCTCCTCCCTCCCCCCCCCCCCCATCCTCACCCCTAGTTCTTGCCTCCCACTCCGCCTTGCCTCCCACCTCCACCCTCCACCCCCCCATCCTCACCCCTTGTTCTTGCCTCCCACTCCGCCTTGCCTCCCACCTCCACCCTCCCCCACTCTCCATTACGTCTTGCCCACCCCCCCCATCCTCCCCACCCCCTTCCGTCATTTTTTGATATCAACAAAAATTATTTTTTGACATCAACAAGTCATTTCTTGATATTAACAAAATTCATTCCTTAATATCAACAAAATAACTTCTTGATATCAGCAAAAATCATTTCTTCATATTTTACTTTTACACTGGTGTGCTTTCGTACTCAAACACATTTATTTTGTCACAGACCGTGAAATCCTGGTTTTAACATGGACAGAGAGAGGCAAGTTAAGCAGACAAGCTGGGAGACAAAGGACATAATGTAATACCAATTAAATATTCATTGGATCGGACACTCACCTATAACGACGACGTAGTCAATGGGTGTATTTCTTTGGTAGTCCGGGTATTTCCCCAAGCTAAATCGAGTACGAACATGACGTAGGACACGATGTAATTTGATTAATAATGAGTTTAGAGAGAGGAGACTGGCGTCAAAATGTTTCTCGTATTAGAACTCATAAATTAATAATGTATCATTTTGAGATGCGTCACTCGTTTTCGCGCAAAATGACGTCATAGCTCACCGTGTCCGTATGTTAAAACTGGATGTACAATGTTTTCCCACTTTTGCTTTTTCAATCGTGGTCAACCTCCAGAACTTTGTTAAAGGAGTCGATGTGACCCAATTAAAATAAAAAAGTTTACCGTCAATGACGTCACGTGACGTAAAAAATAAACATTTAAAGAGGAAATAAATTCACCGTTCAATTAATATTGAAAATAAAAGGATCGGAATAAGGTCATTGGACTTCATATTTTACCGCCTAGTTGTTTTTTAGTTAAAAGAAGATAATTTCTATTTTACTTTTCCCGCTAGAGGGCGAAACATTTTGCTATGGGGATTCCCATGTTAAAAGTTCGTATCTTTACTATGGGGAAAATATAGCCTATTATAGATAACCTCACAGCGCACAAACGGCTGAGTCGATTGACATTCAAATCGCCACGATTCTTCCAATTGGATGTGTCATGAATTCTAAAAAGTCAAAATGGCAATTATAACTCCCAGTTTTGTTTCCATGGCAACGGAACATGTGGACCCATGGTAAACATACGGAGTGTGGTCATTTTGTAAAAAATTGTCAAAAATCAGAAAAATATGCTAGAGCTGCAATTTTTGTTTGGGCGCTGGAGCGCTTCAAAGTGTGGTGACTGCTCGGCGAGGCCCCAGTGCTGAGCCAATGGTGATTTTGGCCATCTTCAAAAATTCGTCAAAAATCAGCAAAACATGTCAGAGCTGTGATCGTTGTAGCAAATAGTTGACGCTGTAAACGTTCGCGCTTTCTACTTGGATGTTGTCGTGCGACACGGCATGACGTGACTATGACGTCGTGACGTCCACATCTTACGAAGGCTATTACTCAGCTATTATAGGTTGTGGCGACTATCGGTTTATTTATCGTTACAGGTAGTCTTCAGGGACAACTTATGTCGTGCCTAACTTCTTTATCACAGGAATAAGTGTGCGTCAAAAATGACGTCATAACTAATGTGCTCCTAGGAAATGTTGGGCTTGCTTCATTTTTAGTAGTTTTGCCAATAGTTACCATCACCCGACTTCATAAGTAGGTATACTATATAAAGTAGAAGCCATCTTGAGCATTTTCGTGATCGTCAGTGACGTCATGTGACGTCACGATGACGTCATCTTAAATAAAGGGTTAAATTCATAGTGCTATTAATATTGAGTCAACTCAATCACTCTTGACCTCAAAATGCATGTTAATTTAACTTCTAATGTGGCATTGAATCGGCGGGCGAAAGATGCGTCATATGACGTCATCGTGACGTCAAGGTCCAGACAGTGCGCACGCGCCGCAGCTCATTTACTAAGATATATAGATAGTCCTAAAAGGCACCAAGAGACGCGCAATTGTCGAAAACATGGGTCTAGGGGCCATCTAGTCGGTTCTAGCACCCTTAGTCGTCGCACTATTGGGCGATATCGATTAATACAGTGCGCTCATGGTTCAAAGTAGTGCCAGCAGCGCCCAATTTACCCTTCATGGCGTCTAATGTGCGTACGTAGCCCGTTTAATGCGTTATTGAACCCAAATTAGCAGTTGAAGGCCATTTTTGCCCAAATTGGCCGCTGAAGGCCGTAATTATTCCAATCTGCCCACCTACATAGGCGACCGCAAACTATGACTACGACTATGACTCCATAAGTAGTTATAATAAGACAGAAAGAACCGTAGTTAAGCTACTGGAATAAACAAATAGCCTTAGTTATTAATAAGTGAATTAATAATCATCGTATAACGTCGCGGTTTGGTTCAGTATGTTTCAAAAGACACGCTCTTTGACCCAAAGTCGATTTTCGTCATCATCAGTGTCCCACTGAGTTCTTGTATTATATATCATATTATTATATATATTGTGTTATCGACTCATGTGTGTCATATAATAAAATATTATATACGATTACCATTACCAATTGATTATTGAGGGAGCCTGCTTTCAGGGCATTTTTTATCCAAAACCATTTTAACTTCCCCAGAGGTGTCCAATTTAGCCACCGCGTGTACAAAAGCCGCATGACACATCAACACAGGTATGTATTACGTGATACGCATGGCTAGACTGACGACATTCAGTAGTGTCTGGCGTTACCAATAAACCATTTTAACCGCCTCACTGTCATCCCCTTCCCCCACTTTTTACCACCGCCCCCCCCCCCCACTACCATATGTAATACATGTTGGGGTCCCCCAAACACATTCTATTACCGGACATTCCTTATAACGAGTTCGTCCCATTCGAGAGTACGGCGGGTCCCTTTTTTTGTGCACTCTATACATTATGAAGGCCGTTTTTCAATGCAAAATTTAGGCCATCTGAGGCGTGGACCCCGTTTCTTTTGGCGCTGATCCCCCCCCCCGGTCACAAGTTTTCAGTGGAGGCCTCCCACTCGCCGTCGTCATAAAATTGGTAGACACTCCGGTCCAGAGCCTAGCCCTGTCACAAGTCTTCAGTGGACTCACCTTTTTCAAATTCCTGGATCCGCCCTTGTAAGACCCTGTGAAATAAATACGAAAAAAACAAGACAAAAAAGCTAGTCGTGCCCTCCCGCGTCTTGTTTTCACAGCGATCGCCTCGTCGGTGGCGATAGTGTAATAAAAATAACCTTTTCTTAAATTATCGGGTCGCTACAGTAAATGTCGGTCGGTCGCGACATGAGAAACATACAATTTAATAGACGCTCTGTAGAGGCACATGCTCACATGGGAAAATACGCCTCGTCGTGCGCAATGGCTGGTCGCGGTATCCGAGGTTTCAGACTTGAATTGGGGATTCCCCCGGCGTTGTGACCAGCCAATCGGTAGGTAACACGTGTTTATTAGCATATGAATGGACAGGTCGCCAGGTGTGTCGCCATGCATGAGTGAGGACAGCCCAGTCGCTGCATGCCGGGACGCACGTCACCGATGCTGCGTTAGCTGCGTGTCATATGTTATTATGGATGAATATATATATATATATATATATATATAGCCTAAGAGGATAGGATGATTTAACGTCGAAATGAAGAGGGTCAAAGATAGAGAACAGCTGTCCCAGGGATAACATCAAATTTTATTTTTATGATAGATAAAACGAGAAGACTTGTGCGCACGAGCACTCTGGAATCCCGTGTTATCGGCCCCTCCTTAACCTACAATTTGGGGAAAACCTTGCTCTGAATTCTTGGAATCAGTCGATCTCGGTATTTTTTTTTTGAGAAGGCTCAAAGGAAGGAGGACGGGGAGCGGGGGAGGGGGGATGGACGGGGGGGGGGGGTTACAACAAACGTTGCCGGTACATTAGTCATCGCCACGTAGGTCACGCGGGCCACACCTCCTTTAACTTACGCCTAACCGCCCGGTGGCAAGTCATCCGACTAAACATGTACTGTTTTTATCGTGCGGCCGTTAAAGGACTGTAAATCTATTCACGGCTACGAAGGGTTTTTGACAAACATTATATACAATAGTATATTGTAGTGCAGTAGCTTTAGACGATGTAACTTATCAGATTGAGCCTTTCTATGTTCATTTGGTAACTTGGCCAACCTTTATCTAGCCCCCGTCCCCCCCCCCCCCACCCCCACCCCCTCGTGTCATTGTCCCTGAGGGATTCTTGGCCGAATTTAGCCATCGTGTGCACAGAACCAGCTTAAAACACCGATTGTTCATTTCATTAATGCAACTCTCCTAGACCAGACCGAGCCTGTATTGCCATCTGGCTGTGTCCCATCAAGCATCTACTGAATGTGTTATCGTTCTGCATTATGTCCGGGCTATTATGAACACATATTTTTAAGACAAAAATAATAACGTAAATAACATGACATATATGCGGTATCTCAACTGTGATCAATAATAATAATCACATATAAAACCAAATCAGGATGTTTTTTTCTGTGATTGAAAGACAATTTGGTTGAATACTTTGAAACGCCACAAGCTGGTTTGTCGTATATTCAGGACCCTTTTACCACTTTTGGTCATATCGCGTCAATGGAAGAAGGAAGGAAGAGTTGAGCCATGTTTCCGGGGGTAACCCCTAATCTTTGCGAAGAAGGACATGGGATCTTTATCCTGTGACGACACAGATATGGCCACAGGGGCCAAACCCACTGAGCTATCGGGGCGGCCATCCTATACTCTAGAGTGTCACTTGTATCTAAAGTTTAATAATGAAAGAGGCTTAATAGTGATTTTTGACACAGTTTCAATACAACCCGTAAGTGTCAATGTATAGGTGTCAATACAACCCGTACTTTCGACCGCTCCTGCGTCAAACAAATGTCAAATGTACAGCGCGTAATAGATGATTCGGCATTGGCGTGTTTTTTTTAACTAGCTCGTCTTTCCTGCATAGTCTTATACGGAGCACACAGAAGGCGAGTACCAATTATAGCTGCATAATTTTCAACGGTTTATCTTTTTTTTTAAATGCAAAGATAAATATCGTAACTATGAAAAGATGCCACATTTAATAATTTAATGGAGACATATAAACCGATAAAGCCTCAACCAACGGCAAAGGCATGCATGGCAGACGTATGCGGAAATCGGTTTTCTGACCCGAAACGCAGTGTTTTTCTTTTTGACGATAGATGTCGCCTGGGGTATCTGGAACGGGCTATAGCGACAGCACCTGCACCTAATATGCCCTGTTCACACGATGCAATACGATGCAAAGTTCATTGAAACAAATTAACTTTTCCAACTGTGCAATAGACCGATCCAAGCTGTCAATCATCCGATGACGTCACACGCATTTCAGCCAATCAGGTGGCGAATAGCTACGTGCGCGACAAGTCAGAAACAGGCCTCGGTCATAACAAACACGGTAGCGTGACGAATTTACAAGCGAAATCTTGCACCGATGCAAGTCATACACTGACGCAAAGTAGCGACAATCGAATGTTTGTAAATACGGCAGAACAATGTATGAAGCACATATATCTATGCCTTCAACATGTTCAATAATTTATTAAGTCCAAGGCGGTCAAATTATAAATAGAGAGACGACTGGTTGTTCCGGTAGAAGCAAGTAAAATTAGATATTAGACTATATAAGTCTTACCCCCCAAAGTTTCAGACTAAGATTATGCAAAAACTGTGGCTTCCATTATTCTGAATTTGTATCACATTATAATGATTGTCATAGTCAATCAACATGGCAAATATAACAGAACTTGAATGAGCAGTTGTCTTCTTGCCTATCCCGCAAACACATTTGAGGCCCTACAACGCCGCAAAACCCATCGCTTCGACAAGGGATAGGATTCCAAAGCAAAAACGGTCGCTTCGATCACACTGAGATTTTAGCATTGTGTAGAGATTCGCATGAAGAACAGAGGCTATAAATATTATAGTAATCGAATGGGCAGTTGCTGTTTTCTCTCCTGCGGTCCGGGTATCCATGACAAGAAATCAGCTGTTAGGCCTATTCGATTACATGTTATATGGGTTATTTTGCGCCTGAGGTGCACTCATCATGTTTGCCAAATTGCATCGTTCATTTCTTTATTGACGTCATTAGTCATGGATACACGCACTGACCATGGCAAGCGAGCATATTGTCTCCTTTGCTATCCTCAGTTTTGTACTTTTATTTGGCTAAAGTAGACACATAAACTGATAATGGCAAGTTCAAAGTGGTATGCTAGCTGAACGATTAACCAAGCCCCGACATTTGGCCGTCACATTAGCCAGGAATTGCCCGGTTACAGGCGACAAAGCCTCAATAGATCTACACCTCCGGATGCAAATAAACACCGTGCAGAAAGGACATTTTTAAACTTAAATTAATAAACGAATAATGAACTTGCTTTCTGTGGCCATCGTTTTAGTTGTTATGCTCTATTGGTGGCTTTACGAGACGAGAACAAATTGGGCGATTGAGACCTTTGTGACGCAATGAAACGCTTATGGGTGCGATGAATGAATGAATGATGCTCGAATGGGATGTTCGCTAGGGGCCGATATTGATAATTGTTGAGTCAGTTGGTACACGGGTTGACGGTGTAAACTGTTGATGAACTGATGCTTCGACCGTGGTTATGACTGTTGGATGAATGATCGTACCGTATCCACCCGGTATAGGTCTAGCGCATGTTCTAAAGTTTCGATCGACTTCACGATTTGGGAATTGCCGACCAATCAGCGTCGGACACTTTAGTCAATCAGCGTCGAGATGATCACGTTGATATTGTTTGCGTTATGACAGTTGTAAATGTAAGTGTGGCTTGTATGCATGACGTTATGAATGCTGCTATAATGTTATGTTCGCCAAGTGGCGGTAGTGCTAATACTCATAGATAGTGATAGGGCTGTAAGTCACTTCGGGATCTTATCGAGACCCCACGAGACAGGAATACCTATGCTCTACGTCAATGCCTAGCATCAACGGCATGTACGTGCTGCCTAGATTCCGGTTGTTTGCCTTCACTCGCCTCACACACAGGATCGGCTAAAGCTGTCCTTGGAAGCACAAATAACCACTGAAGTTATATGTGCATATCCGAATTATAACCATCCGAGTAGATTTATGTAATGTATGAGCGGTTAGACAGTTGATAAACCAGAATGCGGTTGTCTCATGAGTGACTGTCAGTGTCAGGCAATCTAACGTGATGCGCGGGGTTTTCCATGTCGTATGACGTAATAATCATCATGACGCGCATGTCGGCGCGCGGTATCTATGGTTACGTAGCAACGCTCCTTATATGGACTGAGCATGTGAGGACAATTCGAGTGCTCCGTTTGTCGTAGAACTGTAAACATCGATGATTTGGCTCAAAATACAACGCTTCCAACAGTCTCATCAAACGGACGACATGCATTATGAAGAGATAAAGGTCTTATCTTTAATTATATTAGGATTTTATAGTTAGCCATGCCTGGACCAAAGCAAACAAAAAATAGTTTCACACCCACTCGATTCTTCACGCACAAACCGCGCCGCCGGCCGGTTCTCAAGACTAAAACGTTGACTACAATGAGTGCGAGTCACGCAGTTGCAGCAATTAAGGCACCAGCGTGATGCGCACTCGTTCTAAGAGCAGGTGTTTTTTGTTGGTCCCCAAAAGACCTAAACCGGAAATAGAACCCGCGAGAACTGTACAGCCCTATTGCACTACGTTTTCGGCTGAACGTATCCCGATGAACATTACGTCATCAGAACTCGGGGTGTTTCCCGACCTACATGTACACGTTTGCCGGATCGGTTGCGGAACAACTTATAAATCGCCTGTCTAACGTTTTGCTTGTACGTATCATAGCCCAAAGAAATTCACAGATGCTTATATATCGTATCTCCAGATATCTCCAGAGTGGTGAAAGCAAAGGCATTGATCGGATGCAAGTGGGACATTTTCGGTCGTCTGCAGTAGCAGTGGCCAGCGCACTGGCGTGTCACATAGTGCACAATGCCGCACAGACCAGTAAAACTCCACCAGCGTTGTTTGAAACATAATTACATGTGTGTTTATATCTGCAACTAAGACTGACTGCACTATAGAAAGAGAGACATTGGACGAAGGTGGGCTGTTTATCTCTGCTACCCAAGTTTCATATGGACATGTCCTGACAGAGACACTAACTCGAGGCAATACCTAGGTCGTACTCCTCGGATGGCCCCATACAAGCTGCATATGCAAGACGTTTAGACCAGCTCCCCCACCCCCCAGCATCCCTACCCATCCAAATCCGAAATAAATATCAGAATCTTTTGGATTCTGTAAAATAAGTCACCTGAATAGTAGTGATATATTACTTTCATTTATTTAGGTATAGTTCACCACTACATTTAGAAATATTATCGGTCAAAACCTATATGAAAAGCAATTGTTCAATGACAATGTAAACTGTGTAAATAGTTTGACATTTATTATGTAAGTGTTATTTCAATAAGGTTTCAACTTTAAGTATGTTTGTTGAGGAACGTATTCCTAGTGGAAACACTTTTTAGTTTGTTCATGAACGCCATCGCATCCACCCTTACGGCTGTCGACTAATAAAAAACAAAAAAAATACGATAATTGCTCTAGGTTTTATCACACCTGTTTTCTTGCAGTCAAATAATCTAAATATGAGTAAGCATATGAGTATAATATGAGTCATAATCTAAATATAAGTAATTCCGTAAGCATGTAAACAATTAACTGTAATACATAGTGAACACACGCAAACTTTAAGGAACAGAAGTGGGATACGCCATTCTCATCCAAGGGTGAAGCCATAGGGCCCCTCGGATAACGACTCCAGCGTTGGAACGTCACATAATCCCACCCAGTACAACCCGCCCTAGTTCCACCCCGCCCAGTCCCACCCCCGCCCTAGTCTCACCCCGCGCCAGTTACACCCTACCCCAGTCCCACCCCGCCCTGTCGCAACCCGCCCCACTCCCACCTCGGCCTGTACCACCCCACCCAATGCCACCCCACCCTATATAACCCCACCCAGTCCCACCCCGCCCAGTGCCACCCTACCCTGTACCATCCTACCTTGGGACTACGGCATAAGCGCACTCGTCCTTGGCATAACTAAAGTTCGGTGGACCACATAGGGCGTCGAACTAGTGCACTCTGTCCAGCAGCGACCGTCAGCTGTAATTTGAGCAGTTACAATGGCGATTTCGCATTTATTGGATAACATATCCCAACAAAAAGAATGTGGATAAGATATAAAATGCGCGACACATATCAGAGATCGACTAATATGCGTGATTCACAAGGGGGAAGTTTGTCTGCGGAAGACGGCATTCTCGCATCGCACATTGCTTCCAAATGGCACAGTTCATCATGTAACTACATCATAGCTCACTGGAAGGAGCCACTGGGTTTAGAGGTTTTGCCGTGCGCCGTCTCACTGTCGAAAGGTGAACTTACCCCAGTGGAATGGCCAACGGACTACATGATCAATCCGATTAACACGAGATATCCATCGTTAGGGCTTTATACCCGGACTGCACAAAGAAGTCATAGATAACTTCAGTAGTGGTCACCACACAAGCACTATGGATTACCAGGTATGTCTCCATAGGGGCAGGGGTCGATGAGTTTAGACCTCCACCCCGGGATCCCCTTTTTTAACTGATTGACATTGGGACAGTTATGAAAATACTGCTCAATCGTGTCGATTTTTGAACAAAACAAACCCACCAGGCTTTCCTTCATGTGACATTTCTTAAAATTGGCGTGGTATGGGATTATTATGTGTGCAACTTTGAAGGTTTGGATCCCCTATAAGTTTTTTAGCTGTCCTCAGCGCCCTTTGTATTATATCTAGAAACTCAATTATTATTATTTTCGTGACCAAATGCGTGAATAGTGTTGTGTCGCTGGACCGGGCTACGTCTTCAATAAATCTGTGAATCGGTTCTCATGAAGATCTAACTGTTATATTCTAATGTAAGGATCTACTATTTATCACAGGGTTTACATACAAATGCATAGTGGATGTACTAATAAGATAAATGTGATATATCATGCTTAAGATGACTATATGCTTGTCAATACAGGGAGGAGGGGGGGAGGGGAAGGGGTTGATACCCCATCTGAATCGCAAATCTCCACGAATTAGAGACAGAGTAACATTGAATCTTCAAGATCACGGTACCGATCCAAATGGTGCTCTATGGTTACAACGGAGTCTATGGGAGTACAACTGTTTCTATTCGAGTCGCATGGCCGAATGCGGCTTCTGCTCCTGCGGAAACGGACCTCAACCCAGAGCCAGCCAGAAAAGGGAGGTAAATACTGAGTTGCATAAACCCCCTGTACATTTCATCTTTGTTTCCAAGTGATTTTATTGCGGTTTACATAGATTTGAAGAGAAATATCATGAACACAAATCGACGTGTCACGCCACGCCAGTGTTGACAACACTAGAAGATTTATCACTTTCGCCATACATCTTTTCAAATACCATCCACTGTACGTAACTTACAGAAGTAGATTCTGCCTCATAGCTCATATGTCCATTAATTTTTGTCCTGCCAAATGCATCGTTTAGTGGTTTTACGACCCAAACAAAGCCATTAATAATACAACGTGTTCTACTTCCTCATGGCGAAGTAATAAATTTGGACATGTTCTATTCAACTTTGGAGTCGCAGTGTCAAGGCGGTCCCGTTGTCACTGACACTGTCGCACAGGACTAGAGCAGCTGTAACATGACACTTGTCAGCATTTGTTATACAGTCCATATGATATTTTTTTTCTTTTAGCTCTACTTAGAATTACTTGTTATTATGCAACCTAGATATAGCATTTACTTAAAAGCCCTCACTGCCATCAGCTTTAAGAATATGATTATTTCAACAGTTTTTTTCAAGACCACTTGTGTACTAAACTTACTGTAATAATTTGGATGATAGCCAACTAGCAGGCTGGGGTACCAAATGAAGGACAAATATTTATCTTAACTGTCATAGCTGCTCATACAGCAATTTTTCACCTGTATTGTGATTTTCAAAATGTTTTTGCAATATCAAGAGCATTCTTCACTTGCTCTATCACCTTGTAATTGCAAGTTTCTATGCAAGATGTCAACATGACTGGCATTACAGGGAGGGGAGAGGCTTGAGGTCAGGGATAGTTTGATGAAGCTCTGTTAGACTGTTAGCTTAGCATATTTGTAATATTTTATTTGCATTCAAGTTTCTGATCGAGGACCTGTTATCATCCCTAAAACAATAGATTGCTCCTTGGCTCTAAATTGTTGGCAGAATTTCTTAAATAATAATAATAATAATACTTTTCGACGGATGTCGACAACCTATATCGCAAATATTTCCTGTCCTGTTTCCCTAATCAGATCGCAACGAATATTTTATGACACTATTTAATTATGCGGGGTTTATGCACCACATTTGCGCACAATTACAAACTATTTAATAGACGAATTTCATCAAAACATTGTCCTTGACTTTTGCTTCGCGTGGTCGATTCTGCCCCGATAGATTCCGTTTTAACCCGATAGAGCGCCATTTGGATCGGTACCGTGAAGATGAAGACTGTTCAGAACTGGGCGCGAAAAGAAGACCTTAATGGGGATATCGCGAATATCGGTAAATAGGTAAAGGGTCTTCGCGTTGAACCATGAATTGGATAACGGATAACGAACCCCCAAAACAGCTAATCGCGAATGTCCAAGTATTCCTGGATGCCAATCGCGGAGATCGGAAAAGGTGCCACGGGAATCACAGCGGAGGTATAGTGATTAATGGTTTGATGCCACTTTTGTGCACAGATGGGCTAAACCGGGCCGATGAATCCCATCTCACAATTAGGTCGCAAGACGCATATGGAGTTCAAACCAGCGACCTAGGATGGCGGCAGATCCAATTGACAGAGATCGACCAGCAGCAGACAACAGAATGGAGCCATGACTACCCATGGCAGAATGCACTGATGACAATTTACAAGGCAACAACCGAATGGAGCCGTGACTACCCATGGCAAAATGCACTAATGACAATTTACAATGCAAAAACCAAATAAGACCATGACTACCAATGGCAGAATGCACTGATGACAATTTTCAAGGCAACAACCGAATAGGGCCGTGACTACCCATGGCAAAATGCACTGATGACAATTTACAAGGCCCCGGGCGTGGCGTGAATATGTCAAAAGCGGGGGCAATAAAAAAAATGAGGCAATTACGTAACTGGAGTGAGTCACATCAATTAGCGGGAGTTTTGGGGAGGCGTCCCCCTTGCCATGCATGCTGAGAAAAACCCGCTACTTTAGCGACCGGACGTCCCCCCCCCCCCCCTATGAACAGGGTCCCCCCTGTCAGCACCCCATTAGTTCTCTGCTGCTTCCCGGCCGGCGGGCGCAGACCGTACACACGTACGGTCCGTGTTCCTGCCTCACGCTGACATTGGAGAGGTCGCCTAGCGTGTACAAAGGCCAGGACTCGCGACTGTGACAACGGACGCGACAGATCCAGCTGAGGTTGATGCTAGGAGTTACCCCCAGTGTATCTATTCATAGAGTGAAAGTGAATGTCAGCGGGACCAAAGCAGGCTCTAACTTATTTGATTTTATTTAGCGTTTCTAATATGAAACCATTGAAAACTTCTTATTTGCTGGAGATCGAGTATGTGACAACATCGCCATAGCAACTCTTGTCTAACCTAACACCTGCTGATCAGTTATTCTCAAATTATAACTGGAACACGTATACACTGTTCGATTAAATTCACAAATGTGCCTATGCTGTAAACAGTGACTCTGTGGTACGCCAGTGGTGCGCCAGTGTGTGGGTTCCAGTGTCCTAGAACTCCTTAACATTATGGAACATCCGACAAAAAATGTGATATTAATTTAAGCGAAACGTGGCATGATCTGTATGCTCTATTATTTGAAGGAAAACCCCTAAATACCCGGGTTAGTTTTTTCTAGAACATCAAACCTGAATTATCAGCTGGTGATCCAGGGTGACCATTGCTAATCAGCTCCTGCCGTGTTGTGTAAGGATCTGATTCTGGACCCACGACCCCCCCCCCTTCCCCACACCCCTCACACCTAGCTGTTTACACCGCTAGTGTAATCCCCAGTTAAGATACAGATGGGAGCTAGCTTCCCTATCCGTTCTTTATAACTTGCTAAGTTACAAAGTACTGAGAGGGATAACTGAAATTATCTAGCGGATTTTGGACTTGGGGTGCAATCCACAGTACTACTGCACACTATGTATTTACCATGTGTCCCGATGCCTCCTCACAGTTCAGTGAAATATGTCATTTGAAAGTTTTATGCGACAAATGGCTCAGGACCCGTACGGAGTCGCTGTGTGTTGTAGCCTGGCCCGGATACGTGTCAATGAGACGAGCGAGATATCAGGTAGATTCCATTGAGATTTTATTTCACCTTGTTACATTCGTACATCACGACTGCCAAGTACCGATGTTAAAAGACGACTGGCAAGTGACGACTGCCCGTCGCACACAGTGACCGCGAGTGTACAGTTCCGAAAATAGGCCACTGCTCAAACTACTACTCATAGCACGGTGCTCATTGTGGTTCTTCCTAATGGTTAACACTGGATCGGGATCCAAATCTATGACATCCCCCTTCTTGTAAAAAAAGTTATACACTTTAGTCAACAGCTTTGAAGTTAACTAGCATTAATGCAGGACTCGGAGTATGACACAAATTAAGCGGTATGAGTCTGTGTTCGATGATATATCCTGTCAATAATGGCAAACTATATATATATATCCAATATTCAAAATAATATCAACATTAGAGTCAATGAGTCACTTGGATATATTATGTCCAAAACGGTTGGTTGGGCGCACAACTCGACCAGAGCGAGTTTGGTAGGTCGGTGTCTCCGTACTGTCAGACGTCTCAGGTAGCTTGAACGTGACAGTCTTCCTGGGGCTGACTGGTGGTGTCTCTGTTGTTGACGATGTAGATGGGATGTCGGTGACTGACGTAGGTTTCAACGCTTGTTCTGCAGCTTGTAGTGGTAAGGCGTCGTCTGTGTTGGGAATATCCATACGGTGACGACGGTTGCGACGATATCGACCTCCGTTGGGGGTCTCAACGACGTACGATCTGGGTTCGTCGGAGTTTCCAACGACACGTGCTGGGACCCAGCCTCCGGATGGGTCCTGCAGACGGACTTTCTGACCAGAAAGAAGGGTTGTCAAGGGTTGCGCATGTTCATCATATTTCGCTTTCTGAACTGCTTGGCGTTGAACCATGCGTTGTCTCACGTCGTCCTGAAACGAAGCGCGAATCCTCACGGGCAAGTTGGTTCGGATTCGCCGTCCCAGCAGGAGTTCCGCTGGGGATGGGATGGTGTCGTCGACTGGTGTTGAACGTAGACACAGCAAACCTAGGTATGGATCATCTCGAGATCTGTAGCTCTTCTCTAAGGAACGTTTGACTGAACGAACAGCTCGTTCCGCCATTCCGTTTGACTGCGCATACCCGGGTGAGCTAGTAACGTGGTCAATCATCCATTCTTTTGCGAATTGTTCATAGGGTGCACCAGCGAACTGTGGTCCATTATCTGAGATTATCTTCTCGGGGACCCCATGTTCAGAGAAGATCTGTTTCGAGAGCTTGACTATTTGACTGCTTGTGGCGGATCCCGAAATTCTGCGTACAAAAGGAAACTTGCTGAAATAGTCCACTATCAGTAAATATTCAGATCCATTCCAGTGGAACAAGTCTGTACCGACGACCTGCCATGGACGGGTAGGGATTTCATGTGACAAGAGAGGTTCCCTTTTTTGTCGTGGCTGGAGTTCTTGGCACACTCCACACCTGGACACAACGTTCACAATGTCCTTATTGATGCAAGGCCAATAAACACAAGTCTTTGCTCGTAGCTTGGTTTTCGTCTCGCCCAAGTGTCCTTCGTGTAATCGTCGAAGAACATCGGATCGTAGGGATTCTGGTATCACAACTCTGTCCCCCATCATCGCCATGCCATCCTCGATGCTCAGCTTCGTATTGACCAGTATGGTCGCAATGAGGACGATAATTCTTTCATCCGTTCCGGCCATCCAGCAATGATGATGTCACATAACCCACATAGGACGTGATCCTTGGCGGTTTCGCGCTGAAGTTCCTCGATCTTGTTATGACTGAACTGGACCAAGTCGACACGTATGTCCAGTTGGATCTGATGACGGTCTACCCCGGGAAGACGTGATAAGGCATCAGGTAAAATCATTTCGTTACCAGGGCGGTATGACAGTGTGAGGTTGTATCCCTGTAGTCGTAACAACATTCGTTGCAGTCTCGGAGGAGCTGCTGTGAGATTCTTTACGTGTATCATACTGAGTGGACGATGGTCGCTCTCCACCGTGAAATCCATGCCATACAAGAATGTATGAAAACGCTCACACGCGTACACAACGGCCAAAAGTTCCGCCTGATATTGGCATATCGCTTTTCGGCTTCTGTCAAAGCCTTTGATGCGCAAATGACGGGTTGGCCCTCTTGCAGTAGCACTGCGGCGAGTCCCTGCTGGCTCGCATCCACTTGAACAACGATGCGTTTCGAGGGGTCGAAACATCGCAGTGTTGTGTCGTCTACTATGCTCTGTTTTAGGCTTGCGAAATCTGCATCGTGGCTCGGAGTCCAGTTGAAATCGATGTCTTTCTTCAGGAGTTCTCTCAGGTTAGCTGATCGCTGAGAATGATGGGGTATGTATGGGCTGAGATAGTTCACAAGTCCCATAAAATGCTGTAACTCCTTAGCGCTACTTGGAGCTGGAAGGTCATGGATGGCCTTCCCCTTGGCTGGATCCGGATGAGATCCATTGCAGTCGTAGATTGTGCCGAAGAACTTAGTCTGCGGAACACCAATGATGCATTTGGTGCTAGTGAAAACCAACCCTTCGCGACGTGCTATATCCATCAGATTCAATAGGTTCTGTTGGTGGTCAGCCTCATCTCTGCCGTAAACAATGACATCATCCGCGATGCTTACTGTACCACGACACTGTTCCAATATCATGTCCATACGTTGTTGGAACACATCCTGTGACATGATTAGTCCAAAAGGCATTCGGGTGAAACAGTATCTCCCGAAGGGGGAGTTGAACGTGGTCAAGAGTTGGCTTTCTGCATCAAGTTTGACACTCCAGTATCCATTCTTTGCGTCCAACTTGGAAAAAACCGTTGCTCCATTTAGTTCGTGTATAATCTCTTCCACTGTCGGCGTCTTATGATGTGTGCGCATTATCGCCTTATTGAAATCTTTTGGATCCAAACAGATTCTGATCTCGCCTGATTCTTTCCGTGGAAATGTTATACTGGAAACCCACGGAGTCGGCTGAACAACCTTGCGAATGACACCCAATGTCTCCATTTCTGTCAGCTCCTTCTCTATCTCGTCCTTCAACTTGATGGGGCACTTCCTCACAGCATGTACGACTGGTGGTACATGTGGATTTGTTGTGATATGATAAGCTTCTTTGAATTCTCCAATGGTGTCGAACTGATCAGGATAGATTGCTTTCAAGTCCTCGATCGTGGATATCTTCTTTTGGTTTGCTTCCATTTCCAGCGCACAGTGAAGTGTTAACATGCGAAGATCTCGACAGCTAGGTAATCCTAAGATGGCTGGACCGTGAGCTTCGGCGACATGGAACACACAGTCGTTCCAAACGGTGTCCTGAAATTGACATTTCATCGTGATGGTTCCATAGTTCTTGATCACGGTGCCGTTATATGCTGTAAGCTGTGTCTTCCGGCTTTGATCAGTCATGTCTGGCAAGGGAAATCCTTCTCCGTCGAGCCATTTTGGAAACATCCGTCGAAATAGACGTAGGGGCAGCACATTGCCTTGTGCGCCCGTGTCAACCTTGACACGAAGATCCGAAGGTAAAGTAGGACGATCCGGAAGCTGGATGTTGATTCTGGTGAAAACTTCATCCCTTGAATCCGTTCGATCAACTGCGCTAATGTTGACATTGACAGTATCGAAAGACCAATTTTCGAAGGCATCTTCGACAGATCTGGTGTTCGATGCATCTACGGAATTTATATCTGTCTTATTTCTCGACCATGATGTTGAACGACGTCGTCTTCTGTCGACTGGACTGTCGACTTGTGTACGACCGCGACTATTACCCCGCTTCTTCGCGCGACAAACATTCTGCCAATGTCCTTTTCTGTTGCACCAATGGCAGATGGCATTCCGTGCTGGACATGATTCTTTGGCATGATATTCACGCCCACAAAATGTACAATCCACAATTTTCCTTTTGACGGTATGAACGTCAGCGTTGTATGTCTGGCCTTGTACACTGTTGAACTGTGTCATATGCTTCATACTGGCCTCATGATTTCGACCAGTGGTGATTGCTGCATCTAATGTCAATGTCTTGTCTTTTCCAAGAAGTTCTTTCTGGATCTCCGGATATCGTATTCCTGCAATTATCTGCTCTATGATCCGGTCTTCAATTTCAGCAGCATCTCGAAATTCTGCTTTCGCTGCCTGTAGTCTGCAGCGGGTGACGAAATCGTCGACACTCTCATTGGTGTGTTGCCTATACCGTTGTAGGCACAGACGGGCGAGTCGGAAATTGGACTTTGGTTCGATGTGCTGTTAAAATTTTCGCCAGATTGTATCTGCACTCGTGCGTTCATCAGCGGTTAGTGATGTTCAGGAGTTGAAAATGCGCAGACCTTCTTCACCGACAGCCAGTAGGATATGATCCACCTGTTCGTCAGCCGTCACTTTCTTGACCCGAAAGAATAACTGGAAGCGTTGCTTGAAGATCTGGAAAGCACCGATCAAGTCTGCCGCAGACCAGTCCATATGCGGCGCTCCGTTCATGGCGATTAGCAGTTTAGGCAGGCGGTAAGTTGTATGATTGTTTCACACATTCACCTTTGCAAGCACTAACGAATTGTCCATTTGCTACATATTATGCGGTTCGCTTTACCGCTGCCACCATGTTGTAGCCTGGTTCGGATACGTGTCAATGAGACGAGCGAGATATCAGGTAGATTCCATTGAGGTTTTATTTCACCTTTATATGAGGTTATATGATAATGTGTGCCTGCTACTGTTTGCAGACGATATGATTGAAGCAGCTGATACTGTGGGTAGATTACAGAAACTTATTGATAAGCTTAGCGAGTTCTGTGAAAGCTGGGGATTAGCAATTAATTTAAACAAGGCGAAGGTTATGGTTTTCAGGAATGGGGGGATACAGAAGAGAAATGAAAAATGGTTCTTGAAAGGAAAGAGGATAGAGACTGTATCATCTTATAAGTATCTGGGGCTGGTTTTTACCCCGAAGCTAGTCTGGACCTTGGCTCAGTAAACTCTCTCCGCACAAGCTGGAAAGGCTGTGAATTTTATTAAATCTGTAAATAACAAATGTGGTGGGTTAGAACCTAAGATCCAATTCGAATTATTTGATAAAATGGTATTGCCGATTCTCACATATGGAGCAGAGATTTGGGGATATAGGGTGAAGGACGGTATAGAGAGTGTCCAAGTGAAATATTGCAAATGGATATTAAAACTACCTGCATCGACATCAAATGCAGCTGTTATGGGAGAAGTTGGAACGTACCCAGTCCAAATAATGTGTGTTATGAAGATGCTAAAGTTCTGGATGAAGCTCGTCAGGAATGAGGACCAGTCCCTCCTGAGAGAAACATATACTATGCTATTTGAATTAGATTATAGGGGGAGGCGCACATGGGCCACTGAAGTGAAAATAATATTGTTAGAGCTCGGATTTGAAGAAGCCTGGACGCATCAGCAAATAGGAGATGAGGATCTATTTTTAAAAACAACTAAGGGTGAATTGATGTATAGAGCACATACAAATTGGCTCAACTGCTTAGAAGAAAATAACCGACTCGACACATATAGAAAGTATAAAAGAACATTGACAACAGAACCGTATATATTTGCTATTAAGGAAAGCTATCTTCGAAAACTCTTGGCCCAATTTCGATGTTCCAGACACCCACTAAACATAGAGAAAGGCAGACATTTAGGAATCCCTAGGGAAGAAAGACTGTGTATGTATTGTAAAAATAATGGTGAAAGTGTTATAGAAGATGAGATACACCTAATCTGTTTTTGCCCTTTGTATCAAGCGTCACGAAAAAAATACCTACCTGAAGTCACAGACCAGAAGCAGAACTTGAGTTGGGAATTTACCGTTTTGATGATGTCAATAGATACCCCCACCCTATATAACATCGTGCTATTTCTCCGCGATGCGTACAAATTAAGGGAAAAACTGATTCAAAATGTTACCTTATTTACTTGATGTTATTTGTATATACATATATTTGTACTTTGAGGCTGTGAGCCTACAGTGCACAATAAACTGATTATTATTATTATTATTATTTCACCTTGTTACATTCGTACATCACGACTGCCAAGTACCGATGTTAAGAGACGACTGGCAAGTGACGACTGCCCGTCGCACACAGTGACCGCGAGTGTACAGTTCCGAAAATAGGCCACTGCTCAAACTACTACTCATAGCACGGTGCTCATTGTGGTTCTACCTAATGGTTAACACTGGATCGGGATCCAAATCTATGACACTGTGCTTAGCGAAGAAACATTCTGTTAATATCACCACTGAGGAGATCAGTGACATTCCTGTGCCAGTTTGTTCGCTTGCCAAGTCGCCCATCTACATTGCACATTTACCTAACTTGATTGATGTCTTGGGGCCGAGCCTCGAGTCCTTCTTTTACCGGCCAGATTTTGGCGCCAAACTTTGATTTTGGTTCCTGCTCGATGTAACTGGTCGCTGCTGGCGCGCTGCTATAGATAATCCTACTGTGGCCCAGGTACAACGGTTGCGCTGAGGGCATTTCTTCGCTCCGCGCGCTGAAACGTCTCCGCGGAGGTCATTTCTTCGCTCCGCGCAGTACATTTCTCCGCTCCGCGCAGTTCATTTCTCCGCCATGCGGAGAAAAACCCGCTACTTTAACGAGCGGACGCCCCCCCCCCCTATGAACAGGGTCCCCCCTGTCAGCACCCCATTAGTTCTCTGCTGCTTCCCGGCCGGCGGGCGCAGACCGTACACACGTACGGTCCGTGTTCCTGCCGCACGCTGACATTGGAGAGGTCGCCTAGCGTGTACAAAGGCCAGGACTCGCGACTGTGACAATGGACGCGACAGATCCAGCTGAGGTTGATGCTAGGAGTTACCCCCAGTGTATCTATTCATAGAGTGAAATTGAATGTCAGCGGGACTAAAGCAGGCTGCAACTTATTCGATTTTATTGAGCGTTTCTAATATGAAACCATTGAAAACTTGTTATTTGTTGGGGATCAAGTATGTGACAACATCGCCATAGCAACTCTTGTCTAACCTCAAAATTAAGCGCCCGAGCAAGGAAGTTATCACATTAGACATTAGATATTAATTTAAACGAAACGTGGCATGGTCTGTATGCTATATTATTTGAAGGAAACCCCTAAATACCCGAGTTAGTCTTTTCTAGAACGTCAAACCTGAATTATCAGCTGGTGATCCAGGGTGACCATTGCTAATCTGCTCCTGCCGTGTTGTGCAAGGGTCTGATTCTGGACCCCCCCCCCCCCCACTCACACCTAGCTGTTTGCACCGCTAGTGTAATCCCCAGTTAATTAATACAGATGGGAGCTAGCTTCCCTATCCGTTCTTTATAACTTGCTCAGTTACAAAGTACTGATAGGGATAACTGAAATTATCTAGCGGATTTTGGACTTGGGGTGCAATCCGCAGTACTACTGCACACTATGTATTTACCATGTGTCCCGATGCCCCCTCACAGTTCAGTGAAATATGTCATTTGAAAGTTTTATGCGACAAATGGCTCAAGACCCGTACGGAGTCGCTGTGCTTTGCGAAGAAACATTCTGTTAATATCACCACTGAGGAGATCAGTGACATTCCTGTGCCAGGTTGTTCGCTTGCCAAGTCGCCCATCTACATGGCACATGTACCTAACTTGATTGATGTCTTGCGGCCGAGCCTCGAGTCCTTCTTTTACCGGCCAAGTTTTGGCGCCAAACTTTGATTTTGGTTCCTGCTCTATGTAACGCTGGCGCGCTGCTATAGACAATCCTACTGTGGCCCATAGGTACAACGGCTCCGCGGAGGTCATTTCTTCGCTCCGCGCAGTGCATTTCTCCGCTCCGCGCGGTAAATTTCTCCGCTCTGCGCAGTAATTTTTCCGCTCCGCGCAGTTCATTTCTCCGTTCCGCGCGGTATATTTCTCTGCTCCGCGCAGTACATTTCTCCGCTCGCAGAGAAATGTAGGCTACCGCGCGGAGCGGAGAAATATACTGCGCGGAGCGGAGAAACCGTTTCACCGCGCGGAGCGAAGAAACACCCTCAGCGCAACCGTTGTACCTATGGGCCACAGTACAATCCGCACACCGCTGTGTTGAGATTCGGTCGCAGAGAGAGAGTGTGTATACGCTCGCTAGAAAGCATGAGCCCAAGTTTCAAGTTTCAACGTACCACGCAAGCAGGCACCGGTGGCCCGCAGATAGACGGAAAAACCATCAATTACGAGTTAAAGCGCGACAGATCGGTCAAAAGGTTATAGTAGCGTTTGTTATGGATCTTTTCTCGGCATGTTCATTAGGCGATATCAGAGCTGACATGGGGACAAGCTCTCCTGCCCATACACGTGTAGCAATCATGTATTTTACCGCCGACAAGGAGGCATGTTCTTTAAACCCAACACCCAAAGAGGAAAAACTAAACAAAAGGAAAACGTTGATCACTGTAGTTCCCAGCAGTGTTAGACAGCGGTGGTTCCGCGGAAGCCGATCAGGTGACATGAAACATGAAGACAGTATCTCAAGTGGCCAAGTTGCGTATAGCAGTCGCGGGTATCCTATATGTCGGGTCGGCTCTGAAACAAAAAATTAGCTTCCCGTGTGGTGTCAAGTCCTCTCTTGGACAGGCTGTCACTAGTGTGCGAGATCACGTTGTTTCGTATATTTCATCTTATGCAGGACATAAGGCTTCACAAAAATGTTTGAATGCGTTATCTGCGGAGTAAGGTAAGTTGAGTCTCCAACGCTCGCGGTCGGTTGATTATTCAAGAGGTGGGATCGTATATCTTGTTAATATTCCAAAAACGATTTCAAAACTTTTTTCGCAGTGCTGCTCGCACACGATGTGTGATTATTGTTGTCGCATTGTTGTCTTAATACTCGGTGTCGCCAACATGTATGATGAGATCGCGTGGTGAAACTGTATCATTGGCACTGTTGATAATTCTCTCCAAAACGTGTGGTGAAACTGTGTCACTGGCACTGACAATTATTCTCTCCAACTCGTGCAATGAAACCATATTACTATCACTGTTGATTATTCTCTCCAATGCATGTGGTGAAACTGTATTATTGGCACTGTTGATTATACTCTCCAATATGTGCGTGGAAACCACATTACTCCCAGTGTTGATCATTCTCTCCGACAAGTGTGATGAAACTGTATCATTGACACTGTGGATTATTCTCTCCAACAAGCGTGAATCCGTCTTACTGGCGTTGATGATTATTATCTCAAACACATGTGATGAAACCTGGTTATTGGTTCTGGTGATTATCCTCTTTAAATCATAGTCAAACGGTGTTATTTGTGAGGATAATTATTGGTATTCCTACTTTTGTGATACAAGCCGCGTTATGCACACGGAGGATGGATATCTACACGAATTGTGTGATGAAACCGGGTTAGTCGTACTGTTCATTGCATTATCAAGGTAATGTGTGATTTGTTCACGGTACACGGATTGATGATCAACATCGATCCCCAATGTAAGTATGCTATAAAACCGATTCCATGAAAGAAATTTAGAACATATGTATATTATATATAAAGGGTAAGCAATTCGTCATTGTTCAGGCGGTTGAAATATTTATTAAATACTTGAAGCCATTCCGCTATCCGATCCCCTCCCCTCCCTTCCCCTCCCCTCCCCTCCCATCCCCTCCCCTCCCGTCTTGTCCCGTCCCGTCCCATTCCCTCTCCTCCCCTCCCCTCCCCTCCCCTCCCCTCCCCTCCCCTCCCCTACCCTCCCCCGTTCCAAACCATGGGCACCTTACCTGAGAATTGATATTGATTTATTAACAGCATAGATGCCTAGGCTATTATGCTTCTATTTCAGGATGTGGAGACCCGGCAAAACCAGAACCCATACAGCTCTGACTCTTCGCAACACGCATGGATGGACCCAAGGCGGTTCATTGGTCGTGGACTCCGCCATGATCCCCAAGGGCACTTCCGCGTAAACCCTCCATTCGAACCCTCCAGGTAAGATTTAGTATTTAAAGCAATATATTCTGTAATTTTTTGTATTACCAACCTTTTCGCCACGTCTAATAAGTATATTCTGTCTTGAATTTAAATCCTGAAACCCTGTGGGCTATCCGGAGAGAACCAATTTGTTCACCGGAGCCGAAGTTGGAGGCCGGCTGTATATCCCTGCGCGCCTGTTCGCTGTTTGATATTCTGTGTGATTTTTTATTTAAAAAATCCATGCGCTGCGAGAGTAATGCGGAAGCTTTGTAAAAAAGCTAAACCTAGTTTTAAGTCACAGGGCCTTGTCAAATCTTTGCCCGTCCCGGGTTTTACGTGAACAATAATGGGGTGGAGGGGGGGGGGGGGGAGCATGACAAGAGCAATGGGTATTTGCATTCCTCGGGAATGGGCTCTTCATTTCACCATAAACAGGTAATGAGGAAAATAATAATTGTGAACTGGGAATGGGGCATTAGCCGACCCTCGTGATCACAGATTTTCGTTTATTGTGAAATGAGAATTGTGATATTAAATAACCCTGAATCGGGAAATCGCCAATTTATATCATTTGCCAGCCCTTGTTATGTTATTGCATGCAGGGAGTTACATATTTTAATTCATTGTGAACTGTGAATAAAGAAATTGATTCTTCGTGATTTGGGGTAAAAATCACCCCCCCCCCCCTCCCCCAACTCCCAACCCCCCACCGCATGATGCCAGCTGGCCAGGAATGCTCTCGCTTTTGCCATGTATCCCGTCAGTCCAAGAAAGAAGAACGAGAAGAACGAGAAGACTAGGACGTCCGTGACCTGCGCTTTGGTCCTCGTTGTCGTCTTCCTGCTGTAGGCTGGCGCAGTGGCCGCTGCTGTTGCTGCTACCTATATCTACAGAGACGAGAGTAAAGGTCAGGCTTGTCATATATGCACCTATATTCCAACATAAAAGACTCGTTTTATACACGGTTTACCTATTTCCTGGAGGGCCGCCTCGATAGCTCAGTGGGTTAGAGCGCTCGCATGGAGTGTTCGGGCTACATGAGAGCGTAACGGCACGTGGATCGGTGGTTCGCGCCCCCGCTCTGGTCATGTCTGTGTGGTCACAGGAAAAAGAATCCATGTCCTTCTCCGCAAAGACTAGGGGGTTACTATATCTAACCAATCAACCAACTTATTTCCTGGATATGTAAAGACATAGTCTTTATATGCCGTATTTTTCTTTACATAAGCCGGATATAAAGCGGGGAACTGGGCATTTAGAGTAGGTTAGGTAGGTAGATAATAGGTGTTATGGTGGAGAAGGGTAGCATCCTGATATGTTTTCAAAGCGACGAACACTACACAGTCCTTACTTACTTCATGACCTGTTCTGGGCACGTTACGTCATTACAACATTGATATTAATGAACTGTTGAATATTTATATATTTGTGTATTATATATTTTTATTAGTGCATTATATAACCTACACGTGCATTACATACTTATATATTATTATTATCAAGTGACAATTATCCGAAATTCACAGCAATGTTTTGGTATCGTTATAACGTTATTCGTTCTCAGTACATGATTGACATGACATTTATAGCAAAAGGAAACTCTCAACATCATTAGAAACAAAAACAGGACACCCTCCAATAAAGTTAAAGAGGTCTAGGGGGGATGATAAATGGGCTGTGCTACGCAGTACATAAATACCTTTAACTCATTAATGTCCAAACACTTGCAGAAAGCGTCGACAACGTTTAAATGTTTTTGCCTTTTATTATTTTTATTTTTAAAAATATGGCTGCAATCTGAACGCTTTTTTTTTATTTGAACATGGAACATTTTGTGCGTCCTGTATCTAGGACGCTAGGCACAGTAGGATACAGGTAACAATTACAGATGTAAGTCACTCTACGGTTTATTGTAGACACATGTCTTGTAGTTCAGGGCGCGGGCTATGGCTTCGGCGGGCTTATGGCTCCGTATGCCAGACTAGTGCTCCAGGCTCTGTGTTATGGTTCCGGTCGCCTGGCTATAGCTCCGGCCTATGGCTCCATGCGCTGTACTATTGTTCCTAGTGTGGGCTATGGCTCCGAGCTATGGCTCCATGCGTTGCACTTTTGCTCCAATGTGGGCTATGGTTCTGGGCTATGACTCCAAGCGCTGGACTATTTCGCCAGTGTGGGCTGTGGCTCCGGCTGGCTTATGGCTATGTACGCCAGACTAGTGCTCCAGGCTCCGGACTATGGCTCCATGCGCTGGCCTATTGCTCCGGTGTGGGCTACGGCTCCGGGCTATGGCTCTGAGCGCGAGTTAGGGATCTCTGCGTGGACTATGTCTTTGTGCGTTGGACTGGCGCTCCAGGCTCCGGCCGCCAGTCTATGGCTGCGGGCAATGGCTCCGGGCGCGGACTATGGCTCCATGCTGGATTATGGCTCCATGCTGGACTATGGCTCCATGCTGGACTATGGCTCCATGCTAGACTATGGCTCCATGCGCTGGACTATGGCTCCATGCACTGGACTATGGCTCCCTGCGCTGGACTACAATGGCTCCAGGCTTTCGGTCGCCGGTCTATGGCTCTGGGCTATGGCTCCGGATGCGGGCTATGGGTGCGGGCCAAGGCTCCGGACGCGGGTGGTGTGGGTGTGAGATGCATGGAGGGTTGCATCCAGGAAGAGAGAGAGGGCGGAAGAGAGTGTGGGATTGAGGGAGGGAGAGGGCGATTATGACACAGAACGCCCCGGTGCGCTGGACTATGGCTGCGGGTTATGGTTATGGCTCCGTATGGGTTATGGTTATGGCTCCGTATGGGTTATGGTTATGGCTCCGTATGGGTTAAGGTTATGGCTCCGTATGGTTTATGGTTATGGCTTCCCTCCCCCCTGGTTCTGCTCCCTCCTGGCTCCCCTCCCCCCTCTGGCTCCCCTCCCCCTGGCTCCCCTCCCCCCTAGCTTCTCTCCTCTATCTGGCTCCCCTCCCCCCTGGCTCCTCTCCCCCCTCCCTCTGGCTCCCCTCCCCCTTTGGCTCCCCTCTCCCCTGGCTCCCCTTCCCCTGGCTTCCCTTCCCCCTGGCTTCCCTCTACCCTGGCTCCCCTCCCCCTGGCTCATCTTCCCCCTCGGCTCTCCTTCCCCCACACTGCTCCTCCCCCCTCCCCTCGAGCCTGGCTCTCATTCCCCCCCCCCCTCCCGTCCACCCAGGCTCCCCTACATAGGGTCTCATCCAGTCTGGCTCCCCTCTACCCTAGCTCCCCACTACTTGGCTCACCTTTTACCCAGGCTCCCCTCCACCTGGTAACCCTGTAAAGGTCTCCCTCGGGCCTCTCTCCGACCTCGCCTTTATTTTGTGGTATTTTCTTATTCATTTATTAATCAATTTGTAATCAATTCATATTTACGCAATTATTAGTTTGAGCATGGAATGTGTTAATGACCATAGCACATTTATATTTTAATATTTACGCACTATGTTAGATTGCTGGCAATGTCTATTACGCAGTTATGAAAGCAGTACTTACTGTGTGGTAGCCAGATCCGGAAGACTGGTCTTACCCCCACCACAGCCTAGCTACCCCGTTCGTTCACACCACCCCATCCCACACTCCGTCGGGATCCCGCATGATGTTCTTTCTACCGAGTAATAGATGCCTGGGGATGCCTGCCTCGTTTAGTGCCTGCCTCGTTTAGTTTTATTCATTTGGATTACCACTCAGTTCAATTGCTCCAATTACTCAATTTACCAGGAATATCGTTTGGTTTTTATTCACTTAGGATTATTTTGGATTACTTCGGATTACTTTTCACTTTGGATTATTTTGGATTATTTAGTATTAATTTACCCAGATTATCGCAAATTACAGAAATGTTCAATCATTTCACAATGGAATACCTCCATTATTTAGATGACGACAATTATATTTTAACCATTGGAAACGAGAAGTACTATTTTGTCTTTTGATCTGTATTTATTGAATTGTTGGAATATCATAATAAAGCCATAGAATCTGATTCACTTCCGGGGGCCTCCCTGGTGTAGTGGTTAGCGCACTAGACCGCAGATCAATAGGTCCTGGGTTCGAATCCGGGCTCGGGCACCTAATCTGGGGCATGTTTCATTCCTTCATCTTTCATCGTCTCGGGAGGTTCCTTGGCCCAATTTAGCCTGTATGTGCACAAAAGTGGCCTAAAACACCAACATTTCATTCTGATTCACTTCCGACTCTGCCCATTGTTTATTCGAAGATAAGGCCCAAGCCCAGGAGACCGTACACGCCCTGGCCGGACCGACCTATCCAGTCGCAACTGTCCCTGTAGTTCACTCCCTTTGTGCTTGGTGATCGATCAGTTGATTAATTAACAATAATTAATTGACACCAAAGGGGTGGACTTCAAAACCCTCCCCCATGCCCCCACCCCCCTGGCTTCCTTTCACCCTGGCTCCCCTCCACTCTGGCTGCCCCCCCCTGGCTTCCCTCCCCCCCAGCTCCCCTCCCCTCTGGCTCCCCTCCCCCATGGCTCCCCTTGGTTCCCACCGTATTTGGTTGGCGTGGACCGCTTAGCGGTTCGACGAGCCGTGGTTAATAGCATTAGGACCGCATTCGCGTTTCCTTGGCCTTCGCAGCGCCGAGACAGCCGCTCTTTATCAAAGTTAACGGCATGGGTGATGCTGACGCCGTCCAAATTAAGGACGAAAAGAACCTCATTGTAATATGCCAATGTGCCCCCTCGCCCCCACGCCTCCAACTACCCATCCTCGACCCCCCGCCCCCCCCCCCCCGCCCGCACACATCTCCAAATATCATCCCATCTTGTGGCCACATGTTCATGTCTGGGAAAAAAAAAAAAAAAAATATATATATATATATATATATATATATATTTATTTATATATATATATTACTGGTCACGCCTATGCTCCCAGCCATAGCCATGGCTGAATTAGACTTCAATGGTTGACTCGATCGGGCGGCCTAAACGGCTAAAAGGGTCATCAAACAAAGGCTCTATATTTTCCCCATAAAAAAATCTGGAATGTTGAGGCAAACATGCCATGACTAGCTCAGCAGTTTATTGATAATTGTTTTGCGTAGTTAAACATAGCTTACCTCGGTTCCATGCTGATAAACGTTTCCGGGGGACGTGATCTATCGTCAGACATCGTTCTGTCTGCGGTGACCAGCGTGGCGGGGTCGCCTTGTTACCCGGGACAGGTCTACCTATATCAGGAGAAACGCAACCTGCAAAAGGTTATCACGTATACATTTCTCGCCATTTGTTGCACCAAAAACAGGTAAAAAATCTAATTATCTTCATTGTATGTTGCAACGAACGAAAGATTAACATTCATATTAACCGGACCTTAACATTTGCTGAAGATGCATGGGTAAATATGGCAGAAAACTGTATTTTTTCCATCATTCACAAAGGATCGGATTTGCTGAACATCGGAAACGTAGCTCGAATTAGGGGTCTAGAAGGGGTAAATGGCGAAACGTGACACAGGTACCGAAATTCCGGCACTGAGGATCTGAAAAGTATTGAAAACGACACAGATTTTGGAAAAAAAACGACACTGATGTTTGCCACAAAAGCGCCACTGGACCACGTGTTTATCTCTAATATTAATGGCGACAGGCCGGACACTTTTTTGACACAAATGACGCCTTCGTGACCTTGGCCTTAGTCCGAGTTTGCCCGATAACGAATTTGATCTTTTATTTAGCTTATTGTACCGTATGGCCCAGGATCATAGTACATTGAAAATACACAACATTGTGAACCTACACATACACAAACAATTTAGGAGCAAAACATTTCTCGATCGCAGAGCTTGATATGCAAAGCAACATAGCTTCAATACTATGTCAGGGGTTTTGTTTGTCATTAGCTGTAAATACTGGATCCTAAGAGTATTGTATAAGGGGCAGGTACATAAAAAATGACATTCATCTTCTATAATGTATAAATTCTGCGTTTTGCAAAATATACGTATTCTTGATAGTTTCGGAGTGTTACTTCGTCTCCCTGTTCCAATACATAAACCACGATTTGAACATCAAAATTTCCTTAGGACTATTGTGTATTTCCTAATATTGATGACATCTCATACTGAATTCTATGGAAGTCACCATTGACACCATCGACACCATGGAAGAATTGATTAGTTCTGTGTTCGCCAATCTTTGTACAATTTTGGATATTTATCATCCAAGGTTACCGATTGAGAGTTGTCATAGTGTCTGTTCTGCTCTGCCTGTCTATAGTTGCCCCTGTATATTAATTTAAAGCAGCCTACTTACATGCGCCATCTTAGATTTTTTACATTTTAGTAGTACCCAGGCTAAAAAGTATATCAAAATTCTGATGCATAGATAGATAGATATTATTTTATTATAGTCACTTGCGGGAATATATTTATGTCTTGCGCTACGAAAGGGTGATATAGCTGGCTCGCTCGCAGTTCGTTCCCTGCATTGTAATAGAAGAACACAAAGAGTTATGTAAGTTGTTGGATAGGGCAATTTATTGCCGAGAATAAAAGGTTCAAGATTATCAGTGGCGGAAAAACCACATCGCCACTGATAAAAATGTGGCGGAAAAGAGCATCGCCACTAATAAAGATGTGGCGGAAAAACGCATCGCCACTAATATACATGTGGCGGAAAACACATTGCAAATTGAAAAACATTTGGCGGAAAACATATCGCCAAGCAAAATGGTCAGGCGAAAACACATCGCTAATGACAAATATAGTGGCAAACACATTGCCACTGAGAATTAAATGTAATACACATCTGTGGCAATCAGATGTTAGACAGGCAAATATGAATGGATACTAATTGATATATATATATATAGATATACCATATTATGCAGTCCACTATGGATATTTATGAAAGGCTATATGAAAATAGATGGTGTCTTCATACATAGCAGGGAAGGTGAGGGGACAAACGCCTCGTACAAATATGGAAATCACTGATCTAGAAATCATCATGAATTATTTCTTTAAACTTAACTTAGTTTAGTAGATATTTTTAAAATTATCCAAATACATATGCCGAGATACAAATTACAATCAGACGTGCTATGAAGATCATTATTTACGATGTATAAATGCCTCGCAAATACGGGTCATCACATTTCACCATGTATTATATGTTAAAACCTAATAACTCCTTTCAGCAGACAATTCTGAAATCATCCACTCGCATATGATGTAATACTAATAACAATACGGCTTAATGATACAATGATTATATATGATATTTAAATAGCTCGTAAGCAAATCTCATCTAGTTGCATACTGTATTATTATTGCTTAAAATTAATGACCTCTTATCAGCAGACATTTCATGAAATTATGCCCAGACCCTGTTGACTCGCGTCGATGCAAAGTGGAGGTGGTGTGGAGGAGGTGGTTTATTTCGTTGGTGGTTGAGAGTCAAGTGAACTCCCGTGTAAACTGCCGCTAAATCGTCTCGCGGTTGACGCTAATCGGTAAACAATCCGCGTTGTCAGGGGGATTCCACTTGGACGAGTCCATTAATCGTTCTTCTCACCATCGGGTAGGGGTGATACCAACACGTATTCCCATAATGTAGTACTCCAATAATTCTCCGCGCAGCCATAAAGTAAATTCTGATTAATCAGAATTATTATATGCATACAAACACAATACACAAATACAGATTATAGCTCTAGCCCAGTCGTGCAGGACTTATAACAGACTTAAAATTAACAAAAATGTTGGAAACAGCCATCAGGCCGTACTAATATGGGAAAACATAACATAGTAGGTAAATTTAAATAAAGCAAACAAAACCAAACGTATATACCAGGCGCTTAACACGTTTTGGACAATAACCCTCTTCTATATACCCACGCCTCAGTTAAATACCGCGCAACTTCTTTACCACAATTTTGCAAAAGATTTATAAATTGGTCCTCTAGAGATAGGTTTGGAATATTGTTCATTTTGTCCCATGACTTGACTGTAAAGTTTTTCTCTCAATATATTAAACTTACTACATTTACAAAGAAAATGAATTTCGTCTTCCACTTCCCCAATGTTACAAAAACGACATTTGCGTTCGTCGGTTCTCAGTTTCCTAGTTTTGCCAGTATTTACATCAGTTTTGTTCGTAAATTGACCCGTTTCTATTTCAAGCGGTAAAATTCCGCACCTTAGTTGTGCCAATAAAGATCGTTGTGACCTAGTTAAAAAGTAACGAGATGTTTTATATCCCGTTGAGTCTGTACAGCAACAATTTCAACATAAAACTAAGCGGAATAATTTATCGCGAGCGGGCGTCCTAGTGAGCCGTGGTCGACATAACACAGAATGCCGAACAGCTAACAGGCGCACAAGGATGAAAATGCGGCCACCAACTTCGGCCCCGGTGAACAAATTTGCTTCTCCCCGGATAGCCTACGGGCTTTCATTATTTAAATAGGCAGAATATACTTATATGATGAGAAGATGAGGTTAGTAATACAAACATTACAAAACATATTGCCTTAAGTTTCAAACGCTCATGCTTTAAGTGGCAGCCGGATGGGCAGAGCGAACAAGTTCACTCCCACACTTGAGCAGCCATGACACTTCCCCTTATACTTAGTGTAAAACGTCTGTGTCAAATCTGTTAAACCCACTTGATTGTTCAGTCTAATTACAAGTATAATTATGAATTCTAATTACAACTGATATTATAAATGATATTTTAAATAATGTTACAAGTGATAATACGAACGCAGAATAAAAATGATAATGCAAATGGTGAGTAACAATTATAAAAAATGCAGAGTAAAAATTATAACAAATGCAGAGTAGAAATGATAACAAATGCGGATTAAAAAATACATTATCAATAATATTATGAAATATGATACAAATGTTACCTCACCTCACCGTCCAACACGTTTGGGAGACTTTCGATCTGCTTCGTTCTGAATTGTTTACCTATCATATGAAGAATGAAATCGCAACTCCTCCGCGCTCGAGACTGATGCAAATGCAGCAGTATTTGAACATTTAATGCCATAGCCCACGCCTATGGCAAGCCCTTTTGTCCCTTATTACTTATTTTCACATATCTCTAAATGGTCCATCTCCCATGTTAGAGCCCTCGAAATAAATTGTTATAGTAAACGGTAGGCGTGAGTCATACGTGAGCTATGTTGAAACAAGGGTTAGCCCTGACATGGAAGAACGACCCTCTAAATAGTTGCACACATGTACACATATTTACACATATCAATACACCTTAATATACACTAAATATGTGAACATATCATTAATTCAATTAGACATATCTTTACATAATTGCACACATATGCCACTATTTAGAGATAACTGACGTTAATTTAATGATGTCCTGAATCAAATGATAAGAAAGGAACTAACATTAAATAATTTTGACACATCTCTATATAGCATCGAATTAGAGATACCGGTATGAGCAATTGCTTTAGGGATATGTGAATTAGAAGTTATGATATGTGCAATTAGCAATTGGATATACAGTTAATTGACATTAATTAAAATTGGATATAAAATTAAGTAACATTAATTCAATTTCACATATAATTAAATCAGTTTTAAAATATGTGCACCCATTTTTACATTGTAGTAATACAAACATTACAAAACATATTGCTTTAAGTTTCAAATGCTCATGCTTTAAGTGGCAGCCGGATGGGCTGAGCGAACAAGTTCGCTCCCACACTTGAGCAGCCATGACACTTCCCCTTAGACTTAGTGTAAAACATCTGTGTCAAATCTGTTAAACCCACTTGATTGTTCAGTCTAATTACAAGTATAATTATGAATTCTAATTACAACTGATATTATAAATGATATTTTAAATAATGTTACAAGTGATAATACAAACGCAGAATAAAAATGATAATGCAAATGGTGAGTAACAATTATAAAAAATGCAGAGTAAACATTATAACAAATGCAGAGTAAACATTATAACAAATGCAGAGTAGAAATGATAACAAATGCGGATTAAAAAATACATTATAAATGATATTATGAAATATGATACAAATGTTACCTCACCTCACCGTCCAACACGTTTGGGAGACTTTCGATCTGCTTCGTTCTCAATTGTTTACCTATCACGTGGATAATGAAATTGCAACTCCTCCGCGCTCGAGACTGATGCAAATGCAGCAGTAGTTGAACATTTAATGCCATAGCCCACGCCTATGGCAAGCCCTTTTGTCTCTTATTACTTATTTTCACATATCTGTAAATGGTCCATCTCCCATGTTAGAGCCCGCAAAAATAGATTGTTATTTTAAACGGTAGGCGTGAGTAATACGTGATCTATGTTGAAACAAGGGTTAGCCCTGACATGGAAGAACGACCCTCTAAATAGTTGCACACATGTACACATATTTACGCATATTAATACACCTTAATATACACAAAATATGTGAACATACAATTTAATTCAATTAGACATATCTTTACATAATTGCACACATATGCAACTATTTAGAGATAACTAACGTTTATTTAATGATGTCCTGAATCAAATGATAAGAAAGGAACTAACATTAAATAATTTTGACACATCTCTATATAGCATCGAATTAGAGATACCGGTATTAGCAATTGCTTTAGGGATATGTGAATTAGAAGTTATGATATGTGCAATTAGCAATTGGATATACAATTAATTGACATTAATTAACATTGGATATAAAATTAAGTAACATTAATTCAATTTCACATAAAATTAAATCAGTTTTAAAATAGGTGCACCCATTTTCACATTGTAATAATACAAACATTACAAAACATATTGCTTTAAGTTTCAAATGCTCACGCTTTAAGTGGCAGCCGGATGGGCAGAGCGAACAAGTTCACTCCCACACTTGAGCAGCCATGACACTTCCCCTTAGACTTAGTGTAAAACATCTGTGTCAAATCTGTTAAACCCACTTGATTGTTCAGTCTAATTACAAGTATAATTATGAATTCTAATTACAACTGATATTATAAATGATATTTTAAATAATGTTACAAGTGATAATACGAACGCAGAATAAAAATGATAATGCAAATGGTGAGTAACAATTATAAAAAATGCAGAGTAAACATTATAAGAAATGCAGAGTAGAAATGATAACAAATGCGGATTAACAAATACATTATGAATGATATTATGAAATATGATACAAATGTTACCTCACCTCACCGTCCAACACGTTTGGGAGACTTTCGATCTGCTTCGTTCTGAATTGTTTACCTATCACACGAAGAATGAAATTGCAACTCCTCCGCGCTCGAGACTGATGCAAATGCAGCAGTATTTGAACATTTAATGCCATAGCCCACGCCTATGGCAAGCCCTTTTGTCTCTTATTACTTATTTTCACATATTTCTAAATGGTCCATCTCCCGTGTTAGAGCCCGCAAAATGGATTGTTATATTAAACGGTAGGCGTGAGTCATACGTGAGCTATGTTGAAACAAGGGTTAGCCGTGACATGGAAGAACGACCCTCTAAATAGTTGCACACATATACACATATTTACACATATCAATACACCTTAATATACACTAAATATGTGAACATATCATTAATTCAATTAGATATATATCTTTACATAATTGCACACATATGCAAATATTTAGAGATCAGAACGTTTATTTAATGATTTACTGAATCAAATGATAAGAAAGGAACTAACATTAAATAATTTTGACACATCTCTATATAGCATCGAATTAGAGATACCGGTATGAGCAATTGCTTTACGGATATGCGAATTAGAAGTTATGATATGATATTTACAATTAATTGACATTAATTAACATTGGATATAAAATTAAGTAACATTAATTCAATTTCACATATAATTAAATCAGTTTTAAAATATATGCACCCATTTTGACATGTGCACAATTATTTAGAGATATGTGCAAATGCGTCTTTAAAGATAAAAGGGCTTGCCACAAGGCCTGCGTACTTGATACCCTCAACCCCAGCACCCATAACTTCCTTTTAGGGCGCACCTTTCAAATAAAATGCTTCCCATGACCTCAGAGCTTGGTCGGTCCACTGAAAGGAAAGGCGGAGGCTTGAAACCATAAACTTTCAAGGTAGTCTGTCCTGTCAGTTCAGTCTGCAATTGTCGCTAAATGACCATCGCTCGGAACACTGCTAAAAGACCAAATACATTTTCTACTTGCTTTATATTGCAATATTACGAATTATATTGCTCAACGTGCCAGGCTAATGGGAGCGATGGGTTTACTGTTTGTGGAATCAAACCTCCATATTTCTATACCAGCTATGTCAAAACGCAATACCATACTCTTGTATGGAAGTGAACTCGTCTCGTATGAATTAATGTCAAATGGTTTAAATTAATCTACGCTTATACACTCGAGAGTAAGCGTTTTTGAATTCAAATGGTCTGTTCCTTTTGTCTGAAATCTGTTAATCAATATTAAAACTATATATTTCGGGGCTTCATCACTTTTGTATAAGTATTAAGAGAGTTGAGCATTCACATGTTTTGTACGTTGTTGCAAATCTCTATAAAGAAATAAAGCTTATACAAAAATAGCGATTACCGCCGCTTGGAGCGCTAGAGCGCTCGAGGCGGTCGTGGCGTTTTTGGTTGTGCACACGTTTCTGACGTTTCGCCAGAGACACAAATTTTGGCTCTTGTGGAGGGAAAATTTAAGAAGATTGTTTTGGGTCATTGGCAGATAATTGGTGCGGGATATGGTGGATGTCTACCGTTTGTTATACATTTAGGTGTGTGTTCTTGTGCGCAAAGTCGGCATTCAAAAATAGCAAAACAACTATATTGTTGTTGTTAGGCTCATGAATCATGTATGTAAACCTCTCAACAGTTTAGACATAGGGCGTTATGGCGTTAATGGGTGAAAAAAGGAAAGAGCGGAAGAATAACCAGCTACACTTGGCCAAGATGGACATTGGATCTTTACCCTGCGATCACATAGACATGGCCACAGCCAGGCTTGAACCACAGATCTGCATGCTGGCAGGCAGGCTCTCAGGTGGCAAGAGCGCTGAATGCCAGCGCTCTAACCCACTGAACTATCGGGCACCGTACCATATGGTACCATTATTATAACACGGGACTGGAGTAAAGCTGATATAGGTCTTCATACCTACCTTGAAAGAAGTGAAGAATGTCAAACAATGTGCCACAGGAACAACGGAATCTAGCGAAGTCTCGTACTCTTGAGATCAAAAGTGAAATTGGTCTGCACACCCACCTTGAAAGGAGTAAGAAATGTTAACTAGTGTGTCACCGAAGGAACGATATCTGGCGTACCTCAACTAACTATAGTTTTTATTTAGCTTGATGACGTAACCGCATGAGGCGGTTTAACGTCGCTGTGATTACCCATGCGCGATAGGGCGTCCAACACACGGCGAGGGCTGAGCTAGGTGCAGCTTGACACGTGACTCATTTACACAAGGCTGAAGGACACACGCCTCGCGCATTCTCACCTCCCACAATCTCGCGCTCTACCTTCGTGCATTCGCGCACTGACGCGATCTCGCCCCACGTGCCAGGCAGAAATGCGAGATCGCCAGTGGACATTTCATGTGGATCTTTGGTTGCCGTAAAATTTTGCTTCACCAACTTCTGAGAATGATGACAATGACATAGACATTTCATGTGTATCTTTGGTGATGTTTTGCTGTACCACCTTCTGAGAACGATGGTTTTGGTTTAGGTTTTATCATGAATGCACACCAGAAATGAATCTGGGACGGCATGACAAGTGGCAGGCCGACTACAAAGTTAGTGATGTCGTGACTAGTTAAGGTGAAAGCCCATATAACTGTACGTAGGCCTACATACTTAAAAAAGAATGTGCGAGGCGTCACCTCTTCCAGGAAGCGTGAAGATGAGTCATTTTAGAATGAAGTTATGTTAGCCTCCTGAAACATTAAATAGCAATAGCGGTCCATCTAGATGTAGAACCCAAGAGATGTATTATTGTAGTTTTGTTCAGTAAACTTTATTCAGAAAGAGAAATATAATGCAAGCAGGTTGTATAGCACGTTGATGGTACATAGGTTACAGCTACATTTTTGTATGCTACATTACTTTCTGTATTCTACTTATAGTTGCTTTAGTAGCGTTATGCTATCTGTAGTGTTTATGAGTTACATGTGAGAGACCTTAAGACAAAGAACACAACCATGCATTGCACATTGTGTGTTGAGTTAGTTCTTCAATAAGAAATACTATATTGGCGACGAGGATGGTAATCCGGTTCTGCCATGAAGAAGGTCACATAACACAATCCATTGAAGTGTAGACCACATGGACGGTGAGCCATCCCAGTGGGCAAAACTCGTCGTAAACTGGTCAAAACGACGTCATTTTCAGTCGTCGGAAACTGGTTAGAAACTACATCGGATTTGCAAATCAAATAGACGTGTGTATGGTGACGTGTTTCAGACGTGTGTTTAGCGACGGTTTCCTGATGGGTTCCAGACGTGTGCATAGCGACGAGTGTAGCCGTGTTATCGACGTCTGTAGAGCGACGGGTGTTTGCCGTGTTTTTAACGTCTGTAGAGCGACGGGTGTATGACTAGTTTTTGACGTATGTAGCGCGACGGGTGTATGACCAGTTTCTGACGTCTGTAGAGGGACTGGCGTATGACCAGTTTCGTTGGTATGACACTTTGCACACACAGTCACTGAGTCACAAAAGACACAAAAATAAGGCATCCAATATTGATTATGCATGTTTCCAAATATATATTATAGAAACAAGGTACAGTATATGAATAACAAGATGATGCAAACATGCAAATTAAGCAAAAAGTTAATATGAAATGTAAAATATTCTAGGAATAATGACCCAACATTAAATATTCACATGTTCAGTGCACAACAATTCAAAGGACCGGTACATATTAATCCCAGAAAGAAATAGCAATACCAGTGTCTATTATTAACACTGGGCCATGAGGAAAATCATGTTTGGCCAATCATGTCAATAGAACTTTGCATCTGGCAGAAGTAATTTTTATCATCATAAATCCTGAAGAGTTCCAATTTCACAAAACAAATATTTTTCTGACATATATACCTTGCTTTATACCTACAAATATTATAAAACCGGTTGATCTTAATCATTCTACTGAAGGCAATGAATGCCAACTAACCAGCGAAAAAACGACAGTAAATAGAAATCCATGGGAATTGCTCAAACATTCTACCAGAATCAGGAATGTGTTCAAATGAATACAATAATAGTCCCCAACTGCAAATTCAGATGGCTGGAAAGCTGCAATTGACTTCATTATATTACTCTCACAATCTTCAGCAAATTACAGCTTAGACACACATAGTAATTAGTCACAAAATTATGATTATATATAATATAGCCTCAGTTTCCTCCTGCTGGATCATTCACTAATATGCGCAGCAGCTTCTGATAAGTCTTCCTATTGTAGCTTCTTGTTTCTTCCTTGCCGGCTGGGAATCATGATGCTTGTTATGGTCTGAAATGTGAAATGATTCACAAAATTCGAACAATATGTCCTGATCTCTTGGCTATTTGAAACTAAATGTGTTTATTATATGCTATAGGTAAAAAATGGCGCAAATTTTTATGATGTAGTACACAAGAAACACAAATTTGTCGTGATCACTCTGACGTGAATAAGCAACATAAGACTATTTTGATGATACCAAACTTACGATTGTGCTGCAATTTTATCTGTTTTATAATGCAAACAATATTTCTTCACGCTGACGCTCCACTCTCATAAATATCTACTAAATCACAGATAATGAAATTATCTAGTTTGCATGGAATGTGTATATGCGGTGCAAATATAAGGCGATCATTGTTTAGAGCATCTACGCGCCATGGCAACTAGATCATTTAAGTTTTAATATGTTTGCGTCACAGAGCGGCTGCTGCCACTTGAGCATTAGCGGATATATATATATGCATATGGTATTGGTTCAAGTGTAAGATTTTAAGATTTATCTCAGCACAAGTCTTTGATATCTTCTCCGAGGCTTAAGGCAAGGATACAAGGTAGTAGATTTTTCCGAAACTGTCTTAAACAAGAAGCAATGTCATATGCATTTTCTTGTACAAACCGCAGTCCAATTTTACCCTTTGGGCTTTACTTTAGCCCCGGCCCAAAAACGTGTATATCAAAGTCAACAAAGGCCCAGTTGCTTTGCTTACCTGCCGTCAGTTAGGAGATGTGTCACTTTCACTTCTCGAGTGCATGCATTTACAGACGCTTGGTTCATAGTCGATGGAGGTCCCACGGTCAGAGTCGTCAACAGCCAGTAGGCAAATAGCATAAGCTAAGCTACAGCCAGCCAGTGGGAGGGGGTGGGGGGGGGGGCATGACCGTAGGCTACTCGTACGAGCAAGTCTTGTAAAAAAAAACACAATTTCTAAAGTCTTCTTTTGGCCTTATATTTTGATCTCAAGTGCAAACTTGGGTTTCTTCAGGTGCTAGACAGTGAAGTGTTTATAAATAAATACTTTTCATTTATAATCGTAAGCAAATATTCGTGAATCTATTGCTCATACGTACACGGGCCGCGGGAATCCGCTCGCCTTTCCGCAATATTTTTAAACTTCGCGCATGCGCAGTACGATCTGCAACCGATATCTCCGCAAGGCGGCAGCGCAATCTGCCTCCCTGAATGTGAATGGAGCTCGAGTTCGCGAGCTTTGGGACGCTGCACAGGTAGTTTACGTGTTGGAAGCGGGCGTCGGGTCAACCGATTTGAGCGCCTGTGGCACACTACAAATCTCACTGGTGTTTTACTTGTAACGTTGCTGTCTGGCTCAGAAGAAATTTACTGGGATGGAGTGATGCGAGGGTGCAGGGGCGGTGGGGGTGGGGGGGTATCCCACTGGGCACACGACGAGATTTCAATGTCGTTTTCTTGTTGAATGCTCGTAAACTGGTTGATCAACCAGTCTTCGACGACATTTCAACGTCATATGGCGACGAGCCCTCGTGAAAGTAACTGGTTGTACACATGACTAGTTCACGACGTAGTATATTCGTCAATTTTCAACATGATTTGACCACTAAGTCGCAGCAACGCACTTTCAGATAAAACTGGTTGACCACGAAACGAGAATGTAACATATCGCACCTGGACCCACAGTCCGGAGCCCGGCTCCCAGAGCATAGACCGCAGCCCGGCGCCCAGAGCCATAGTCCGGAGCCCGGAGCCCGGAGCCCAGGGCCATCATCTGGAGCCCGGCGCCAGAGCCATAGTCCGGAGCCCGGCTTCCAGAGCATAGACCGCAGCCCGGCGCCCAGAGCCATAGTCCGGAGCCCGGAGCCCGGAGCCCAGGGCCATAGTCTGGAGCCCGGCGCCCAGAGCCATAGTCCGGAGCCAGCGCCGGGAGCACAGTCCAGAGTCCTGCGCTCAGAGCCATAGTTTGGAGCCCATCGCCCCGAGCCATAGTCCGGAGCCCGGCGCCTAGAGCCAAAGTCCGGAGCCGGCGCCTATAGCCATAGTTCGGAGCCCATCGCCCTGAGCCACAGTCCGGAGCCCATCGCCCTGGGCCCCGAGGCATAGTCCGGAGCCCGGAACCTAGAGCTAACATCCGGAGCCCGGCCCCCCGAGCCATAGACCGGAGCCCGGAGCCCGGCGCCCAGAGCCAAAGTCCGGAGCCTGGTGCTCAGAGCCATAGGTCGGAGCCCATCGCCCTGAGCCATACTCCGGAGCCCATCGCCCCGAGCCATAGTCCGGAGCCCATCGCCCCGAGCCATAGTCCGGAGCCTATCGCCCCGAACCTAGAGCCAAAGTCCGGAGATGAACCCGGCGCGCCGAGCCATAGTCCGGAGCCCGGCGCCCAGAGACATAGTCCGGAGCCAGCGCCGGGAGCACAGTCCAGAGTCTGGCGCTCAGAGCCATAGTTTGGAGCCCATCGCCCCGAGCCATACTCCGGAGCCCATCGCCCCGAGCCATAGTCCGGAGCCCATCGCCCCGAGCCATAGTCCGGAGCCTATCGCCCCGAACCTAGAGCCAAAGTCCGGAGCTGAACCCGGCGCCCCGAGCCATAGTCCGGAGCCCGGCGCCCAGAGCCATAGTCCGGAGCCAGCGCCGTGAGCACAGTCCAGAGTCCGGCGCTCAGAGTCATAGTTTGGAGCCCATCGCCCCGAGCCATAGTCCGGAGCCCATCGCCCCGAGCCATAGTCCGGAGCCCGGCGCCTAGAGCCAAAGTCCGGAGCCGGCGCCTAGAGCCATAGTTCGGAGCCTAACGCCCTGGGCCACAGTCCGGAGCCCATCGCCCCGAGCCATAGACCGGAGCCCGGAGGCCGGCGACCAGAGCCATAGTCCGGAGCCTGGTGCTCAGAGCCATAGGTCGGAGCCCATCGCCCAGAGTCATAGTCCGGAGACCATCGCCCCGAGCCATAGTCCGGAGCCCGGCGCCCCGGGCCATAGTCCGGAGCCCATCGCCCCGAGCCATAGTCCGGAGCCCGAAACCTAGGGCCAAATCTGGAGCCCGGCGCCCCGAGCCAGAGTCCGGAGCCCGGAGCCCAGAGCAAAAATCCGGAGCCCGGCGCCCAGAGCCATAATCCGGAGCCCGGCGCCCAGAGCCATAGTCTGGAGCCCGGCGCCCAGAGCTACAGTCCGGAGCCCGCGCCGGGAGCATAGTCCGGATCGAGCCCGGCGCCCAGATCCAAAGTCCGGAGTCTGGCGCTCAGAGCCACAGTTCGGAGCACGGCGCCCGGCGGCAAGAGCCATAGTCTGGAACCCGGAGCCATAGCCAGGACCCGGGAGCCATAGCCCGGCACCGTGAGCCCGACGCCCAGAGCGAAGTAAATGAGAGATCGCGAGAACGCCATGGCGAGATCATGAGAACAAGCCAGTCAAGTAAGTCGATGCGTATGCTCAAGCGAACGGACCGCAACCGCCACAGGCACTGTAAATCAGCGGAGGTATACTTGTCGCTTATATGTTTAAATTTTGTTGGGTATATTTTTTCACCGCTTTTAGACTACGTGACGTCAAAATATACATATAAATATCATAATTGTTTTAAGAGAGTATTTTATCACAAATTTTGCGACTTTGCTGGATGTCGCAAAGCCGTTTTGGTACTCGTTGCCTCACTCTGCCAGCAGAGGGCGCTCGTTCCTCACATCACCACCCACCTCACAGTACCCCAACCCCAACGGTCCTGGAGTCACGAATGGTTTTAGAGGGATTTTTAGCTTGAATATTGAATTTTCGATGCAAAATTTGAAAAATTTAGAAATTCCGTTGTCGACAGATCACAATGGAAGAGTTAAGCGAAAAATTATTTCAAAATAACTCCCTCCGCTAGGGCTAGCTTGCGTAGCGCCACCGCGCGGGGAGCTTGGCATTTTAGGCGCCATTTGCCATTTTTCGCCGAAGTTCGAGGTTCGTGATCTTGTTCTTCTGCCATAATACTTCGACAAACGTGAGTATTTGCAACATAATGTGACCTCCTTCCAGTTCATAGTTAAAAGTGAATGATTTAGTTTCCGACATTATCTCTATTTTCGCTCAATGATCAAGCATTTTTAATGAGAAAAAATTAGCTGCTTGCGGCTTTGACTTTGTGAAGTTTGTCAGCCCCAGTTTCAATGGCAGCGGAAATGTTGCGAATGAACAATGCCTATTGCTGATATTGTGCACATCAGCGGCTCTATAAAGAAGCTGAATAGATAGTTTAATGCCAGAACTTACATAGAATTTAAATATAACAAGGATTGTCCCCATACGGCACAAGCATGACGAGGGGTTTCGAATAGTATCACAAATGGCTAAGAGGATTTGCAAGCTTCACGACACGTCTTCAGCCAAGGTCACCATTTTTCGGCTCGGTTCTGCATAGGCTGCCATAGCCATGGTACCTCTGACGTGAAATTAAACCACCACCAAGGTGAAGGTTTTAAACAGCACAACACTTTTTAATGCGGAGTAAGCTTACTCTTTGAAAGTTCCTGGCGCAAAATGTTAACTGACATTTAAAATATATCTTTTTTTGGAATTTAAAAACTGCATGCTGACTCCTGACACCTTTTCTGAAGTTGAATACCTGCAAAATATCCACAAACATGTAAAATACAAGCCATTTACGAGTTCAGTTTGCATACGCTGCCATGCTTGTTTTCTACATTGAAAAGTATTGTACTATTCAAAACCTTCACCTTGTCCTTGGTGGTTTTGATATCAGAGCTAGGTTCTCCATAGCCTGAAAATCAGACATTAATGTGACAGTCTGAAGGATCGACACTAACGTTTTGTTAGTATCGATCTTTCAGACTGTCACGACATTAACGTCTGATTTTTAGGCTAGGTTCTCCACTGCTGCAGGATAGGATAAAAAGTATTTTTTGTAGGCGGAAAAAGTATGTGTAAATAATTATTAACGATTTTAATCATTAACATGCATTAACTGATAAGTGATATTATATTTGTTGACAAAGGCTGTAAGTATTAACAGATTTGTGTTTCTTTGATGTGTACTCGAAGCACAGATTCAGCGGCATAGGCTTAAGGTAAGCCACCCATAATGAGCCTTGGCGATTTTGAGCAGACCTCTGTAAACATCGGCGGGCTGTAGGCTACCTATATTTTTCTTTATTTTTATTACAAGAACTATGTTTTTAGAAGTTTTTAAACATGGTTTGGTGTCAAGATTTTCATTTTTGATGAAATTATAGCCAATGTTGTGAAGGTGGTGATCCTGTTTTTGCATAACTGCATTTTATTATTGCCATTCTGTTATTTTTTGTGGCTACTATTTATATTGTTGAATATCATTCCTGTATTGCTCTAGGTTTAAGCTTTCCAAAGAGCTGTCAATACTGATGATAATGACTTAATATTGAGCTGAATTGTAGCAAAATTACATATTCGTGGTAGGTGTCCAGTTTTGGTCATTTTGTGAAATGGGGGAAAATGAAGAATATTTTTTTAACGGGACGGTAAAGTATCCTAAAAATTCACCGGAAGGTATGTAATTGTGTATACTTTCATCAAATAATCACAAATGCAGAGTTCTTTTACCTTACTATTATGGGTGGCTTACCTTAACATCCTGCAGCTATATAACAGTGGACCAAAAAGTGGGCAAGTGAATTAGGCATTGTTTATAGAGGTGTGCATTTGTGGAGATGATGTGGAGTGAGGGGTCCATGGTTGTCATTGGCAGGGTGCCTAAAAATTATCATTTTGACTTGACTATTAGAGTGGCAAGGTTTGGTTCAGGATGTGGCAAGGTTTGATTCAGGATGTGGCAAGGTTTGGTTGAGGATGTGGCAGTCGTTAGTGCAACAACGTTACTGTGGCAATCTTGTCTTGTGGGTTTTTGCTTTGAAAATGCATGTATAGTCCTTCAAAGCAAGATTGCTGTGAAAATTGTTCTTATAAGTTACAACGTAATATTGAATGAAAGAACAATGCAATGAACAATGTGAGCTGGCGTAGGATTCATCAACTTATTAAGAATTTTAATCGATGGGGTGGTAACCGAAACTGACAGGTCGCGTGGTCTCTCTGATTATCTTGTGAATTGCTCACACTATTACGCATGTACAAAATGACAGTCAAATTTTCCATCAACGAACGTTTCTTCATACCGCCACTATATTGTCTGGGGGTATTATATCTTACAGAATTCCAGAGAAGACTATTTCATCTTCTCTCTGAGATCAAGGAAGATTTGTCTATGATAAAGGGACGAGGATTAGCTGAAGACGATCATTTGCCTGATCAGTTGCAAAACATGGAGGCATTTGAAGCGTTCGAAAAAGAGCTGGCGTCCGAGGAGTTCCGCAGTCGGATTGTAAGTTGCTTTAAAATGGGAATGTATGCACGGATTATAATTGATGTTATTTCCACTTGGAAATCTACCTGCCAAGTAAGAGACATGAAATGTTAATTTACTTATTCCTGCCTCCAATGGTACTCAAATGAAGACAAACATCAGTATTGCCTGACCTGTGCATATGTACCTTTCAGATTGATGTCGAATGCAGTCATGTCGGCCTTTAACGTGAAAGGCCAGCGCGGAAAGCTGCCCTTTGCATCCACCGGGTTGATGCGTGGCATTGAAGGTAACTAAATCGCCTATAATTATAGGAGTTGTGCCACATGACAAACTAAAATACGTTGCGTCTATTCTTAATGATTATGAACTCCTGCAATCTTATACTTGTCGTTTTGTTAACTAGAACTATTCGTATGGATTTCTATATTCGTATTGTGACCATGGAATTTTCTTTTCCATTCACTTTAGCCAGTGTCCTGAGATCCTTCATCTACGCGACAGTAAAGGATATTCATGCTGCTGTCGGCCAGGCCCTGACCTCCTCACCGTGATGGGGGGGCGGGGTTGTTCGTTGAATTTTTAATCCTTTACCAATTCAGGTTGATCAGGTTGATTCAGCTTTCGAAGCATTTGTGTAATAACTGGTATACTGTGATCTTTTAAATTGTGATTTTCATGGGTTTATACTGCCGTTATAAACGGGTTCTTTTTTTAAACAATTCCTGCGATTGTACTGTTAATCGTAATTATTGTGGATACCACAGTTGCGAAATCTGGTCATAGTCTAAGAATAGTCATTCCTTTTAAAGTGTGGGTGTGTTAATTTTGTTCAAACACTGAGTCAACATCTTTGTAATAACTGGTCTGTTTGACTTTGATATTTTATATGGGATTGTTCATGGGTTAATACGGTAGTTATGATTCGATTTGAAATCTGGTCACACCGTCAGACCAGTCTGGGTGTGTTAAACAGTGAGTAAACATTTTCGTAATAACTGGTCTTTTAGACTGATGTTTTAAATGGTAATTTTCATGGGGTAAATACTGTCGTTAAAATCAAATTCACCAATGCTGTTCACATTTGGTTTGGCCGGCATCTTCATGAAAATTTGAATGAGCGCTCAGAAATTTCCAGGCAGGCTGCAGGACCCAGAAACCTATTCAATTCAATCTTCCTTTCTTTCTGTGGCAATCTGTTCTTCATGTAATATCCAAAGTAAACTTGCACATGATGAAGCTCCATTGACCACGAATGTCCGCCTCTATAAATAATTAAGCTCCAGGAAAGAGCACGTGTGTGTGAAGACGTTTACTGTCTCAATCGCGTCCCATGGCATCCATTGCCAGGCAACTTCACGCGCGCTCCTTCTCTTGGTTTGTTTAATGGTTGATGTTTGTGGTCAATGGAGCTTCATCCTGTGCACAATTACTTTGGATATTACAGGCAGAATAGATTGCCACAGAAAGGAAAGTACGATTGAATTGTTTGGGTCCTGCGCGGTCTGTCTGAATATTTCTCAGCGCTCACAAAAAGTTTAGCGAATATATCGGCAAAACCAAGTGTGAACGGCTGTAATGACTTCGATTATTTATTTTTTTGAGATTGTACTGTTATTGTCTGTTAATCGTAATTATTGTGGATACCACAAATCTGGTCATACTCTAAGACTAGTCATTCCTTTTAAAGTGTGGGTGTGTTAATTTGGTTCAAACACGGAGGAACCATCTTTGGTTCGATTTTTTTCCACCTTTTCTAGCGATTGATCTGTGATCATCGGTTCATCGTAGATTTTGTGGGTACCACAGTTGTCACTGTAAGACTGGTCATTCTCTTACACACAGACGGTGTGTGATTGCATATCATTATGTTTTTTGCATGACGAATAAATGAACTCATTACAAAGATTTTTAAATGTTTGTGTTAACTTTGAACGAGATCACAACGTGATATAAACGTGCAGCACGTTGATATCAGGTCACAAAATAAGGTTTTTAAGACGTTGATAATTGACGTTTATAACTGGGTGGAAACTGACGTCTTGAAGACGTCGACAATTCATATTGATAGGACGTCTAAAACTGACGTCGGATCAATTGGCGCATTCAACCAGGTATGGACAAAATTTCAACGTCTGGGATCGACGTCATGCGAACGAGTTCCCAACCACTTTTGCCCAGTGGGTATGAAGCCGAATCACTGGCGGCAGTACAGTTATATGCGTGAGAATAAAAGTGTTTTAGACCTATGTAACACCCACATAAAAAGCTTCAATATATTCACTATGTGCTCGCATTATAACGTTATTCGGCGGGAAGTCGTTGCGCCCGCATTATAAACTCGTGAAAGGGTTATAGATACCTGGGGGACTAAAAGACAATGGCACGCATGCCCAAAATATACCGTAAAAATTCCGCGTCGGATACCAATCGTAAAAGCGACAAATATGCGTCAACGTCGTGAACTCTTCACGCGGCTTCACGTCTAGCAACATTTGGGGCGTAAATCCACTGAGTACATGACGTCGGTTTCTCGTCACGTGCTCGCTGTGAAAACGACTTAGGTTTCTTCAATCCTACATCGCGCCATCTATTTGGCTCCAATCACTGAAAACGCATGATTACGCACCAACACAACGTGCGTCGATCTAATGATGGCGGATTATGGACGAATATCTGACGGGTTTGGGACGTCATATTTTTGACGTGGGAACGAACAGCCCTTCTACGTCGTGTGTTCGTCGGTTTGACGTCTTATGACGTATTGACGAGTTTACGACGTCGGTGTGCCCACTGGGATAATTGAGCAGTTACCACACTGCGGGACCGCGAGTCTCGAAGCCCCCGAAAAAGCTGAAACAGGGAATATTGCTCCTTCTCATAACAACTGTACCGTCCCTGTATTGTCAGGTAGTCGACATCTGCCGAAATGCCAGACGATGATAATGGGAAACAACCACACGCTTGAACTGAGTGACAGGCCCCCCGCTTCAATCCCCAATATTGCACGTTTACCGCGCTTGACGGGCCCCGTAAATGCCTAAGTCCGATTTCTAAGTAATTGAATTATTTCATCAATAAGTAAACGAGACCTGTACTGCCGTGTAGTCGCGACAAATAAAGAATTATGCAACGACAACAACCAACTCCGGAACAGATTGAGCAACCATGGCTGACATCACGAGAATTCGCTTGCGAGATCTCAGACACTTTTTCATCATTGACGGACACCAACCATTCCTTATATAATAAACATGCAACTAATGTTACTAACAGATCTTCCAGATCTATCTCATTAACTCTCTTCTCTGATACCGGTCCTTTTTTCCAGGTCTTACTCTCTTTTTGTGGCCCCTCTTTCCCTGATACCGATCCTCTATCCACATCTCACTCCCTCTCTTCTCACCACTCCTCTCTGATACCTTCCTCTGTCTGCATCTCGCTTCCCCTCTTCTCGCCTCCGATCTCTGATACCTTTCCTCTGTTCGCATCTCGCTTCCTCTCGTCTTGACTCTCCTCTCTGATACCTTTCCTCTGTCCGCATCTCGCTTCCTCTCTTCTCACCTCACCTCTCCTCTCTGATACCTTTCCGCTGCCCGCATCTGGCTTCCTCTCTTTTCCCCTCTCCCCTCTGATACCTTTCCTCTGTCCGCGTCTTGCTTCCTCTCTTCACACCTCTCCTCTCTGATACCTTTCCTCTGTCCGCATCTCGCTTCCCCTCTTCGCGCCTCTCCTCTCTGATACCTTTCCTCTGTCCGCATCTCGCTTCCCCTCTTCTCGCCTCTGATCTCTGATACCTTTCCTCTGTTCGCATCTCGCTTCCTCTCGTCTTGCCTCTCCTCTCTGATACCTTTCCTCTGTCCGCATCTCGCTTCCTCTCTTCTCACCTCACCTCTCCTCTCTGATACCTTTCCTCTGCCCGCATCTGGCTTCCTCTCTTTTCACCTCTCCTCTCTGATACCTTTCCTCTGTCCGCGTCTCGCTTCCTCTCTTCTCACTTCTCCTCTCTGATACCTTTCCTCTGTCCGCATCTCGCTTCCTCTCTTTTCGCCTCTCCTCTCTGATACCTTTCCTCTTTCCACATCTCGCTTCCTCTCTTCTCGCCTCTCCTCTCTGATACCTTTCCTCTGTCCACATCTCGCTTCCTCTCTTCTCACCTCACCTCTCCTCTCTGATACCTTTCGTCTGTCCGCATCTCGCTTCCTCTCTTCTAACCTCTCCTCTTTGATACCTTTCCTCTGTCCACATCTCGCTTCCTCTCTTCTCACTTCTTATCTCTGATACCTTTCCTCTGTCCGTGTCTCGCTTCCTCTCTTCTCGCCTCTCCTCTCTGATACCTTTCCTCTGTCCACATCTCGCTTCCTCTCTTCTCACCTCACCTCTCCTCTCTGATACCTTTCGTCTGTCCGCATCTCGCTTCCTCTCTTCTAACCTCTCCTCTTTGATACCTTTCCTCTGTCCACATCTCGCTTCCTCTCTTCTCACTTCTTATCTCTGATACCTTTCCTCTGTCCGCGTCTCGCTTCCTCTCTTCTCGCCTCTCCTCTCTGATACCTTTCCTCTGTCCACATCTCGCTTCCTCTCTTCTCACTTCTTATCTCTGATACCTTTCCTCTGTCCGTGTCTCGCTTCCTCTCTTCTCATCTCTTCTCTCTGATAACTTTCCTCTGTCCGCATCTCGCTTCCTCTCTTCTCACCTCTCCTCTATGATACCTTTCCTCTGTCCGCATCTCGCTTCCTCTCTTCTCACCTCTCCTCTATGATACCTTTCCTCTGTCCACATCGCGCTTCCTCTCTTCTCTCCTCTCCTCTCTGATACATTTCCTCTGTCCGCATCTCGCTTCCTCTCTTCTCGCCTCTCCTCTCCGATACCTTTCCTCTGTCCGCATCTCGCTTCCTCTCTTCTCACCTCTCCTCTCTGATGCCTTTCCTTTCCACATATCGCCCCCTTGCTTTTCCCCTCTCCTCCCAGATACCTTCCATCCGTCCTATACATACTTCGCCTTTCTTCCTGCCCCAATATCCTCCTCCTTCGTCCCCACCCTGCCTCCGATCGACCCCCACCCACCCCGACCCCCTGTCGCCGACCCCCCTGTTTTGTTATCCACGTTTGTTTTAAGCAGAAAGGTGTATCTTTTTTTGTTGGATTGCTAAGTACATAACGTAATGTTGACCGCAACTTTTGATGCCAAATGAGAGGGGAAATATAGTTTAGCAATTTCGCGAGATCATTTCTTCGGGCGTCAAGCTTCCAGTTCATCATCCATTGTGCTTGTGACTTGTATTTGAGAAGCTCACTTATTGCTCCTGACTGGCAATGACTGCGGCTGTCGATTCGTAACAAACAAGAAATATTTTTCAACTGGAATTAGTTTGGTATTGTAAAGTCATTCTCTATTTCTCAGCTGACGTGATGGCATGGGCTTTCGGGCCTTGGGCCAGAAAGAAATGCTACAAATGCAGAAATAACTATAAAAGTAAAAAAAAAAGGCTGGGGGGGGCACTAAAACTTGCGCCAGATAGGTGAAGTGGGGGGGGGGATGACCTGGTGGGGTCTTCAGCGGTTCTTAACATCGCCTTGCTTAAAGAGAAATATATATATATATATATATATTATGTGCAATAAATTATTGGACATGCTGCTAAACTTTCTTGGTCAAATAAGGTGGAAAAGTGCCGCTCTCTTGCGTATTATGTCACACACATTTGCACATTACTGCAGTTTATTAACATGTGATGACACACGTTTTCCCGTCGCACAATGAATTTGTATCGAGAACGTTTTCCCACAGTATTCCGAAATTCATAATATAATGGAAATAATCGCTGTATGAGAAGCTTTAAGTTATTTAAGATAACTATACTATAACTAGTAATTATATTTTCTGTATTCAGGATTTGTATATTTGTTCACAGTTGGTTTCAGTCCACGACAGTCGACGTCTCTTTGATAACCTGCCCACCGAAGAATTTGATATTTTATAAATGACGCAAACGATTTTGTCATTAATTTATTTAATGCTTTATACATCGATCACAGAATTGGAACAACGCAAGGAAATATCTGCTAAATAAAATCATTCCCATATGTAACGACAAGACGCGTTCATACTAAACACAAGAGAACATATTAAACAATTGTTCCGATTAAGTCCTGGTCGATTTGTGCCATGTATACCATCAACGGTGCGTTTTCGGGCATGTAATATTTGCTCTTTACTCTTAGAGAGGAGGGGGGGGGTGCAACATCTTGCAACCGGGTGCTGGGTATGGGGGGTTGGATCCCCCACTGGTCTCTCGTAGCGTTAAAGGAGGTTTAAACCTGCTTGAGGGGGGTATCCGCCCGTGCAGGCCCATTTTTATCAAAACTTAGGCACGCGAGTTACAGTATTGATCTGCCTGATCATTGCGAAGGACAATACAGTTCACGCCATGAGGGCTGGGAATGTTTCACTAAGCTACGAGCTGGAAACACTATCTCTAAGATGCTAATTTAACGACAGTTCGTAATTTTACGAGCAACGGAAACCCGCAATTCATTTTCCGTCAGTATTATTCAAAAACTTCTTTACCATGCATTTATGATAAGTTCCACATTCTTCATTTCTCTTGGGGCCGGCAATTCATTTTTTAATTTCGTCTTGTGAAATGACACCCAGAAAAAATAACACACATATCTGACCTCTCTGGAATAATACAAATACACTGCAGGATGCAATAAACATGTTGCACCTTATTTCTCATACGTCATCACCGAATATATAAGTCCTGGATACTGCTTTCGAGTAATAAGTGAGCTATACTGATACAAGGATCGTTGTAAAATGGACGACTAATGTCATGGGAATGTCATGTCCTGCAGCTTGTACTTGGCTATACTGGTTGATTCATAGACAATAAAGACGTCATATCGAAAGTTCATGGAAGAGCTCACAGTTTAACAATAGCACCATCGATATTAACAGTATCACCAGCATTATCGTTGTCATCATCATAATGATAATAAGAGGACCATCGATAGCAACAGTATCACTAGCATTATCGTTGTCATCATCATAATGATAATAAGAGCAATATCGATAGCAACAATATCACTAGCATTATCGTTGTCATCATCATAATGATAATAAGAGGACCATCGATAGCAACAATATCACTAGCATTATCGTTGTAATCATCATAATGGTCATAAAAGGACCATCGATAGCAACAATATCACTAGCATTATCGTTGTCATCATCATAATGATAATAAGAGGACCATCGATAGCAACAGTATCACTAGCATTATCGTTGTCATCAACATAATGATATTAAGAGGACCATCGATAGCAACAATATCACTAGCATTATCGTTGTCATCATCATAATGGTCATAAAAGGACCATCGATAGCAACAATATCACTAGCATTATCGTTGTCATCATCATAATGATAATAAGAGGACCACCGATAGCAACAATATCACTAACATGATCGTTGCCATCATCATAATGATAATCGGAGGACCACCGATAGCAACAGTATCACTAGCATTATCGTTGTCATCATCATAATGATAATAAGAGGACCATCGATAGCAACAATATCACTAGCATTATCGTTGCCATCATCATAATGCTAATAAGAGGACCATCGATAGCAACAATATCACTAGCATTATCGTTGTAATCATCTAATGATAATAAGAGGACCATCGATATTAACAGTATCACTAGCATTATCGTTGTCATCATCATAATGATAATAAGAGGACCATCGATAGCAACAATATCACTAGCATTATCGTTGTCATCATCATAATGATAATAAGAGGACCATCGATATTAACAGTATCACTAGCATTATCGTTGTAATCATCTAATGATAATAAGAGGACCATCGATAGCAACAATATCACTAGCATTATCGTTGTCATCATCATAATGGTCATAAAAGGACCATCGAAATTAATATTATCACTGGCATTAGTGATCGACAACTCATGCCCTCGTACAATTAAACTTTGCAGATGACAAAATAAAAGCAAGCGATCGCAAAGAAACCGCAATAATTCGGACCTTTCCACTGCCACAACATTTTGCCTATATACACCCATAATCAGTAAAAGAAGTACTTCTTAAAAACACAGTTCGAAACTTATAACATATCGTCCTTGATATATAAGGTGTCAGTTGTGTCGTCATGATAACCCACAAAGGCATGGGTTTAACTAAAGCCTGATGCCGCAGTCACCTGCTTGTGTTGTAACTGGTCGCTTCAGACCACAGGTTGCACTGGAAGTTCAAATAGAAAAGAATACAATCTGTATAACAATTGTGAATGGGACTGTTGCACTCGATTAAATGCGCCCCAGAAATATAATATAACATATATATAACATTTGAAATTTTGATCGAACTATATATCTATAGTTCGATCAAAACTTCAAATGTTTTAGCACCAATTCGTTACGGTTGTTGGGCCTCAAGATTTTAGTCGCCACCGAAAGTCATTCATTATAAAAAATAGGTTTAAACTGTGCCCAGTCGAAACGAAATGTTTCCACTTTGGACAGACATACGTGTTAGCTACCATACGCCCCAAGGCCACACTGATTTGTTGGATTTTTTATTTTAATAAAAAACAGAATTTGTCATTTACAATTACGGACCCATATGGATTAGAACTGATTCAGATCCTAATAGTTGTACAAATCTCTCAATATCTTCACAATGTGATAGAAAATTGGGTACTAATTTAAAAGTGGATAAAAACCTACAAGGCCACACTGATGATGACTTACCCCCGGTGTAAGATGCTATCCAGTCCAGGTAACTCGTTACACGAGTGTAAACATTGGGGGCCTCTCGGAATTGACATCCGGGCTTTCCCCAGCTGACTATGCCTTGCAGGCGGTAGACACCGTTGACCGGGCAAACCAGTGGGCCACCCGAGTCACCCTAAGACGAGGAAGAAATGCAAGAACATTTGGTGTCTTAGTCCGCTTTTATGTCATATAAAGTCTATACATTTAGGCCGAGAATTATACATCTTTGTGTCTTAGGGAGCTTTTATGCCCATGACTATGAAGGCTAAATTAAGCCACGAAACCCACAAGAAAACGAAGTGGGGTTACATGATATATACTAGTGCTAGCGGTTCGTACACTTTAATACCGCAGCGTACATGTCAGCCTACTATCTACTTTATGTTCACATTAATACAATTACCAAAATGTTTTATCACTGAAGTGTGAGTGATATCTTGAGGATATCTCGTCTTCAGTAGTATAAAATCAACAACGGCGATTTAAATAATTATGTAAGACTCATTTTAAGCTATATAATTATTACAATAATGCAGCTAGGTTATTGCCGCATGTTATTGCCGCTACGTTATTGCCGCATGTTATTGCCGCTACGTTATTGCCACATGTTATTGCCGCTACGTTATTGCCACATGCCCGAAACTAAGAATTACACCGGGCGTAATCTGTGTTGACAAAAGAGTGAGCCAACTTGGCGTATTTTGGAACAAAAAGTTGTTTTCCTACAGCTTTACTCGATATTTATCGCCGAAATCGCGCATAGCCCCCGAAATATATAATCTAATAGTTCATATGAACCGTCAGCAGTGTGCAGCCACAACCTTTGGGACCATAATGCGCCAATTCGTGGAAACGACTGTTTTTTGAAGGCCCGTTCGTTGTGTGCACATATAATAGGCAAACGAACCTCCGGAAACAATAACTGACTTGGACGACATATGTAACCAGACAAGACCGTCCAGACGCGTTTTGACACCAGGGACCTGTTTATCTGCAATCGAGTGTTCTAGACCACGAGGACTCCCTTCAGAGGCTGGAAATACATTTTGCAAATGGCGTAGAAAAGCGTCTGCATGACTTACGTAACAGGCGCCCTCGGTGCCTGCCTCGAAACCGGCGCAGACCATGCTCTCTGTGATCGCGTAACCTTCCTCGCGATGCCAGTACGCGCACGTGTCGTGCCCAACGATAGGTGCGTCCGCCTGGTTCAGCACGGTGAGATCGCCGGAGCCTTGAAATACAATGAATTATTGTTATGCTGCGTTGCGCTTTAACCACTTTGTAAAGGCAATATTTAAACGTTGTCGTAATGTTAAACACACATCCCTGGTGCTCTGATAGTCCGAGTTCTGATTCACCGAACCCCAGCCAGTCGAGCGCGGGCGACGTGCCGCGTTTAAAGTGGAAGGGGCGAAATCAGCATCATATCCGAGAAACCTACAAAGAGGAGTTAGAGAGGTACTTACGGCCCATTACTCAGACAGATCTCGATCAACCCACTGCAGTGGATGAGTATTATTGCCAACTAATCAGTCACGTGAGACGTATATCCATCGAAACGGTCCCGCAATCTCGATTTCTGCCCTTTCTGAAACCCTTCTGGAAGAATGGTATAGATACGCTACACAAAGAGATGAAGTGTGCTAGGCAGGTGTGGATTTCTAAAGGTAGGCCTCGAGATGCACTCAGCCTGAGCTTTTGTTCATACAAAAAACTGAAGCGTACTTTTAGACTTACAATGAGGAGGTTGCAGCGTGAGCTGTACTCTGAGAGTGAAGATAATGAGACGGGGTTTGACGCGGAATATAAGACCAGGGTTACCCAACAGGTGCGCGACATACGCGAACATGCTAAACTAGACAAAGACGATATTTTAGAGGAATTTGACTGTAATGATATCAGCAATGCCATAAAAGAGCTAAAGTTGGGGAAAAAAGGTGGCCCGGACGGCTTAACAAATGAGCATTTGCAATATGCTGGCCCGTCCCTGGTAATTTGTTTAACAAATATGTTTAATGCAATGTATGTAATGGGGTATGTCCCTGATGTCATGAAGGGAGGAAACATATACACCCTGCACAAAGGGCCTAGAAAGTATGACGATGACAGAAAGAACTACCGCGGCATATCTCTTCTGCCCGCCATTACGAAATTATTCGAACAAGTAGACCTAAATAAGATTAAGAAATGGACTCGAGCCCAAAATATATCATTTCCATCGCCGAATCAAAATGCTTACCAAGAGTCTCTCTGTAGCCTGCTGGCATCTTTTGAACTACAAGAATGCATTAACTATAACACTGACCGTTTTTCAAAAGTCTTTCTGTGATTTCATGACTCATCCAGCGCGTTTGACACGGTCTGGCACGACGGGCTTTTTCTTAAATTATATCGGTTTGGAGCGACGGGACAAACCTGGTTATTACTATATGAATCATACCAAAATATGACAGCTAATGTAGTTGTGAATGGCATGAGGTCGAAAAACATAGATGTACGGCGCTCCGTGCGCCAGGGCTCAATTTTGGGACCATGGTTATATATGTTGTTTGCACACGAGCTAGCGACGGCTCTGTGCACCCCACGTTCAGGCGCCAGCTGTGGTCAAGTTCCATGTGGCGGTATATTGCAGGCCGGTGACATTGCTGTCACGGCGCTGACCATTAGTGCCTTGCAAGAGCTTGTCTCCTCGTGCGAACAGTATGCACAAAAATGGCGGTTTAAATTCAACCCGGTAAAATCAAAATTGATGGTTTACGGCGAAACAGCCAATGCTAAAAGGAAACTTGCCCCCCCGTAGATCACTATTGTTAGATGGCGGGCCAGTCGAAGAAGTTACAGACTTTACTCACGTGGGTATACGGTTAAATTCGCTAAATAGATCAGTTGAGAGAACGAGCGATGCAGCCTCTAAACTGAGAAGCGGTTTGATGACGCTAGTAGGCTATGGTGTAAGACCCGCTGAACTCAGCTGTGTCACTGCCGTGCGATTATATAGGACTGTCGTTTTGCTTCGTGCGTTGTATGGGGCTGAGCTGTGGAGGAATTTAAGCAGGGGCGAGTTAGCTCAGTTGGAGCGGGCTCATTCATTTTGCCTGCCAATTTTCCTAGAAATTGTTGTGCAACTATCACTCGATGCATGGTAAATGATCTCAGTTCAGAATGTACGATCGACGTCAAAAAGTTACAGTTCCTGGGACGCCTATGCCGGCTACATGTTAGCAAGCTGGCTAAGGTCGTCTTTGTTGAGCGACTCTTTCAAAACGCAAATGGCCAGTGTACAGGTATTGTTAAAGATTTAACTAACTTGTTATCGAAGTATGACTTGTTTGAGCACATTTCAAAGTATGTGTCAGATAACAGTTTTCCTTCTAAGCGAGAGTGGAAAAACACAGTTAGAGCATCTGTTAAGCGTCACAAAGAGACTCAGCTCTCGCAACAAATTGTTCAGGAAAAATATAATTATTTTAATGGAGTATATGGCTGTAACCTGCATTTACATATTTACTGGCAAATGGAAAGCACGCGGTTTAATGAGAAAAGCCAACAGCGCGCGCTGGCACGACTTAACTGCGTCCTCTATAAAGAAACAGATTCAGCTTGTGAATATTGCAAAAAACGAATATCTGTCCCCTTAAATCACTTTCTCCACTCGTGTGACAAATACCAGGCGGCTAGAGAGATGTTCTGGACCGACATAATCAACCAATGTAGCGTCCAGTTTTCCTCCTATCTTTTTAACTCGAGTAAAAACCTTGTAACCGCTCTCATTTTGGGCCATAGACCGTATCCCAACGAATACACCCCAATGATTTAGTCTTGTTCATCACAATAAGTGGCAGGGCATGGCGGGCTCTGTCCTTGGAGCCGCGTCTGCCCTATTATTAATCTAGTATAGTCAAATGATATGGTAAATACTTTTATTGTGTGTTATATTTATCATTGTTTAATTATTATTATCGTTACCGTTACTACACTGATATTTATGTATTTGTTTGTAACATACGTTGCTTGAACTCTCCAGCGAGGGGAGGAAATAAATTACATACATACATGCCAAAAATAAACGCTATCACCATTTGTACCAACGTGTACCTGTCGCATTTTAGTCATGACGAAAATATCAGATTTTCGACACATGTCGGTCGATCCTGTTTGTAAGTAACTTTGTAGACATATTTGTTCACGGCCCGTTGGCAACACCCGTGTGAATTTATTTTTGCACTTTTAAATTAGTTCAGTCAAAAACCACAGTCAATAGGACTAATTAGGCGATGGATTTTGCAATGGTTACCTCGCGTGTCTCCCCAGCCAGTCACGGTACATGGGTAGTCGTCTGGGAAGTCAACTCCGGCCAGGCAAACCGGCTGAACCTCGGGGGTGAAAACAATATCTTGAGCCACCTCAATTAGTGCCAAGTCGTTTTGCAATAAGCTGTACGACCACTCGGGGTGACGTATGATGCGAATCACATTCAGGTACTGCTCCGAGGGCTCGGTCTCGTATTGTCTGTGGTTGCCTAGCATCACCTTGTATGAAGTCGGAGAATAATAGCTGTCGCTAGAAATGGAGCAAAAGAAAAGATACATCGTGGTGAAGCAGTTGCCATGGAAATACGGGCACGTATGTATGTTCCAGGTTTGACGTAATGCCAGATCGGTCAGAACAAGCCGATTTTGATGCCTGGAGGAAAATGAGCAGTACCATTGCAGAATGTGAACACCTCATATTGCTTCCCTGTCATTCCCTACCACGTTAACTTGCTGAAAGTACGCTATTATTGTATGACAAGCTGCTAATGTAAGTGCTTCAAGCAAACGAAAGGTTTGTAAAGTGGACCATTTGGCATAAACCACGGGCTGCTGTGCGCGGCATGAAATTTGAGAATTTTCACTTAGTTGTTAGTACCTTACATTCTTGCTTTCTGTCAGTTCGATGCTTATTATAAACTTCTAGTATTAACTATCCAGGAATTAATTGTCTGAGAAAGGTCCATCACGTAACTCAATTCATATCGACTGCGAATTTTGAACGACAGATCTGACATCACGTCAGAGCATTGCTAGTCTACTATTGTCAGTAATACGTCTTATACGGCATAATTAAACATGAACGACAGTCCACCCATCTATCCAGCGTTCCATGCGTTATAATGTTCATGTTAAGCTATGTTGTGGCTGATTCGCATTGAACAATTTATCGCAATATAGCGGCTACCAGTTTTGATGGTCTGACATCTGAAACAATTTTTATCATTTGACTCCAAATGCGTTTATCGCAGTAGTAATCCTGAAAAAAAACTCACTGTCGATTTCTGGTTGCATCGCAAATACATCCATTCATGAGGTATGTCGTTCTCTGCCAAACGGCACTGATGGATTCACGATGTCAGCCCCTCCCACCCTCCTCTATTTGTTGAGCGCGGAGACTCATGTTGGTGAAAACTTCCCTTCGTTATTGAGGCTTATCTTTTCCCTCTCCTGGCCGGGGCGATTTCATTCGCGAAGTGCTCCCGAAAACAGCTTTACCCCGCCCCTCCCCGCCACGCCCCAAGTGTTATCAAATATACCTCATCCTACCCAAAGTTTTCCAGCCTCCATCCCGCCAATTCACTCCTGGATCCACATTCTTCCATTACTAATTGTTTAACCTAAGGAACTGACGATTTGATATCGTGGGGGGAAGCTACGGTTTAAAAAGAGTTATCTGGATATATCTCTAAAAAATACTTCCGGCAAAAAGAACGGCAAAAAATAAAAAAGTCTCTTCCTTTCACGATGGTCCCAAAAAAATTATCTTGCTCGCATCAAAATTAAATTATTTGCCAGGGGGGTAAACCGCCCCCCCCCCACCCCCTCAAAATTAAGTGGTCGGTCCCTAAATACATGTGGCACCAGACAACTAGAGTCTTCCTGTAGTAAACGTACACGCAATGAGCGGCTGTGATGATCCACTTGTTGCTGAGGATGGAACCGCCGCAGATGTGATCCCAGCCGTAACCAGAGTAGCGGAGGCTGACCTGCCAGGGCCACGAGTGGGGCCGAGCCTCATCACCTCCAAAGATGAACAGAGATGGCGCCACCTTAGACCGAAACGGCTGGATCTGGGGACGTCCGCAATTCACTGAAAAGCGAAACCGAAACCAAAGTCCAATCTGTCATTTTATTTAGCCATATTATTATGGTTCTTGTCGTCATAAATTACTCCTCGTGTCATTTGATCTTCTGATCTTGTGTACCTTTTGCCTTTGCACGTCTTTAAATACTATTGCCGAGCGGAGGAGGAGCGGACGATAGTGCATTGATCGCCAATGTATGGAGACCATTAACAGTCATAATATTGGATGAGACGTGGATTGCGTTAGGTGGACTGCACCCTATACCAATAACTGTATAACGCTTAATTGACAGAGCTTAATGAGACAGCTATTCCAATGTTGCACTGATAAATATTGATTATCATTTTAAACTTCAATGTTGCCGGATTATATTGCAGGCATACTGCCTGGTTACTGTATATAACAGCATATAAGAGAATAATGATAAAGCTAAATGAAAGAAGTTTGCAAAAGAAAACACCTATTGTCAGTTTTTACTCACCCTCTGGAAGTTCAACTCCAGCTAAAAGCGCAAGACGGAGTTGATTAATGCCATGTCAGTTGAAAAGTGTCCATTTTTCATTTTGTCCATTTTTCATTTGTAATAGTGTCTACGTTAATTACCCTTTTTAAGCCGTGTGTACATGCATAGTTTACAATGTTATACTATTTAGATGTGCAAACACATTAAATTTGTAATCTATAGCGCTTAAGGGTATGAATATATGGTTATATACGATGAATGCTGAAGTCTGACACATAGTGAGCTGCGCAGAAGACCTGAACATCCGTTTCTGACCCATTTTCGGACGAGTTTTGCATTTGATCCCCAGAAGTATACCTACACACCACTTCGCATTCTTGGTGCAACATTAAATTGCCACTGGCGAGGCCAGTAATATATCGGTCAACATTTTGGGGACAAGTGAGACTTGAGAATCAACATGTAATAAGCGGAGGAGGACATGTAAAATAAATAAAACTCACTGCAGTTGACTTCGGTTGGCACGTTGCTGCAGGTGGTGAAGCCGAAACACCATGAAGAGACGGCGATACACTCGTGGTTGTCCAGACACTGAAGGTAACCGTCCGGACACGCTGAAACAGACGATGTAACGTTAATCACCAGAATCGCTGCAATAGAAACATAACAATAATCACCAGAATCACTGCAATAGAAACATAACGATAATCACCGTAATCGCTGCAATGTAAACATAACAATAATCACCAGAATCGCTGCAATAGAAACATAACGATGATCATCATATTCGCTGCAATGTAAACATAACAATAATCACCATAATAGCTACAATAGAAACAGAACGTAATCAATAGCATACATGAAATAACCATGTAATATAATCATTAGAATCGCTGCAATAACCATATAATCACTATAATCGCGGCAAGAGCTATATAAGATAATCCCTAGAATCACTGCAAATAGCCATATAATATAAGACGAATGCTAAATGGGAACCTCTTGAGACGATGAATGATTGGGATGAAATAGGCTGCATTGACCCATTGACCCACTACGCTAAAGAAGGAATATAACCTATTTCTGTATATACTGAACGCTTGCATGGGTTTAATAAATATATTTCTTGCAACGAAAAAGTTTGTCTTGTTTTGAACTATATATTGCCATTTCACCTACTTTCGAGCACGCATCCACTATTGCAGGTGACTATTGCAGGTGGCGCCGCCAAGTGGTTACTCTAAGAGTCGTACTACGAAAACAACCAAGATGGCGGCCTGGCACTGGGCTCAGCACTCGGAGACAAATCCTTCTGTTACTAGACAATATCTTCACATGTTTACTTAAATTTTGTACGAATATAACAGAAGCATTGATAAGTGTACTTTTAAGGAAAACTGAACTTGCTGCACCTTGTCTAACTGGTAATTTGCGCCCGGTTCCGCTACTTTTCACTCGGTTTCGCTACTTGTCACTCGGTTTCGCTTGGTTCCGCTATAAAGATGTACCCGCCCCAGGTTAGATCCCTATGGCTCTGTTTAGAACCAGAGTTGAATCTTCAACCTACAACCACCGAGGAAAAACATATACAGCACATATCTCACATGATCCTATTCCATCACACTCATACACCCAGCCCCAGTAACATGACGTTATATTACACATGATAGGCACATTGAGTCGCCGTCTCTATACGGAGACATTAGGAATATTCACTATAATGGTGATCGCGTACGGCGCTATCCAGACTCCGTCGCGTAATCGTTCGAAACTTGCATAAAACTAAACACCGAAAAGATCGCATACCTCATTATGAGGCGACCCCAATAGACCGATTCAGGCTCTGACCCTAAGAACCGCCCACGCTTTCTTTAATCGTGAGTATGAAATTGACAATCATAGCTGATGGTAGGTACAAGTGAGAAGTGCTCATCTCTGAAACTGACAAGAAAGTGACATGCTGCTTTGTTTGTCCGACCTTTTTGTCCGACCTAACGCACGTGGAAGACCTGTTTGCGTTAGTGACGTTAGGGTAAGGAGAATGCCCATGTAACAGTACATTCTTGAAAAAGAATGTACGAGGCGCAAGCAGAGTACATATCTTTTCAAGAATGAACTGTTACGCGGGTATTCTCTGACTTAAAGTACGGTCGGTGAGCCTCACATGGTGCATGTAGCGTGAATAAGAGTCCTTTGAAGATGTACATTGCATCTCTCGCTTCCGAAACCAATAAAATAGCTCACTTAAGTAGGTCCATATTCTATCTGAGAACCCACGAAATGTATCGTTGTGGCAATGGTAAACTTGAGTCATACATGAGCTAAGCGGAAACAGTGGTTTGCCCAGACATGGAAGAACGTCGGACGCTGCAGCCACAATCAGTTTAGTTCATCTTCAGATTGCATGAATGAAGTCGTGTTTCGCATCAAGGCGCGTAGGCTACTTCGCATGGATTATGTGTCATTATACAGACGATAATGGTCATTTGAATGTGGAATATGATAGCCTACACTCGTTCAAATTATTGGATACTGAAAGGATATGATACGCAGCGATGTTGCGAAGGTGTTTGAAACAAGTAACACCAAGTGCGTTGTTGATGCATAGGATACGCTTTGCAAACTGAGTTTCGTGGGACTCACGAGAGAGAAAATGATTTCTAGTGTGATTATAGGATATAAGGAAATGTGGGTATGTATTTTGCATATGAATTACATATGATTTCAAATTCAGTTTCTAAAAGTGGATTTTGTGATCTACGCTTGTTTTCAAGAGAAATTTGTATTTGTTTTTGCTGGGGCTTTCCATCGGGCGTCAAGCTTTCAGTTCATCATCCATTGTGGTTGTGACCTGTTTTAAACAAGCTCACTTGTTGCTCATGATTGGCATAGCCTGCGATTGTCAATTTCGTAACAGAAGGACGATTGTTCAACAGAAAAATTGTTTGGTCTCCTTGAGTCAATCGCAATTTATCAGCTCGCTAAAACAGTACATTCGTGACAATTAATGTACAGTTTAGACAATAGACTGACGTCATAGCAGCAGTACTTTAATGAATGGTTGACAGCCTGGATCGGTCTATTGCGTCCGGTTTCGAGAACCAAAGATAGACTTGCTTACTTCCACAGCAATCATCGGGTTCATCCGAGAAGTCTGAACAGTCGTAGACTCCGTCACACCACGTCGCGATCGACTTGCAAAGTCCATTCCCGCAAGAGAATTCATTGTAGAAACAATCTGAAAGACACACAGGGCACGGATAGATCAATACGTTCAATTTTTGCCACGATTTGCATTGCATTTAATCATCGTTATATGTATATACATGCATACAGAGGAAACATTTGTCGTCACATACTATATAAATGTCACAGTTGTATGCCTCACGTTAAAGCATGCATGACCGTCTATATCATATGTTCTGTAATGGGATTAGAAATACTAACCCATTCCTGCATTTGGACATGTTATTCATTTATCATGCATGTTATATAATCAACATATGTTTATTGTGTTCTCACTGAACTGTAACATTCAATGGTTACAATGTTTAATAAATACAGCAACTTTTGAAGTACGAAATAACTTGGCATCAAAACTTTCAGTTGCTAACGGAGCGGCTACAAGGGAGAGCCCATTTAATATCGATGGGTGGGTGCATTGGTGGGAGAGGGGGGTCAAAGTCGCACACAACACTGGCCTTGGAATTTGCCTCCAACACTCCAAGCACACTTACAAAAATATACCTGGTCAAGTAAAATCTTAAGTCTTATTCTCCTATCAGAAACAAAAGAACACCGTGCTTCCAATCAACGAAAAAAACCCGGTTTCGGGCTAAACGTCATAGCCCATCCCCTCCCCTCTCTTGTTATTAAATGGTAATTAAATGATTACCACCGTCACTAGCTGTGAGAGGCTGGGACCGGTAGGCACTATTCCACACACAGCTTTTGATTTATGCATCAATATGGCTTCAGGCAGCCCGTTACAACTCACCACAGCCACGTTCGTCGCTGTAGTCCGTGCACTGAGGCCTGCCATCACAGACATACATCTCTGGCAGGCAGTGACCGTCGCACGAAACTTGACCGGTTAAACAACTATCCTCTGCAAACATAATATTAATTATTAATAAGTTCATCGTAAACTAACTAGGCACGAATTATGTGAGGTTAATAACAGTGACATACACATTTAAAATGTGTTGTTCTGGGTTAATAACAGAAAACTACGTATTCGAAGTTTATTCCTCCAGTTAATAACAGTGAAACTCGTATTTAAAATATATGTTTGATGTTAGGCCTTGTAACTGTGAAATACGCATATGAAATATATGTTTGAGGGCATGACATGACATTTACATAACAGTAAAATACGTAATTCAAAATTGATCCATATGTATATTGTTTTTTTCTATTTCTAATATATTGATACATATACATATAAAATACAACTGATAATACGTGTAACTTACAAGTCGTTACTATATCAAAATACAGATTGACATCGTCAAAAGTATTGATATATATATATGGCACACACTTAAGACACACCAATATAACATTAACATTAAGACATAAAAAGATACTACCGACACTTAACCAAAAACACAATTCGCTTGTCGAAACTTAGCCATGCCTCGAGTAAAAATGATGAATGTTTGGTTGAACTCGTTCCCGTTTTTGACTGATATATATAATATATATGCTTAATTGCAATTAAACATATCGCAAAAATGTTGCACCTTTAAGCATTATCCAAGAATGGCATTTAAAGTTTTAAATTTAAAATTTAATAAAATAGAATGACCAAAATAAAAAATAATATACAATAAAATTTAAAACAAATAAAAGAACTGAAGGACAGTTGACTAGTCAGTGCGTAAACAGCATACCACATCCTGTCATTTCATCGCTACCGTCCGGGCAATCACTGACGCCATTGCACCACGTGTCGTTGTTACGGCACACAGGGACATTCGCACATCTGTATTCATTAGGGCTGCACGCTACAAGGGACACGAAACACACGTCAGCAAATATGATATGGTCATAGAATATCTGTATTAAGACGAGCAATAATAACAAGAAGGCATAGGCCTACATGTTGTAAATATATTTGGCATTTTTAATCATTTGATTTTTAATATATTAACACGTTTACTTGTTCAGCAATAACTAATGATACATGTAGCATTAATATCGTGACTGGTGGATCCTAAAAGAACATATGAACTTATAATATATATGAAGAGAGAGAGAGAGAGCGCACTGGACAATCACAAACTGACTGACAGTAACTATATAAGGGATACCCGAAGTAAATTTCCATGAAAACATCGAGCACAAACATAAATATTGCCTTGCAAACGTCAGACGCTGAAACGCGAAATATACTAGTTCAGGAGGGACTCCAATGTCACATTGCTTCCTTGTGGTCATATAAGATCGTATACGTTTGTAAAATTGCTTGAATGTTTGAGTTAATTCAACGTTTGTAGCAACTCTATGCGCCCTCGTTAAACATGCAAGTTGTGTGTGTTTGTTTTTGTGACCTGTTACTACACGGTTTGCGTTTTTTGCGAGTTTTACGCTTGACGTTAAAGTTGCATATCGAGCTGACCGTTGCAACAGGTGCATCAAAATAAACGTGTTATACTTCGGTGTCTAAATGGGGATTTAGATAAATGGGGATTCAAGAAGCTGCATAGTTTGGTTATTGGCAGATAATTGGTGCGGGATATGGTAGGTGTTAATAGTTTGCTATAAACCTTAAGGCGTTAGGTTTGTGTTCTTATACGCAAAAACGACATTCAAAAAGAGCAAACGAGCTCGATATGCAACTTTAACGTCATTGTTAATATGGTTCATTGTGTCTTGGACACCACGTGGCGATAGGTGTACGTACAGCAGTTTCTCTCGTCACTCCAGTCACCGCAGTCGTTGACGCCATTGCAAGACAGGGAGGTCGACAGACAGGTCCCATTGCTGCAGGCAATCTGATAAGACAAGCACGCTGAAACGAAACATCGTATGAACATGAGAAATCAGATATATGAGCGGAGCAATGCGTGCACGACTTTGATATATTAATCGGGGACGGATCTAGTATTTGCGAAAGTGATGCAGGTGGGAGCGGGGGGGGGGGGGGGGGTGTAATAAACTAGGCTCAACAAATAAAAAAATTCAGATAACAGGGACATTTTTTTTACACAGTTGGCTAATTACTCCATCTCCGTAAGAAGCCGCAAAACTGGGGGAATTTCCTCACAATAGAGTGGCAGATCCAACGGGGTGGGGGGCTTCTGCGGCTTAAGCCCCCCACAACCCATGTTCAAGCCGCAGAAGCCCCCTCCCACCGACAAGTTTAACCCCCGAGAATAAAGAAGCCCCCCCATACCCCCACCCACAAATAAATGGGGTGCTTACACTTATGCAGTGTAATTACGAAATTCAAGCCCCCCCCCCCCCCCATAACGTCTGGATTCGCCCCTGCAATACCTGTACATATTGGTGCATTACAGTTACATCATGGTCGAAGATAAAACACTGGTTTTAGCAGTACTTCAAGATGGTGTGGATCTGCCATACTTATATATACACATCGTCATTCTCTGGCATTGATCTAAATGAATTCAATTAAGAATTATCCATTTTGTCACAATATTGCGTAGACATCTATCGCAACAGCATAGCGAACCATACATATATATGCACGGTTTCTATCGCATTGATCTATATGAATCTACAAGTATCATCAGTTTTGTCACAATATTGCGTGCTCAGGTGACCAGAGCGCTGAATGCGAGTTCTCCAACCCACTAAGCTATCGGGCAGCCGGCTCATTTCTGTAGTTGGGATATTTGTCCATGATATTCCTACAGCCATGAAACCATGGTTACAGACCAGCGGCCTAGACAACGATGGGCGCTTTACTGAGAATAATACTCACGACAGCCAGCTTCATCTGAACCATCCACACAATTAGGGACTCCGCTACACCAATGGTGGGCGTTCAGGCAGAGACCATCATCGCACATGTTCTGCCGGGTCAGGTCGCATTCTGTATGGATCGCCGTCGGGTAATTAATTAATATATTAATATATAATATATATATAATATAGTAATTAATATACAACAATTAAAAGCAATTCATGTTACACCAGAGGTAGATTTTATGGGTCGCCATGCGTTAAATCAATATGTGACAATTAAAAACAATGCATGTTATACCCGGAATACGCTGTATGGGTCGCCATATGTTTCATTATTAAGCAACCCCTTAAAAAAATTTAATGCTACTCCAAGGTACGCAGTATGGATCGCCATGAGTTTCCTTAATATGCAACAATTGTAAATCTCTACAGACCGACGTATGTTTTGTTATTACACAACTGAATACCACCACATATGTATATTAACACGCGCTGTTGGCCAGATGTCTACAGGCAACACATATGTGACTGACGGGTATTGGCAATGTGCTATCTTTATACATATAACCTTACGCATGGTATATTATCTTTCAGAACCGGGTGGCCTGGATGATATACCAGCCGAGTTACGAAGAGCCGGGCAAAACACCTGCGATAATCAGCGTATATAGCAATGCTACGGCAGCGTATTAGGGCCATGTCACCGCACTTTCCGAAGTCGAAATTTCGCGTTCGTGAAGTCGAAATTTCGCGATCGGAAGTTCATATTTCGTGACCGGAAGTCGAAATTTCGCGTTTGTGACGTCGAAATTTTGCATTCGTGAAATCGAAATTTCGAGAAACTTCCGGTCACGAAATTTCGCCTTCACGAACGCGAAATTTCGACTTCACGAACGAGAAATTTCGACTTCAGGAACGCGAAATTTCGACTTCAGGAACGCGAAATTTCGACTTCCGGTCACCAAATTTTGACATCCGGTCGCGAAATTTTGACTTCCGGTCACGAAATTTCGCCTTCACGAACGCGAAATTTCGACTTCACGAACGAGAAATTTCGACTTCAGGAACGCGAAATTTCGACTTCAGGAACGCGAAATTTCGACTTCCGGTCACCAAATTTTGACATCCGGTCGCGAAATTTTGACTTCCGGTCACGAAATTTCGACTTCCGGTCACCAAATTTCGCCTTCACGAACGCGAAATTTTGACTTCACCAACGCGAAATTTCGACTTCGTTAACGGAAAATTTCGACTTCATGAACGCGAAATTTCGACTTCCGGTCACGAAATTTCGACTTCAACAACGCGAAACTTCGACCTCACGAACACAAAATTTCGACTTCCGGCCACGAAATTTCGACTTCCGGCCACGAAATTTCGACTTCCGGTCGCGAAATTTCGACTTCGTTAACGCAAATTTTCGACTTCATGAACGCGAAATTTCGACTTCCGGTCACGAATTGTGTACTTCCGGTCACGAAATGTGTACTTGCAATCACGAAATTTCGCCTTCACCAACGCGAAATTTCGAATTCGGAAAGTGTGGTGACATGGCCCTAATACGCTTCCGTACATTGCTGCCATTTTGCCGGGTCGGGCGGGTGGCCCCTGTTACTAAGATGGACGCGCCCCCACCCAGTGGTGGAGACTGCGCATAGCACTGGTGCATGTTTCTAGTACCTACCACATCCGCGCTCGTCGCTACCGTCGCCGCAGTCATTGTCGCCGTCACAGACCCAAGAGGCAGCCAGGCACCTACCGCTAGCGCAAACGAATTGGCCGCTGGCGCATGTCTGGGGTCCTGAAGCATTCATAACGCAAGAGAAACTGGTCAGAGTTCTCAAAACATTGAAACGGTGCAATGCAACTTTCTCACTGATCATGGAACATTTCTTTTCATGATTATAATGATGACGAATTATCCACAGAAAGATCAGGTAGATACTCTGCGGCAAAGAAAGAAATATAATCACATAAGCCCATATTGGAAGTCCATTGACAACCTTTCTTCTTGAATTTAAGTGATTTTGACGCCATATATTTCAATATGGCGTTCGATACATCGGAAACGAATAGAATTCGAAAGATCGAAAGACCAGCTTTTGCCTTATTGCTAAGAAAGTTATAGGCAAGAGTCGATTTCGGACATTTAGCTCCTCTGTGGTCTTGACCTTTGACCTATATATGCCACAAACAAAATTTCAGGAGATATTTAAATGAGAAACATATGACGAAGTTTGGTAATATTGATTAGCACTATCCGTTCGCAATCATCGTTAAGAAAACCCAGCACACCAATGCTACGGCGGCCGAGAAAACGGCTTATTCCTAATCATTAGCAGAAATTGTGAGAGAGTGGCCTAGACTAGACTTAGGTCACTCTCACACAATTGCTGCCAATGATTAGGAATATGTTTGACGTCGTCAAAAACGGTACATCGTATGTCATTTTCACGGTGTTATTTTCACGGCGGCTATCTTTGAACTTTCATATGAAGGTTATTGCACATCGCTACCACGAATATTAGGATAGGTAAAGGCCAAAAACGTTGATTTCACTGTTTTCGAGGTCAGTGACCTTGCAATTTGACCTAGATATGCCTTTAACAAACTTGTCCGAGCCATTTTTGAGGAATATAATAAGGCAAAGAAATGAATGCCTTCATAATAACAACCAATAAAACAAACATTAATACTAAATATTCATGATAATAAAAAAAAAAAAAAAAAAATCATGATTAGTATGAATATTAATAAATACCATTCATAATACATCATGTCAATATACATTGCACGAATCATAATATTGGTAAATACCACTATTTAAACTCACACTCATTCATGTGTACTACCTCTACATCTGCTCACCGGTGAGTGGGTGAGCACAGCTTCAAGCAATTAATTGTAACTACATTTTGTATTATATATTAAAATGTTAACCAGGTTTGGATTTAAGAGTGACTGCAATATGTAAATACAAGATCCTGACGTGTGAGATGACTGCTAGTCGACAGTGGCGGTCCAACGGGTTTTCTTACCTGGAGGTTCCGTGCTGGAGCCTTGAAAAGACAAAAAAAAAGATTTATTTGCAAATTACTTACCAAGTAAATAAATATGCATATCAATATCTTGTTTTATCCGCTAGCACCACGCTACGGACCTGGTTTTATGTTAATGTACACCGAAGTGGAATATTATTTGAAAAAGGTCATCCTCGTTCTTCAAGGCCGGATTTCTGTTTATTTCTGTACTTTTCTAGTGATGCCTATCAATGCATACCGCAATTGCGTTCATCACTCCAGTCGCCACAGTCGTTGTATCCGTTGCAATATTGGTGGCCGTACAGACAGCTACCGTTGTCACATCGGTAATGACAATCTAAAAAGGGAAGAACGCGTCAATATACTACACAGAGAGACTGTTGCAATGTATCCATGAATTCGCATTTATAGTCTTCTATTAAAGCAACATTGCATCGGGTCCAGGATGGTCCTATGAGACGAAGGGCCCGGTGGGGGGGGGGGAGGGCGGACTTTCAATACGTAACAAAATTTTGGGGGATTCACAATAAATAAAGTGGGAGAAGGGGGCCCAAACCAAATCAGTTCTATTGGCCCCACCCAAAAAATAAACAATGGCAGCGGGCGATCTAAAGCCTCTTAAGCTGCCCACCACCCACCACCCACCAGCCCCCAAACCCTAGATCCGCCTGTAATATTTAAATATATATATGACATGTACAATGACTGCTACTTTTTTTAATCTGCATAATATTCAATGAGTGGCTGTCTCAAAAATCACCTTAATAATGGGAAATATATCAAATAATAAATGTTGAAGATCGGGTTACTCATATGATAGAAAACAAACTTACAAGGAACTGTTGTCGGGTAGTGTGTGGTCGGTCCTCCTGAAATATACTTGTCTTTATGTTAACTGCTACACCTTCACCCAACTTTATTAATCTTAAAGTACCCTGTTATCCCAAGTACATGCTATATGGCTAAATGACATACATGGGCAAACACAATGTAATCCCCCCGCCAAATAAAATGGTATTCCCTATGTAACGTTTAATTCAAGCATATCATAACCAGCAGGAACATTTCTATTTGCTGTCAAATTCAAATAATTTACCATTGTCGCTAACAAGACTCGCCAACGACGTTTACTTTAACAGGAGATAATCTTTTCTTTTTATTTCATTGCCGAATGTACTGCATACTATAATGTTGCGATCTCATGATCTCACAGTCACCCCCTGTATAGCGGGCCACACAATCCTTCGCCGCATGGCACCACGTGTCTTAATGGCATTCGAAATTGAACTGAAAATCCTGAGCCCCTTATTTTGGGCTTTTTCCGCGTCTGTCAGCAATCGTATAGCAATGTTATCAACTTCAATCAAAAGTGACCGAGGTCCTGTGATATACAATTAATAAAATGCTGAGTAACTGAGTGTGAAAATCAATGATAAGTTTCCTAGTGCTGGAAACAATAAATTGCAATCGCGTTTTCCTTTCATTGAATAACCACAGCCAGTCTGATTTGGTAGATATCGTGACATTGAGAGAAGGAAGCGAGAGCGGAGCCATGTTCCCGGGGGTAATCTCCTACTCTTTACGAAGAAGGACATGGGATCTTTATCCTGCGGCCACACAGACATGGCTACAGCGGGCCTCGAACCATGGATCCACGAAAGATAGTTAGTGACTTGTCAGGTTGGTACGTAAATAGAGCTTCGTCTTATCTTATCTTCTCCGATAGTTATGTCCTGATAGCACGTATCTCCATTAGCATCTGCAACAGTTAAATTAACCCCCCTCCCTAAAAAATTACCAAAGTCGGAATGATGATGAAAAATAACTTACTGGTTCCTGTTGTATAGCTTGGAGAAATCGGAGGAGCTGCAAAAAAAGAAACAAATGTTGACGGTTACATTTTTTCCCATAGACGTCCTAATTTTACCTATATTCTTTGACTTCAAATGTATGAAATCAGGGGTAGATCTAGGAATTTCCCAGGGGGTGGAGGGGGTGCTCTCTGAAACACTTGCGACCGCGGGAGGATGCTTGGAAAAGTCGACTTTAACAGCGTATGTTCAAGTTCCCAAAAGGGGGGGGGGGGTTGCAAGTCCGTACCCCCCCCCACCCCTAGATCCGCCTCTGGAAATGACACGAGAGCTTCAGTTAGGGGTAGAGAGACATCGTCGAAAGTCCTGTCAGGTCTGTTCTATCCATTCTGGCATCGCCATCCTTCATATCTCATACTATGTACATAACTTTTAGCTATCAGTACTGAAGTAACAGCCACTCTGCGGAACAGTCAATTGTTAAACTGGGTCGTTATGCAAGCATGTTTTTCACCATTGCACCTGTGTGTGACGTGGAAACATGTTGCACGTAGATTCTACTGATTTTGGCAGGTCAGCAATTTTGGCAATTAGACGCGCAAATTCCAAGATGGTCAACTGTTAACAGATTTAGAGAATATTTTCATATATGCAGCTATTTAAAAATTGCTGCGCATGTCTATATATATATATTTGGGAGATAATCTTGTATCTTTGTCCAATGACAACTCACTTATGTTCCATATCATTACTATTCCCATCAACATATAAAATGAATACTAAACATCTATCATATTAGTCTAAGTATTTTATTCGAAATAGTGCAACCCATCTCAGAAATATATCTCAATCATGTCTTGGTCCTGGGGTGGAGAAAAGGAGAGGACACTACATATAGTTAGGTATATACATATGTGCCGGTCAAATGCCGCCCCCCCCCCCTACTCCCAATCCACGAAGCAGAAATCTACAAATTTTCTCAAAGTGCAGATCTGAGACTGAAGTTTCTGTTTCCAAATTGCAGCTCTTGACTACATATTCCTGTTGATATCGAAAGGGTTTAAATAATTAACCTCCATATACTTTGTCATGAATGTCGGTGTCTATTATGGATGAATTTGACTTTGGCCATGAGCTTCGCATTGTGACGTCATGGATATATTAGGTGAATTTTAAAGACTTAGGTAAACCATTTTCCTGAATGAAATCAGTAGCTTTCATTGATCAATGTCGACCGTTTAACCAGAGATCGTACCTTATATAATCTCTGTTTAAACGTAATACGTCACTTATTAGCAACGGTTCCAACCTTCACACGTATGAACGATTTAGGGTGATCGTCGTACGAAGGTCCCTACGGAAACATGTGCTTCATGAGACAAGAGCTCCTATAAACTTAGTACCTTACCTAATCTAAGTACATTAAGTACACTACTACAGCGCTAAATAGGATCTGTGGATACGGACCCAGATCTTTGATCATATGTATGGATACATCCCCGATAGCACAACGATGTTGGCCCAACGCCGGCTACAGTTGGCGCCGTTGCGGGTGGCGTGCCAGCGGTTTACTAACATTTCCCCCACTGGACAGAACTACGCTGGCCCAACGATGTTTGCTGACGGTGGGTCAATGTAGCGGCCGCCGTTGGCCCGACGATGGTCTACCGTCGTTGTGCTATCTGGGATGGAGAATATATCTTGCGCAGCGACAGTTTTTGAAAACGTCACTTACTAGAGCAGTCGCGCTCGTCACTCCAGTCCCCGCAGTCGTTGACGCCGTTGCAGTGCTGATAATAGTCATACAGACAGATACCGTTGTCACACCGGAAGTAACAATCTGGGGAAGAACGCAGAGAAACGGAGCAAACCGTAAGGTTAGCGGCAAAACAATATCAAACCGGATACGATCGAAAAACAAAGGAGAAAACAAATATGAAGGCGAGAAAACCGCACGAAACAGAAGCAATATAAAAACGGAGAATAAATATGAAAACCGAGAATAAATATTAAAACGGAGAATAATATGAAAACGGAGAAAAAAATATGAAACAAGCTTGAACACTACGTGTCTGTTATGTGCTGATAACATGTTCAATTAGGCAACAAATCTCAGATAGATATGTAAAGATATTGGATAATTTCCAAACGCCAATGTATTATGTTTTATTATAGTATTCTGTCTCATAAAACTCAGTTTGAAGTTAAATCAGGCAAAAATGTTTTCCCGACCTTATTCCAGATAAAGAGAAGGAGCGATTAGCTGTGAACCAAGCAGTGAACGCCAGCCACTTGTAAGTAAATAACTTTATATGAGGCCATCGGGCCATCAATTTATCAGGTCATCATGCCCATAGTACAGGGTTACATAAATATTTCACTGTAACAGGATATATACGTTTTTATTTTTTATACGATTCGATAAATTCAGCTTGTCTTGCTTATTGTGGGACGTCATCAACGTTTGTGAGCAAACAATTGCGAGGAGTTATTCGATCGGTAGTTCACATCTATGTATGATTATCTTAACCTTTTATGGTGCAACGGGATTGAAAAATAACATGAAATTCATCCCGCGTCCTTAAATAAAGCATTTTATTATAAATTAAAAAGACTTATCTCGACTCTCGCTATATAATTTCAAGTAATTCCATAAGATATGATAAAACAATCTTTGAGAAGCAGGGTAAAGTTTTTAAATTAGATACTCAATAATACAAGTCATATATGTCGCCACGGAATCTTGTGTTGTTGTTGTTCTCTTATTGTGTCCAGTGTGCCGATGTTTATAAATGTACTGTGGGATTGTTTACTTAATGTTTAACTAAACTTTTATAATTTGTTCGAACAAACTGTTGCTGTAACCATGTACCGCCAGTGAAAATGGCAAAACAAACCTCAGAAACAACACATCTCGCAGTATTTCTAAAGACGCATCTCCCTTGGAATATTTCCATGCCGTCTACATGTACGAGACCTTTCGAGTGACGGCTTGAAATACTCACATGGCGTCGTATAAGGCGTTGTCCCTGGGTGAGCTTGAAAGTGAAACAACACAACCAATTAAACATTTTACCGACGTCGACGGTCAATGAACAAAATTGCATTGATATACGGACACAAAACAGAAAAGCAACAGTTCCCAGGAGTTAACAAAACGCAAGCAAGGCATAGTGAAAAAAAAAAAAAAAAAAGCATGGCATAGTGCATGGAAACGGGGTCAATCGCAGACTGACCTTGACGGAAATGTGACGTCACTTACGTGGCGCCTGGCGGCGAGACGCCGTTTGGAAAGTGACATCGACGTTACCGCGAAGGGGGGGGGGGGGGGGCACGTGCCCCCTGTGCCCCCACTGGATCCACCACTGCTGAGAGGGGCGGTGAGGTGTGTGTGTGTGTCGGGGGAGGGGGAGGGGGGTGGAGGGCTGGTGGCTGGATGGGATCGATGTTGAAAAAAATGGTGAAACCCGGAAGTGTTCTGGGAAAAAGTAGAACGGCCAGGGGAGGGGGGGGGGGGGGGCACAGGGGGCACCAGGGACAAGGGCCCCGTCCTATTCCTTTTCAGACCCTAAGATATACTTTACCCCTCCCCCCCTCTTACCACTCCCCCTTTCAAATTCTACTACACCTCAGGATTTTGCACGCATTTTTTATGTTTTTGTGGAGCAATTTATTTTGCCCCCCCCCCCTTGTGAAGAACTAATGCATACGCACACGCCCCTGCACCACACAACCCATCTCATCCCAGTTCTGACTTCATTGAAACACGACGGTGGATGTTCCATTCAATTTGGCCCACACCTAATAACGACGATACTCAGGAAGCGTATACGGGGATATAATGCAGACTGTAGCATTTGCATTGGAGGCGATGTTGAAGAGGGAGAGAGGGGACTGTGGGCGGACGGTAAGGTGTATGGGGGCGGTGAGGAGTGTGTGTGTATGGGGTGCGGGGGGGTGGGGGGGGGGATTTTACATGCTTCCCTGAAATTGTTTCTAACAATTGAAGCTAGGTCCATGTGTTCCATGGTTTCTCGATCAGTCAGGATCCATCGTTTAATATATATATATATAAGTGCAGAAGAGGGCATTTCGAAAAGTGTGTTGCAATAGAGAAGTGATATTTTAAGTCACATTTTGCTTGTGGCAAGGCAATATGTATATGGGTGTAGCTGGAATAATGACTAGTGGTTGACAGGGTTAGAAATAATACAAAAACAAGGACACGTGGCACGTCTCACTGAGGCAACCTTGCCATTGTATTTCGCCGGAAGTGGTCGCGTATGAGGTATGCAGCGATCATACCATATTCCTCATCTACTCCATCTTTGACGCCGGACTCTCCTGACGACATTCGACATTATGTTGTAAAACACATGATATCACAGCTCAACAAAATTTAGAATAGTTTCGTCACTCAAATGTACACAAGGTAAGCCGCATATATAATTGAGTATTATATAATATTTATCGGAATTTAAACCGAAGATAAAAAATATGTAAACTCACTATCGTCTGCAAGTGCAATGACATTAAACAATTCAATTGCAGGGTGGTGATCGTCGTAATTTAAAGAGCTCAAATTTCTTATTAACCGTGCTATGGGAAAGATACATATATGGTACAATCAAAAGGATGATGTGTGTACAACATATGCTATCGTCACTTGGTACTTGCAATCCCATATCAAAAAAGTATTTGCAAATATTTTATACATTTCATGCAACTGGTCATTTAGAATACACCATGCCGCATTCTTTGCCGGCAATGTGACTTACTTGATATCTGCATTGCTTGCTCTTTGACCCCTGGGACGCCTCCTGGTGGCTGGAAAGAAAGACGGCTTCAGTAAGTAATGAGGGATCATCAAGATGTTGACATCTGTGCCAAATGCCGTAGACAGATTGCTACAGTATGGCGGGGAGGGGGGGGGGGGGCAAGAGGTATTTACGTTTCTCAGGAACCGGCTTTTCATTTCACCGTGAATTGGGAATGTGGAAAATAATTATTTGTGAACTGGGAATTAGATACTAAATAGCCGTGAATTGGGGAATCTATTTATATCACGTATCCATGGTATTTAATTCATCGTGAGCTGGGGATAAAGACACTTTTTCTTCGTGATTTGGGATAACGACCCCCCTCCCGGCCCCACAAACACACAGTAAGTAATACTGGATCATCAAGATGTTGCAATCGGTGCCAAATGCCGCAGAAAGACGATTGTAATGCTGAAGCAACCCGAATTTTACCGGAAGAGGCAAAAATAATTTTAATGCGAAAGCGAATGCTGACGAGTCTTTACCTTCTTGCCGCCAGGGTCGCCACCTGGCTGCGTCAGAGGCGGGGTTGGATACAGGGTCGGGGTTGGGGTCGGGGTCGGGGTCGGGGTCGGGGTCGGGGTGGGTGTGTTAGGCGGTGGCCGGTCGCCCATACGATAATGAGGAATAGAAACACCCGTGGGGCAGGCCACCGTGTAAGGCCCGCCGTCCCAGGGTTCCGCTGTGGGGTAATCTGCCCAGTAAGTATAATCCGTATTGTACTACCACGGTGATGTGGTGGACTCAGGCACCGTGGTGTCCGTCGTCTCGTCGAAGCCTGGGGGGGGGGGGGATGTTTAAAAAAAGACCATTTATTGGATGGCCGAAAGAACAGTTTTTAGACGGATATAACCACCTCGAGTTGCTATATTTATACTTCCGTACCAGTACATGTGATGAAGGTTATTAAGGTTATGTGATAAAGTTGTGTCGACCGTGTATATATAAATCCATATATAAATGGCGCCACTGAATAAAGGTAGGCTGGATAAACCACACATAGACATTCATTTAAATAAATTAAGCTGATTCGTCGGTGAGTAAAACATTTCGATTTGGAGAGAAAACGCTACACACTTTATCATTCTGCCATTGCAGGGTCACGTTTAGCGTTTTGTAAGGCTATGTTGTGAATTCCCTGATCATCAGATCGCTATGAAAGTCGGTATTAAATCGCTTAATACCGGTCATAGGTAATACCGTCCCTATTTGTTTTTGTGAAACGGTATTACTAGTCGGTATTACAAAATTTACCGGTATTAAAGTTAATGCTGGTAATACCTAATAACATCTTCGTCAAACCTATCACAGGTCATCGCGAGGAATTAGGCCTAATTAATATCTGGTGGATAAAAATAGCTTGCACGACAGACCCGTATAGCGACATCACCAGGAAAACGAGAAACGCAGAACGAAGAAATTAGAGAGAAGCTTGGAGAAGGGAGAGACATAAAGACAGAGACGTAGAGAAGATGAAAATATGTAGAGGAGGAGAGCGTGCAGAGTAGGAGAGAGTTAAGAAGATGGAAGTGTGGAGAAGAGGGGAGCGTGCAGGATAGGGTAGCGTAGAGAGGATAAATTAAAATTGGGTAGAAGATGGAAACGTGAGGAAGAGGGAATCCTTGGGAATGGGGAAGCATGTACGAGGCAGATGCGTGAAAAAGAGCGAAACGTGGACAAGAGAGATGCACGGAGAATAAAGATGTGCCAAGAAAAGGGAATCGAGGAGGAGCGAGAAACGTAGAGAAGATGGAAGCGTTAAAGGGAAGGAAACGTGCAGAATAGGGAAGCGTGGCAAAGGGGGAAGCGAGGAGAACAGGCAAGCATGGATAACAGGAACGCACGCAGAAGTGGGAAGTTAAGAGAAGTGGGAAGCGTGGAGGAGTGGGAAGCGCGGAAAAATGGAAAGTGAGGAGGAGTGGGAAGCGCGGAGAAATGGGAAGCGTGATGAAGTGGAAAGCGTGGAGAAATGGGAAGCATGGAGAAGTGGGAAGCGTAGAAAAGTGGGAAGCGTAGAGAAGTGGGAAGAGCGAAGAAAACGGAGGATGTCCCGGTCAGCCTCGCGTACTCAGATATACTATCGATATGCCTCAGTCCACTTCAGGCCACGACGTACCATAGACTACCATAAAGGCAGCCAAAGAGAATCTGTATGGAAATGTTAGTGAGTCGAATGTTCGGGCTTCCCCCACAGGGATGGGTGAGTCTCCTATGTGTGCGCTGGTAGCGGGACCTGACGGGTCGAAGGTGTAGGGCGCGGTCCAGGGGGCGTCATCTTGGCAGATCTCAAGCCGGTCCCCTTGGAAGACCTCGGTGCAAGAGTTGTCGCCAACGTAACTGGCCCCGTAAATCTGGCCTCTGGCCTCTTCAGATGGTGTCAGATTGCTACCACAATTTGGATGACCAATAATCAGCTGGTTTGTAAAATCAGCATATTTGATTTGTTGTTTTCTTCTTATCGTTCTCGTTGAAGCTTTAGATTGATAATATCGGGGATATTTGATAATATTAGTGGCCTTGGGTTGAAATAAATGTCACATAATATAAACCCAAAATATGTATACATATGCTCTAAACCATTGAAATTTGCATCACATAATTTTAACACATTGGAGGCTGTTGACAGTATTTGATTGCTTCCGCCTCTTCACTTCTTAATTTATGCAGCTCGTCTTGCACAAAACAAGTTGTAGCAATGGCATTTCCTAATAATAAGGCGGGTGTATCATAACGATTGCTAATTTGTATGTTTTTTGTATCACTTGTCATACTTTTTTGTTGTTTTCTTTTTGCTTTCTTCTTTGATCTATGCATTAGATTTATCCAATTTAATATCACTGGTAAGCTATCTATCTATCTATGTATCTATCTATCTATCTACCTATCTATCTGTCTATCATCTATCTATCTATCTATCTATATATCATATGTTAGAAAATTACCAAGAAATTGTCTGATCTTATGTTAACTGGTCGCACAATGTATACGTTATCATATCTATCACTTTTTTAATATTTAGAGCAGATGGCTGTCTGACAAAGAACAGATGTGCCTTTCATTGCATAGTCATTTCATCTAAATCTTATTTCAGTGGGAACAACCATCGACGGTATAATATGCAATAAGCATTACCACGCAGTAACGCTTACCAATTCAATTATGAACTGAACAAATGCTACTCACGTCTTCTCGTTCCAGGTATGTACGAGGAACTACGAGGTAATCGCCAATCAAGGTGAAGGTCCTCTCATCGGGATCTTGAGATAGAGGGCGCCACGTCTGAAGGTGGAATGTAGTGTTGGCAGGAGAAGGCGAAGACCGTTCCATCCTCAGGGACACCGTCCTTCATCAGTATAGTCACCCCGGCGACGTCCACACCACTAGTGGATGCAACGATGTCGTTCCCGATGCGTCGCACGTTGTCGCCCCCAGCTGAAATAACGTGAGATGTTGTTAACTTAATTGCCTCTATTGATCACAATGTGGTATCTAACGCGTGATTGCCCAGTTCGTATAGCTATGGGCAGCTTATCCCCTTTCCCGATTGCCAATGCCACGACTCTCAACTATCTCCGCTCGTTCGATCCTATTTAATATATTACTGTCCACGTTTTTTATTTCAAAAGTTGTGATATTTGCATATTTTAAAAATTAAAACTTTATCGTCCAAATACAATTGACGGCACTGTATTATTTTCAATGTCAAAGTCCCATTTTTTATGACGCAATGACCACGAAATCCAAACTTTCTCACACGAGATAGGCTCCATGCGGCAAACGGGTTTCGTTAACATGCCTTCATATTTATTACTTCCAATATATTGATAAAAGTAAGGCAAGACCTAAATACGTCGTTTCCACATGACAAATTGGAACGCTTTCTCAAAAGCAAAATGTTGTGTGAATAACTTCGACATAATACGAGCACAAATGAATCAATTAAGTGTAATATGTAATGTACGATATTATTGGTATTATGAATGTCTCAATGATGCAGTTATACAGTCATTTCCAGGGTGTATTGCCACGTGGTGAGTGCAAGTTTCATGGTTAAAACCCTCACCGCACAGCGGGATTCCAGTGTTGGTGTGCCACCCTATGGCAGGATCCCACCTCCATCACCATCTACCGTTACTAAGGAGTTAAGCTTTTACCCATCATATGCCATGCATTAGTCCATCAGGCTGCAGGATCACGTCAATTGGACACCCTTCGGTTCCAGTACGTTCTATCCTCTCAAATCACGCCTAAAAGACCCCATACAAGTGTAAATAGAAACATAGTTAGAACAAACTATCGGTTCCAGTACGTTCTATCCTCTCAAATCACGCCTAAAAGACCCCATACAAGTGTAAATAGAAACATAGTTATAACAAACTATTAGAACAAGTCTAAGATTTCCGTAACAACCTGGAAATAGGTGAATGACAATTGGCTCTTTCACTAGCGTTAGTGCACGCCACATTCGTTTAGGAAGCACCATCCAATACAAAAACGTCATATCCGGTTTCTTAGGTCTCCGCGTTGGCTTTGGCCCAAAACGCGTAAAATGGTTTGCTCAGAAGCTATAACAGCAACAGGCGTATTTGGAAATTCTGCCAAAAAATTCTGCATTTTTGTAACCTGGAGACACTCGGGATGAACATGATGTTTCCGTATGTATTAAATTTCAATCATTCAACAATCATGCAATTCATTGACAGAATTAAAAAGTGTGTCGACTTATATCTAGCGCCTTTACCGAGTCTTATGCCCAGTTCACACGATGCAATACGTTGTAGAGTTCATTGAAACAAATCAACTTTTAAATCAAATCCTCAATTGGAGGGCCGGTTTTCCACGCATCTTAAGCTTAGCGCATGTTCTAAAATTTCAATCAACTTCAAGATTCGGGAAATGTCTACCAATCAGCGTCGAGCAGTTTAGCCAATCAGCGTTGAGATGATCACGTTGACTTTAGTGTGGCAATGTTCATTATGGCAATGATAAAGCATGTGTGCATTGTATGCATGACGCTATGACGAGCGATGCCCTAATGGTATATTCGCTAGGTGGCGGTAGTGAATATTGTTGAATCCGTTGGTACACGGTTTGACCGTGTGGACTGTTGACCAACCGATGCTTCGACCGTTAAGACTGTTGAGGGAATGATCGTAACGTGTAAACCCGGCATTACGGACCGGCAACGTGACGACCGGTCGCCGTATTGGGTTTTGGTGCATGCTGCTGCATTTGAATGCAATTTGGTGGATCGTATAATGAACTCGATAGATAAACGCTTGACTTGTACAAAAATATCATAATCTAAGATTGGATTCCTAAGATGGAATTACCAAATGGGTGTATTCATGTTGTAAGTCTCCGTGCAAAATGCAAACATGTCGAACGTGCCTGGGGCTTTTCTACAACCTGTGTTAGCTATATAAGACTAGGAATACATATGATTTATATGCATTCATTAATTGAGTTAATTATATTATATTGTTCGTCCTTTAATAATTATCCCCCGCTGTAGACGATGAACTTACCTTACTAAACGGCATGGAAGCGCAGATACGGCAAAATCAAAATTGACCTATACATATATATACAATCTGACTGAAGCACATGTACACAATACACGTTGGGCTGCAGCAATTACTTGATAATATGATGAAGACCCCAACGTGAGCTCAGCGAGATAGATAGCGCCGAAAAACCGCAATTGAAAATACCAATAGACATAACAAAACAAGACAAAACTGAATTGAGAATACTAGTACAACTTTGAATCTGACACTAAAAACATTAGTATGTATGGCAATGTAAAAGCAACTTTCAGATGTAACACAGAAAACAGCACATGAAACGACCTGGATTGAAAACAATATTTAACATATATATTGATACCATTTGAATAATTGTTTTCGTACACCTTCTGATGAAACAGTGCTGTTTGCTGAAATTGTTTTTGGAATTATATCCTTGTAACGTGTGTGAATTTGCCCCGCTATGCAAATACAACTTATCTCATCGGTGATGGAAACATTTAGATAACAAACAAACAAACAAATCGATAACAAACAAACAAATCGATAAAGAAAGAAAACTGACCTATCCATATTTACAATGCCTGCCCTAAATTCGATTTGCAGCATCAAAACAAGGACACATGACGACTTATAAAATAAGCCGTCACTCCGAAAATATGGAATCGTCATTCGATATTATTGTGCATCAGAAAAATGACGACTTATGCAATAACAAGTCACTCCGAGGACAAATAATCGTCATGATAACCGTATTATTGCGAGGAAGCAAGTAATACTATTTATAATCCTTACTTATCGCTAAGCACACGTTAGGATGATGTGAAGTTGGGAATACTCTCGACTTAAACTACAACATGTGTGAGAAACAGGCTTGATACATACATTAAATATCATTAAATATCATTGCATATTCCATGTCCCGGTATATATAATGTGTACAGTTGCTATATCGCCGAGGCGTAACCCTCGGGTGTCACAATACAGAACGACATCAGCTATAGGGATTGCCACTGATGTCACTCATTGATAAGTCTGAACTGCTTGTCACAGCTGGAGTAAAATGAGGTAATTAATTGATCAATTGAAAATTTATGTTACTAACGGCAAACCTAGGGCATTAGCATAATAGCCCCACACTCAAAAATATAATGCAATATCATTATATAACTTATATTTTTCGCAAAGCAAGAATAAGTTCAAGTAGCGTTTCTGCAGGTAATCCATGTATGAAGTCTAATATTGTTCGGCGCTTGCAATCGACCCATAAAGCCTTGCCATCCGACCGCGACATCAACGCAGATACGTTCGGAATGTTCATACAATCATAAGAATTAAGTATAAACTCAATAAGTCGTGTCTTCACTTAAGTTGTAGTGATGGGTAACAACACTCACTAGAGCATTGTCGTTCGTCGCTCCAGTCCCCACAGTCGTTGTAACCATTACACCATTGGTAATCGTACAAACAGGTACCGTTGTCACACCGGTAATAGCACTCTGCAAAGAAATATAACCATTTTGTCATTCTAAGCGACAGCACCTTCATAGTATGCATTTGTCACGATGAGTAGCTACTCCCAAGGCCTATATGGTGTCCCCGTCCATTGATATCAGACCAATATTGTCTTCTAGTTCAGTAATTTACATGTGTTAGTTAGATACGACATTTGTTGTATATAAATGTACCCAATTTATATGAGGTTGTTTTATCGCTAAAAACATTCCCTGGGATTAAATCTTCCATTAGGACAAGATAACCTGCAATTAAACATATATTAAAAATAAAAACATTCCCTGTGATTAAACCCTCCATTAAGACAAGATAACCGGCAATTAAACATATCGGTGGGTGGGGTGGGGGAGTGGGATATATAACCCTCTTTGAGAGTCGAGGCTCGTTGTGCAGTTTACATGTTTACTGTTCTGCTTGGGTTCCACTTTATTGTGCTGTGTTTTCTTGTATGGGCAATTGTATGGTTTGGAAATAAGGGGTGATTATCAAACGTTCATGGCTGCCTCACGAGACTTTAACTTCCGCCCCCTTGTTGGTCCCATGTGTAATTCAAAATCAAAATTATAATCTTTGCTACGAGCCCGTCATTCATAACATTTTTTTCCTGTTTGACAGAGGGGTATGTGACGTTGTAACGTCAACTACTGATCGGCTATCAAGCAATTAATAGTTGTTCTGCCATATTTACAATTCCCCATAAAGTCATTGTTACAGTTCTGTTAAATGCGGGGGCTAGTCTTTCGTAGCATCACAGTACGCCAATGGTCGTTTAAAATGACGGAAAATATCTACATGAATAACTTAAATCATTATTTGGGCATGAATAATCATTGAATTATGGATAATAATATAAAGCATAGATTACTGGTTACTTACGCGGAGGTGTAGATGTTGCTGAACAAAAAACAAAGAAAGAAAAATTGACGTTAGTACGAAAGTCATGAAATGGATAGTTTTGATCATTCTGGTTAATGTAATTTAACGTGACGACGTAATACCTCACCGCTGGGCCATTGCATGCTTACTTTATTGTAGAGGCGGACTGACGTGTCGGTATACACATAGCTGTCCGCCATGACGGGAAACCGCCATGGCGGTATAGGCATATACATGTGAACATTGACATGCCGGTATAGGCATATACATGTGTACATTGACATGCCGGTATAGGCATATACATGTGTACATTTACATGCCGGTATAGGCATATACATGTGTACATTGACATGTCGATATAGGCATATATACATGTGTACATTGACATGCCGGTATAGGCATATACATGTGTACATTGACATGCCGATATAGGCATATACATGTGTACATTGACATGTCGGTATAGGCATATATACATGTGTACATTGACATGCCGGTATAGGCATATACATGTGTACATTGACATGCCGGTACAGGCATATACATGTGTACATTGACATGCCGGTATAGGCATATATATGCGTACATTGACATGCCGGTATAGGCATATACATGTGTACATTGACATGCCGGTACAGGCATATACATGTGTACCTTGACATCCCGGTATAGGCATATACATGTGTACACTGACAAGCCGGCATAGGCATATATATGTGTACATTGACATGCCGGTATAGGCATATACATGTGTACATTGACATGCCGGTATAGGCATATACATGTGTACATTGACATGCCGGTATAGGCATATACATGTGTACATTGACATACAGAACGACATCAGCATAGGGCTTGCCACTGATGTCACTCATTGATAAGTCTGAACTGCTTGTCACAGCTGGAGTAAAATGAGGTAATTAATTGATCAATTGAAAATGTATGTTACTAACGGCAAACCTAGGACATTAGCATAATAGCCCCACACTCAAAAATATAATGCAATATCATTATATAACTTATATTTTTCGCAAAGCAAGAATAAGTTCAAGTAGCGTTTCTGCAGGTAATCCATGTATGAAGTCTAATATTGTTCGGCGCTTGCAATCGACCCATAAAGCCTTGCCATCCGACCGCGACATCAACGCAGATACGTTCAGAATGTTCATACAATCATAAGAATTAAGTATAAACTCAATAAGTCGTGTCTTCACTTAAGTTGTAGTGATGGGTAACAACACTCACTAGAGCATTGTCGTTCGTCGCTCCAGTCCCCACAGTCGTTGTAACCATTACACCATTGGTAATCGTACAAACAGGTACCGTTGTCACACCGGTAATAGCACTCTGCAAAGAAATATAACCATTTTGTCATTCTAAGCGACAGCACCTTCATAGTATGCATTTGTCACGATGAGTAGCTACTCCTAAGGCCTATATGGTGTCCCCGTCCATTGATATCAGCCCAATATTGTCTTCTAGTTCAGTAATTTACATGTGTTAGTTAGATACGACATTTGTTGTATATAAATGTACCCAATTTATATGAGGTTGTTTTATCGCTAAAAACATTCCCTGTGATTAAATCTTCCATTAGGACAAGATAATCTGCAATTAAACATATATTAAAAATAAAAACATTCCCTGTGATTAAACCTTCCATTAAGACAAGATAACCAGCAATTAAACATATCGGTGGGTGGGGTGGGGGAGTGGGATATATAACCCTCTTTGAGAGTCGAGGCTCGTTGTGCAGTTTACATGTTTACTGTTCTGCTTGGGTTCCACTTTATTGTGCTGTGTTTTCTTGTATGGGCAATTGTATGGTTTGGAAATAAGGGGATATTATCAAACGTTCATGGCTGCCTCACGAGACTTTAACTTCCGCCCCCTTGTTGGTCCCATGTGTAATTCAAAATCAAAATTAGAATCTTTGCTACGAGCCCGTCATTCATAACATTTTTTACTGTTTGACAGAGGGGTATGTGACGTTGTAACGTCAACTACTGATCGGCTATCAAGCAATTAATAGTTGTTCTGCCATATTTACAATTCCCCATCAAGTCATTGTTACAGTTCTGTTAAATGCGGGGGCTAGTCTTTCATAGCATCACAGTACGCCAATGGTCGTTTAAAATGACGGAAAATATCTACATGAATAACTTAAATCATTATTTGGGCATGATTATTATTGAATTATAGATAATAATATAAAGCATAGATTACTGGTTACTTACGCGGAGGTGTAGATGTTGCTGAACAAAAAACAAAGAAAGAAAAATTGACGTTAGTACGAAAGTCATGAAATGGATAGTTTTGATCATTCTGGTTAATGTAATTTAACGTGACGACGTAATACCTCACCGCTGGGCCATTGCATGCTTACTTTATTGTAGAGGCGGACTGACGTGTCGGTATACACATAGCTGTCCGCCATGACGGGAAACCGCCATGGCGGTATAGGCATATACATGTGAACATTGACATGCCGGTATAGGCATATACATGTGTAAATTGACATGCCGGTATAGGCATATACATGTGTACATTGACATGCCGGTATAGGCATATACATGTGTACATTGACATGCCGGTATAGGCATATACATGTGTACATTGACATGTCGGTATAGGCATATATACATGTGTACATTGACATGCCGGTATAGGCATATACATGTGTACATTGACATGCCGATATAGGCATATACATGTGTACATTGACATGTCGGTATAGGCATATACATGTGTACATTGACATGCCGGTATCGGCATATACATGTGTACATTGACATGCCGGTATAGGCATATACATGTGTACATTGACATGCCGGTATAGGCATATACATGTGTACATTGACATACAGAACGACATCAGCATAGGGATTGCCACTGATGTCACTCATTGATAAGTCTGAACTGCTTGTCACAGCTGGAGTAAAATGAGGTAATTAATTGATCAATTGAAAATGTATGTTACTAACGGCAAACCTAGGACATTAGCATAATAGCCCCACACTCAAAAATATAATGCAATATCATTATATAACTTATATTTTTCGCAAAGCAAGAATAAGTTCAAGTAGCGTTTCTGCAGGTAATCCATGTATGAAGTCTAATATTGTTCGGCGCTTGCAATCGACCCATAAAGCCTTGCCATCCGACCGCGACATCAACGCAGATACGTTCAGAATGTTCATACAATCATAAGAATTAAGTATAAACTCAATAAGTCGTGTCTTCACTTAAGTTGTAGTGATGGGTAACAACACTCACCAGAGCATTGTCGTTCGTCGCTCCAGTCCCCACAGTCGTTGTAACCATTACACCATTGGTAATCGTACAAACAGGTACCGTTGTCACACCGGTAATAGCACTCTGCAAAGAAATATAACCATTTTGTCATTCTAAGCGACAGCACCTTCATAGTATGCATTTGTCACGATGAGTAGCTACTCCTAAGGCCTATATGGTGTCCCCGTCCATTGATATCAGCCCAATATTGTCTTCTAGTTCAATAATTTCCATGTGTTAGTTAGATACGACATTTGTTGTATATAAATGTACCCAATTTATATGAGGTTGTTTTATCGCTAAAAACATTCCCTGTGATTAAATCTTCCATTAGGACAAGATAACCTGCAATTAAACATATATTAAAGATAAAAACATTCCCTGTGATTAAACCTTCCATTAAGACAAGATAACCGGCAATTAAACATATCGGTGGGTGGGGTGGGGGAGTGGGATATATAACCCTCTTTGAGAGTCGAGGCTCGTTGTGCAGTTTACATGTTTACTGTTCTGCTTGGGTTCCACTTTATTGTGCTGTGTTTTCTTGTATGGGCAATTGTATGGTTTGGAAATAAGGGGATATTATCAAACGTTCATGGCTGCCTCACGAGACTTTAACTTCCGCCCCCTTGTTGGTCCCATGTGTAATTCAAAATCAAAATTAGAATCTTTGCTACGAGCCCGTCATTCATAACATTTTTTACTGTTTGACAGAGGGGTATGTGACGCTGTAACGTCAACTACTGATCGGCTATCAAGCAATTAATAGTTGTTCTGCCATATTTATAATTCCCCATAAAGTCATTGTTACAGTTCTGTTAAATGCGGGGGCTAGTCTTTCATAGCATCACAGTACGCCAATGGTCGTTTAAAATGACGGAAAATATCAACATGAATAACTTAAATCATTATTTGGGCATGAATAATTATTGAATTATGGATAATAATATAAAGCATAGATTACTGGTTACTTACGCGGAGGTGTAGATGTTGCTGAACAAAAAACAAAGAAAGAAAAATTGACGTTAGTACGAAAGTCATGAAATGGATAGTTTTGATCATTCTGGTTAATGTAATTTAACGTGACGACGTAATACCTCACCGCTGGGCCATTGCCTGCTTACTTTATTGTAGAGGCGGACTGACGTGTCGGTATACACATAGCTGTCCGCCATGACGGGAAACCGCCATGGCGGTATAGGCATATACATGTGAACATTGACATGCCGGTATAGGCATATACATGTGTACATTGACATGCCGGTATAGGCATATACATGTGTACATTTACATGCCGGTATAGGCATATACATGTGTACATTGACATGTCGGTATAGGCATATATACATGTGTACATTGACATGCCGGTATGGCATATACATGTGTACATTGACATGCCGATATAGGCATATACATGTGTACATTGACATGTCGGTATAGGCATATATACATGTGTACATTGACATGCCGGTATAGGCATATACATGTGTACATTGACATGCCGGTACAGGCATATACATGTGTACATTGACATGCCGGTATAGGCATATATATGCATACATTGACATGCCGGTATAGGCATATACATGTGTACACTGACAAGCCGGCATAGGCATATATATGTGTACATTGACATGCCGGTATAGGCATATACATGTGTACATTGACATGCCGGTATCGGCATATACATGTGTACATTGACATACAGAACGACATCAGCATAGGGCTTGCCACTGATGTCACTCATTGATAAGTCTGAACTGCTTGTCACAGCTGGAGTAAAATGAGGTAATTAATTGATCAATTGAAAATGTATGTTACTAACGGCAAACCTAGGACATTAGCATAATAGCCCCACACTCAAAAATATAATGCAATATCATTATATAACTTATATTATTCGCAAAGCAAGAATAAGTTCAAGTAGCGTTTCTGCAGGTAATCCATGTATGAAGTCTAATATTGTTCGGCGCTTGCAATCGACCCATAAAGCCTTGCCATCCGACTGCGACATCAACGCAGATACGTTCAGAATGTTCATGCAATCATAAGAATTAAGTATAAACTCAATAAGTCGTGTCTTCACTTAAGTTGTAGTGATGGGTAACAACACTCACTAGAGCATTGTCGTTCGTCGCTCCAGTCCCCACAGTCGTTGTAACCATTACACCATTGGTAATCGTACAAACAGGTACCGTTGTCACACCGGTAATAGCACTCTGCAAAGAAATATAACCATTTTGTCATTCTAAGCGACAGCACCTTCATAGTATGCATTTGTCACGATGAGTAGCTACTCCTAAGGCCTATATGGTGTCCCCGTCCATTGATATCAGCCCAATATTGTCTTCTAGTTCAGTAATTTACATGTGTTAGTTAGATACGACATTTGTTGTATATAAATGTACCCAATTTATATGAGGTTGTTTTATCGCTAAAAACATTCCCTGTGATTAAATCTTCCATTAGGACAAGATAACCTGCAATTAAACATATATTAAAAATAAAAACATTCCCTGTGATTAAACCTTCCATTAAGACAAGATAACCAGCAATTAAACATATCGGTGGGTGGGGTGGGGGAGTGGGATATATAACCCTCTTTGAGAGTCGAGGCTCGTTGTGCAGTTTACATGTTTACTGTTCTGCTTGGGTTCCACTTTATTGTGCTGTGTTTTCTTGTATGGGCAATTGTATGGTTTGGAAATAAGGGGATATTATCAAACGTTCATGGCTGCCTCACGAGACTTTAACTTCCGCCCCCTTGTTGGTCCCATGTGTAATTCAAAATCAAAATTAGAATCTTTGCTACGAGCCCGTCATTCATAACATTTTTTACTGTTTGACAGAGGGGTATGTGACGCTGTAACGTCAACTACTGATCGGCTATCAAGCAATTAATAGTTGTTCTGCCATATTTATAATTCCCCATAAAGTCATTGTTACAGTTCTGTTAAATGCGGGGGCTAGTCTTTCATAGCATCACAGTACGCCAATGGTCGTTTAAAATGACGGAAAATATCAACATGAATAACTTAAATCATTATTTGGGCATGAATAATTATTGAATTATGGATAATAATATAAAGCATAGATTACTGGTTACTTACGCGGAGGTGTAGATGTTGCTGAACAAAAAACAAAGAAAGAAAAATTGACGTTAGTACGAAAGTCATGAAATGGATAGTTTTGATCATTCTGGTTAATGTAATTTAACGTGACGACGTAATACCTCACCGCTGGGCCATTGCCTGCTTACTTTATTGTAGAGGCGGACTGACGTGTCGGTATACACATAGCTGTCCGCCATGACGGGAAACCGCCATGGCGGTATAGGCATATACATGTGAACATTGACATGCCGGTATAGGCATATACATGTGTACATTGACATGCCGGTTTAGGCATATACATGTGTACATTTACATGCCGGTATAGGCATATACATGTGTACATTGACATGTCGGTATAGGCATATATACATGTGTACATTGACATGCCGGTATGGCATATACATGTGTACATTGACATGCCGATATAGGCATATACATGTGTACATTGACATGTCGGTATAGGCATATATACATGTGTACATTGACATGCCGGTATAGGCATATACATGTGTACATTGACATGCCGGTACAGGCATATACATGTGTACATTGACATGCCGGTATAGGCATATATATGCATACATTGACATGCCGGTATAGGCATATACATGTGTACACTGACAAGCCGGCATAGGCATATATATGTGTACATTGACATGCCGGTATAGGCATATACATGTGTACATTGACATGCCGGTATCGGCATATACATGTGTACATTGACATACAGAACGACATCAGCATAGGGCTTGCCACTGATGTCACTCATTGATAAGTCTGAACTGCTTGTCACAGCTGGAGTAAAATGAGGTAATTAATTGATCAATTGAAAATGTATGTTACTAACGGCAAACCTAGGACATTAGCATAATAGCCCCACACTCAAAAATATAATGCAATATCATTATATAACTTATATTATTCGCAAAGCAAGAATAAGTTCAAGTAGCGTTTCTGCAGGTAATCCATGTATGAAGTCTAATATTGTTCGGCGCTTGCAATCGACCCATAAAGCCTTGCCATCCGACTGCGACATCAACGCAGATACGTTCAGAATGTTCATGCAATCATAAGAATTAAGTATAAACTCAATAAGTCGTGTCTTCACTTAAGTTGTAGTGATGGGTAACAACACTCACTAGAGCATTGTCGTTCGTCGCTCCAGTCCCCACAGTCGTTGTAACCATTACACCATTGGTAATCGTACAAACAGGTACCGTTGTCACACCGGTAATAGCACTCTGCAAAGAAATATAACCATTTTGTCATTCTAAGCGACAGCACCTTCATAGTATGCATTTGTCACGATGAGTAGCTACTCCTAAGGCCTATATGGTGTCCCCGTCCATTGATATCAGCCCAATATTGTCTTCTAGTTCAGTAATTTACATGTGTTAGTTAGATACGACATTTGTTGTATATAAATGTACCCAATTTATATGAGGTTGTTTTATCGCTAAAAACATTCCCTGTGATTAAATCTTCCATTAGGACAAGATAACCTGCAATTAAACATATATTAAAAATAAAAACATTCCCTGTGATTAAACCTTCCATTAAGACAAGATAACCAGCAATTAAACATATCGGTGGGTGGGGTGGGGGAGTGGGATATATAACCCTCTTTGAGAGTCGAGGCTCGTTGTGCAGTTTACATGTTTACTGTTCTGCTTGGGTTCCACTTTATTGTGCTGTGTTTTCTTGTATGGGCAATTGTATGGTTTGGAAATAAGGGGATATTATCAAACGTTCATGGCTGCCTCACGAGACTTTAACTTCCGCCCCCTTGTTGGTCCCATGTGTAATTCAAAATCAAAATTAGAATCTTTGCTACGAGCCCGTCATTCATAACATTTTTTACTGTTTGACAGAGGGGTATGTGACGTTGTAACGTCAACTACTGATCGGCTATCAAGCAATTAATAGTTGTTCTGCCATATTTACAATTCCCCATAAAGTCATTGTTACAGTTCTGTTAAATGCGGGGGCTAGTCTTTCATAGCATCACAGTACGCCAATGGTCGTTTAAAATGACGAAAAATATCTACATGAATAATTTAAATCATTATTTGGGCATGAATAATTATTGAATTATAGATAATAATATAAAGCATAGATTACTGGTTACTTACGCGGAGGTGTAGATGTTGCTGAACAAAAAACAAAGAAAGAAAAATTGACGTTAGTACGAAAGTCATGAAATGGATAGTTTTGATCATTCTGGTTAATGTAATTTAACGTGACGACGTAATACCTCACCGCTGGGCCATTGCATGCTTACTTTATTGTAGAGGCGGACTGACGTGTCGGTATACACATAGCTGTCCGCCATGACGGGAAACCGCCATGGCGGTATAGGCATATACATGTGAACATTGACATGCCGGTATAGGCATATACATGTGTACATTGACATGTCGGTATAGGCATATATACATGTGTACATTGACATGCCGGTATAGGCATATACATGTGTACATTGACATGCCGATATAGGCATATACATGTGTACATTGACATGTCGGTATAGGCATATATACATGTGTACATTGACATGCCGGTATAGGCATATACATGTGTACATTGACATGCCGGTATAGGCATATACATGTGTACATTGACATGTCGGTATAGGCATATATACATGTGTACATTGACATGTCGGTATAGGCATATACATGTGTACATTGACATGCCGGTACAGGCATATACATGTGTACATTGACATGCCGGTATAGGCATATACATGTGTACACTGACAAGCCGGCATAGGCATATATATGTGTACATTGACATGCCGGTATAGGCATATACATGTGTACATTGACATGCCGGTATCGGCATATACATGTGTACATTGACATACAGAACGACATCAGCATAGGGATTGCCACTGATGTCACTCATTGATAAGTCTGAACTGCTTGTCACATCTGGAGTAAAATGAGGTAATTAATTGGTCAATTGAAAATGTATGTTACTAACGGCAAACCTAGGACATTAGCATAATAGCCCCACACTCAAAAATATAATGCAATATCATTATATAACTTATATTATTCGCAAAGCAAGAATAAGTTCAAGTAGCGTTTCTGCAGGTAATCCATGTATGAAGTCTAATATTGTTCGGCGCTTGCAATCGACCCATAAAGCCTTGCCATCCGACCGCGACATCAACGCAGATACGTTCAGAATGTTCATGCAATCATAAGAATTAAGTATAAACTCAATAAGTCGTGTCTTCACTTAAGTTGTAGTGATGGGTAACAACACTCACTAGAGCATTGTCGTTCGTCGCTCCAGTCCCCACAGTCGTTGTAACCATTACACCATTGGTAATCGTACAAACAGGTACCGTTGTCACACCGGTAATAGCACTCTGCAAAGAAATATAACCATTTTGTCATTCTAAGCGACAGCACCTTCATAGTATGCATTTGTCACGATGAGTAGCTACTCCTAAGGCCTATATGGTGTCCCCGTCCATTGATATCAGCCCAATATTGTCTTCTAGTTCAGTAATTTACATGTGTTAGTTAGATACGACATTTGTTGTATATAAATGTACCCAATTTATATGAGGTTGTTTTATCGCTAAAAACATTCCCTGTGATTAAATCTTCCATTAGGACAAGATAACCTGCAATTAAACATATATTAAAAATAAAAACATTCCCTGTGATTAAACCTTCCATTAAGACAAGATAACCAGCAATTAAACATATCGGTGGGTGGGGTGGGGGAGTGGGATATATAACCCTCTTTGAGAGTCGAGGCTCGTTGTGCAGTTTACATGTTTACTGTTCTGCTTGGGTTCCACTTTATTGTGTTGTGTTTTCTTGTATGGGCAATTGTATGGTTTGGAAATAAGGGGATATTATCAAACGTTCATGGCTGCCTCACGAGACTTTAACTTCCGCCCCCTTGTTGGTCCCATGTGTAATTCAAAATCAAAATTATAATCTTTGCTACGAGCCCGTCATTCATAACATTTTTTACTGTTTGACAGAGGGGTATGTGACGTTGTAACGTCAACTACTGATCGGCTATCAAGCAATTAATAGTTGTTCTGCCATATTTACAATTCCCCATAAAGTCATTGTTACAGTTCTGTTAAATGCGGGGGCTAGTCTTTCATAGCATCACAGTACGCCAATGGTCGTTTAAAATGACGGAAAATATCTACATGAATAATTTAAATCATTATTTGGGCATGAATAATTATTGAATTATAGATAATAATATAAAGCATAGATTACTGGTTACTTACGCGGAGGTGTAGATGTTGCTGAACAAAAAACAAAGAAAGAAAAATTGACGTTAGTACGAAAGTCATGAAATGGATAGTTTTGATCATTCTGGTTAATGTAATTTAACGTGACGACGTAATACCTCACCGCTGGGCCATTGCATGCTTACTTTATTGTAGAGGCGGACTGACGTGTCGGTATACACATAGCTGTCCGCCATGACGGGAAACCGCCATGGCGGTATAAGCATATACATGTGAACATTGACATGCCGGTATAGGCATATACATGTGTACATTGACATGTCGGTATAGGCATATATACATGTGTACATTGACATGCCGGTATAGGCATATACATGTGTACATTGACATGCCGATATAGGCATATACATGTGTACATTGACATGTCGGTATAGGCATATATACATGTGTACATTGACATGCCGGTATAGGCATATACATGTGTACATTGACATGCCGGTACAGGCATATACATGTGTACATTGACATGCCGGTATAGGCATATATATGTGTACATTGACATGCCGGTATCGGCATATACATGTGTACATTGACATGCCGGTATCGGCATATACATGTGTACATTGACATGCCGGTATAGACATATACATGTGTACATTGACATGCCGGTATCGGCATATACATGTGTACATTGACATACAGAACGACATCAGCATAGGGATTGCCACTGATGTCACTCATTGATAAGTCTGAACTGCTTGTCACAGCTGGAGTAAAATGAGGTAATTAATTGATCAATTGAAAATGTATGTTACTAACGGCAAACCTAGGACATTAGCATAATAGCCCCACACTCAAAAATATAATGCAATATCATTATATAACTTATATTATTCGCAAAGCAAGAATAAGTTCAAGTAGCGTTTCTGCAGGTAATCCATGTATGAAGTCTAATATTGTTCGGCGCTTGCAATCGACCCATAAAGCCTTGCCATCCGACCGCGACATCAACGCAGATACGTTCAGAATGTTCATGCAATCATAAGAATTAAGTATAAACTCAATAAGTCGTGTCTTCACTTAAGTTGTAGTGATGGGTAACAACACTCACTAGAGCATTGTCGTTCGTCGCTCCAGTCCCCACAGTCGTTGTAACCATTACACCATTGGTAATCGTACAAACAGGTACCGTTGTCACACCGGTAATAGCACTCTGCAAAGAAATATAACCATTTTGTCATTCTAAGCGACAGCACCTTCATAGTATGCATTTGTCACGATGAGTAGCTACTCCTAAGGGCTATATGGTGTCCCCGTCCATTGATATCAGCCCAATATTGTCTTCTAGTTCAATAATTTACATTTGTTAGTTAGATACGACATTTGTTGTATATAAATGTACCCAATTTATATGAGGTTGTTTTATCGCTAAAAACATTCCCTGTGATTAAATCTTCCATTAGGACCAGATAACCTGCAATTAAACATATATTAAAGATAAAAACATTCCCTGTGATTAAACCTTCCATTAAGACAAGATAACCGGCAATTAAACATATCGGTGGGTGGGGTGGGGGAGTGGGATATATAACCCTCTTTGAGAGTCGAGGCTCGTTGTGCAGTTTACATGTTTACTGTTCTGCTTGGGTTCCACTTTATTGTGCTGTGTTTTCTTGTATGGGCAATTGTATGGTTTGGAAATAAGGGGATATTATCAAACGTTCATGGCTGCCTCACGAGACTTTAACTTCCGCCCCCTTGTTGGTCCCATGTGTAATTCAAAATCAAAATTAAAATCTTTGCTACGAGCCCGTCATTCATAACATTTTTTACTGTTTGACAGAGGGGTATGTGACGTTGTAACGTCAACTACTGATCGGCTATCAAGCAATTAATAGTTGTTCTGCCATATTTACAATTCCCCATAAAGTCATTGCTACAGTTCTGTTAAATGCGGGGGCTAGTCTTTCATAGCATCACAGTACGCCAATGGTCGTTAAAAATGACGGAAAATATCTACATGAATAACTTAAATCATTATTTGGGCATGAATAATTATCGAATTATGGATAATAATATAAAGCATAGATTACTGGTTACTTACGCGGAGGTGTAGATGTTGCTGAACAAAAAACAAAGAAAGAAAAATTGACGTTAGTACGAAAGTCATGAAATGGATAGTTTTGATCATTCTGGTTAATGTAATTTAACGTGACGACGTAATACCTCACCGCTGGGCCATTGCATGCTTACTTTATTGTAGAGGCGGACTGACGTGTCGGTATACACATAGCTGTCCGCCATGACGGGAAACCGCCATGGCGGTATAGGCATATACATGTGAACATTGACATGCCGGTATAGGCATATACATGTGTACATTGACATGCCGGTATAGGCATATACATGTGTACATTGACATGCCGGTATAGGCATATACATGTGTACATTGACATGCCGGTATAGGCATATACATGTGTACATTGACATGTCGGTATAGGCATATATACATGTGTACATTGACATGCCGGTATAGGCATATACATGTGTACATTGACATGCCGGTATAGGCATATACATGTGTACATTGACATGTCGGTATAGGCATATATACATGTGTACATTGACATGCCGGTATAGGCATATACATGTGTACATTGCCATGCCGGTACCGGCATATACATGTGTACATTGACATGCCGGTACAGGCATATATATGCGTACATTGACATGCCGGTATAGGCATATACATGTGTACATTGACATGCCGGTACAGGCATATACATGTGTACATTGACATGCCGGTACAGGCATATACATGTGTACATTGACATGCCGGTATAGGCATATACATGTGTACACTGACAAGCCGGCATATGCATATATATGTGTACATTGACATGCCGGTATAGGCATATACATGTGTACATTGACATGCCGGTACAGGCATATACATGTGTACATTGGCATGCCGGTACAGGCATATACATGTGTACATTGACATGCCGGTATAGGCACATACATGTGTACACTGACATGCCGGCATAGGCATATATATGTGTACATTGACATGCCGGTATTGGCATATATATGCGTACATTGACATGCCGGTATAGGCATATACATGTGAACATTGACATGCCGGTATAGGCATATACATGTGTACATTGACATGCCGGTACAGGCATATACATGTGTACATTGACATGCCGGTATAGGGATATACATGTGTTTATTGACATGCCGGTATAGGCATATACATCTGTACATTGACATGCCGGTATAGACATATACATGTGAACATTGACATGCCGGTATACACGTAGTATACTTATACACGTAATAAACTGTCTTATAATAATACACGTTGCTTGACGTACTTGTAGTGCAAAGGGACTCGTCGCCTCCGTCATCACACTGGCGGATGCCATCGCAGATCTGCCAGTAATATATACACTCGCCACTACGACACAGGAAGTCGCAATCTGAAGTAGGACCGAAAGGCAAAATTAACGATGTTAATGCCATAGTAAGGCGCTATGTATCACAAAGAAAAAGGATGCACAGACACAGATCCTGTTTTAATAAAATGCAAATCAAAAGAAAATCCAATTGCTATTTTATAACGTAAATTTATATTTTGTCCAAATATATATATATTATGTCACATATTATTTAGAAATGTTTATTAAAGAATAGGAGTCATCAATTTAAATAAAGAAGAAAACATCACGGAACTAAACGTACCAGAAATTCTGATTAAATTCAGAATCAAAACTAATCAAGTAACGGCTTAGACGGTAGAACTGTACCTGTGGGCGGGGGTCCTGTAGTCGTAGTTGTATCTAAAAACCGGAAACACCCAATATGAAACTTAAGCACATGAGATATCGCAGCTGACATACCGTTGGCATGACAACATAAATCGGAATATCCCCTATCTGCCAACAATATACCTCATTAACTCCCTGTTCACACGATGCAATACGTTGTAACTTTCATTACAACAAATCAAGTTTTCGACCAACTAGAGGGCCGGTGTTCCACACATTGTAAGCTCACGCGCTAGTTCCCGTTCAACTTCACGATTTGGGAATTGTCAACCAATCAGCGTCGAGAATTTTAACCAATCAGCGTTTGAGATGATTACGTTGCTATTGCTTACATTATGACTGTTATGAACGTATGTGTGGTATGTATGCATGACGTCATGAAGGATGCTCGAATGATATGTTCGCAAGGTGACGGTAGTGAATATGGTTGAGTCAGGTGGTACACGGTTTGACGGTGTGAACTGTTGACCGACCGATGCTTCTACCGTTGTTGCGACTGTTGGAGGAATGCTCGTACCGTGTAATGCCGGGTTTACACGGTACAATCATTTCTTTAACAGTTGTAACAACGGTCGAAGCATCACTTGGTCAAAAGTACCAAAATAAGCTTTTATTTGTTTCTGAGAAGATCGTCTTGGCGCCACCCACTCTCGACCTTAATATGCCGTAACTAACCGTCAGTGCAGTTCATTGCCTCGTCAATGCCATTCGGACAATCCGGAATCCCATCACAAATCCAACGTTCTGGTATACAAATCTGCTCCCTGGTCGAATTGGTGAAGCAATTGAAGAAGCCATTTGGACACGCTGAAATAGAACGCAAAGAAACACGCTTAGTTCGCCTATTGGTTGTCACTACTAGCACCTCACTATACTAGGATATCACTAAAACGTTAATTTTATCATGGAAACTGTTACCCTAATGGGCATTACCAGAAAACTGTTACTAGTCTACTGATACTACCATAACACCGCAGCTATTGTCGCTAATGCTGCTACCATCACTACCATATGACAAGTACTACAGTCTATTATTAAATACATATCTTACTAGATATTATATTAGTATTATGTGCTTACCACTACCATTGCCACTAATACTGCCACCACCATGCAACTACTTACTACAGCAAATAACATTATTAGTATTAGTGTCTATATTTTTCTTTGATGTCGAAAAGACAAACACAGCGTCAATGTCTAAATTGGAAGATGTCGTACACAAGGGTGCACCAACACGATTTTGAACAAAACATTTTAAACAGGACATACCATAATGACCAAAATGCAAAATTGTCTTTGGTAACATTAAAAAATTGATCAGAGGGAGACGAAGTAACCACGAAATGAACCGCGGATGAATTGAATTGGTATCGTTGTTGAAATCAAATGAAATCGCTGATGAAATTAAATATAACCGCTGGTGAAATTAAACAAAATAATTTATGAAATTAAACAAAATCCTTCATGTAATTTAATACAATCGTACATTAAATTGAATAAAATCGTTCATAAAATTCAACGAAATCGGTCATGTAATTCCACAAAATCGTTCATGAAATTTAACAAAATCGTTCATGGAATTATATTAAATCGTTCATAAATGAAATGAAATCGCTCATGTAATTAATAAATGAATCGCTGACTAGACGAAATGATGCTTTTGTGTTTAAACCATGAAGGTTATATTGGGTCAAGAACCTTCCGGGACAATAACATGAGATATTAGATAAAGACAACCCAGATGCAGGTCACTCACTCGAACTCACGACCTGTTCATATGCAGCGCAGAATCCGTACCCACTGAGCTAGCGAGGCTCTCGCTTTGCTGACGGTCATTACAAGTGTTCACTGACTAGAGGATGGCTGTCTCAGATTTACAATGTAACAAGTGCAGAACTAGTTTTATCTTGAAAGATTATCGTTGTATAACATTGGACCCTTATGTGAACTTGGTTCCAACCATTTATTAAAAGTAATACGGTCTGGCTAAAGTGAGCGTTGTTACCAATACGTCGTGCTTGGAACGAATATTCAGATTTGAAAAAAACATGTTTTGCACCAATCAATGTGTAAAGTTCAAGTTATACAAACAGCCTTGTGTTGACATGTTCTTTGCCCTATAATCTATAATCTGCGACAAACGAATTCCTAGAGATTCACATGGCGCGACAACCCGCTCATCGCGAAAAAGAGAGGCAGGTTGGTCGAATAAGTTTCATTGGCCTTAAAGTTGCATATCGAGCTCTTTCCCGCAAAAAAACTAAAGAGGTCAAAATACAAATAGGAATCAGTCCTTGAATCACCCCAAACATTGTTTGCCTATATTCCACTATTCCACGCATGCTAGACTGCCAAATGGAGTCTCTTAGCATTGCCCGTGATATCAATTTACAACAGGTTTTCAACTTAGTGGTAAACATCATCAGTTTCTGTGCTTCCCGATGCTTTGTGATCACCCATGTAAAAATATTTTATAGAATTCTATAGATTACTATAGTAATTGCTATAGAATTTTATAGGTGCTATAGAATTCTATAAAGGTGCTATAGTATTTTAAATTACCATGGTAAATTCTATAGATTACTATAGTAATTACTATAGAATTCTATAGGTACTATAGAATTCTATAAAAGTACTATAGAATTCTATAAAAGTACTATAGTATGTCATATTACTATGATAAATTCTATAGATTACTATAGTAATTACTATAGAATTCTATAGGTACTATAGAATTCAATGAAAGTACTATATTATTTTAAATTACAACGGTAAATCCTATAGATTACTATAGTAATTACTATAGAATTCTATAAATGTACTATAGTAATTATTACACAATTTTCTATAGCATACTATAGAATTCCATAAAATAGTTTATTGTGTTTTTAAGTACTATAGTAAAATTTTATATCTCCGGACTTGTAGGATATGCAAGAAATATAAGTCGTTTTTATGTGGTATTTATCTTATTTATTTTAATTCCTGCGCAACGGGTATCTGCGTGATAACGTTAGTCAGTAATGCGAGCACACAATAATCGACTACATATTAATTCAATTCAATACAATACTTATATTTTGTAACCCAAGGTTTTTATTACCACCTTTGCGGTGCCGTAGAATTTTTATATGCTTGTTATTTACGTCTAAAAGTAAAACGTACTATTATTCTCACCCAAGTGACTCGATGAGCTTCATATACCGCCTCCCCCCCCCCGTATCCTATAAAAGTAAAACTACTTCGATATTCACTCTGCGAGCAGAGCTAGGGCGCTCGTGCCGCAAGCGTAACGCCCTCTGCCGGGAGATTGCTCGAGAGTATATAAGCTGGCGCTGCACTGCCGCCTAGTGACGATATCGGTTGCCGATCGTACGGCGCATGTGCCAGGTTTCAAAAATACTGCGGAAAGGCGAACGGATGTCTACGGTCTACGTACATATAAGTTATAGATTGACGAATATCTGCTTATGTATACACCTGAAAAGTATTTATTTATAAATACTTCACAGTATAGCACCTGGAAAAACCCAGGTGTGATCGTGACATAATAGTATAAGGCCAAAAGAAGACTTTATAAGTTGTGGCTTCTTGACAAGACTTGTTAAGTTTTGCTGGGCCTGCGCTGTGGCTGGGTGCACCCAGTCAGTGGCTGGGGTGCACCGGCCCAGCCACAGGCGCCCAACCCTCCAATATTGGCTGGCTGTAGCCTGTACCGGCTTTTGACGACACAGACCGTAGGACTTCCATCCACTACAAACGTAGCGCCAGTGAATGCATGTAGTGGAGAAGTGGAAGTGACAACTCCTACTGATAATGGCAGGTAGGCAAAGCAACTAAAGTCAAAGTCATCAATGCCGTAGCGTGTCGTTTCAGCCTATATTTTCCACGAATTTGTCGCGATCGCTCTAAGAATCACTGACGTGAGAAAGCAACACCGTGCAATTTTAATGGTACCAAACTTACGTGTATACTGCGATGTTATCCTTTTTAAAGATACAAATAATATTTCTCGACGCTGACCCTCTATTGGCAGCAAACGCAGTTTCGTAAATATACTAAAGCACACATCATAAGATGATGTAGTTGCCATGGCACCGAACGTGCTCTGAACAATAGATGCTCTATATTTGTACCAGCCACGCATGCCATGGCAACTATAGATCATTTCATTGTCTGTGATTTAGTCTATTGGCGACAAATTGTCAGTTGGCAATGGAGTGCCAGCATGGAGAAATATTATTTCTGTCTTAAAAAATGATAACCTCGTAGTACACACGTAAGTTTGGTATCATTAAAATTGCACGGTGTTGCTTTCTCACGTCAGTGATTTTTAGAGCGATCGCGACAAATTCATGGAAAATATGGGCCGAAACGACACGCTACGGCATTTGTGACCTTGACTTTAGCCTAAAGTCAAATTTATTAATGCCGCTCATATACGGTTTGACCAATATCTTCGTTAAAATTTGGGTCAGCACTCCCAAATTAACAGATAGGCTGAGGACCAAGAGACATAACTAATTCACTCCTACTTTCCTTTCTGTGGCAATATATTTTTCACTACAATATTATGAAGTAATCCTGCACATGATGCTTACATGATTTAACCATAGCATATAATATGTATAACATATTGTTATTTCGAAATAGACATGAAATCAGGAGATTGCTAGCTGAACGCCAACTGGGAATTAACCGAACCAACTCCGGCGGATGCAGTATTTACTACAAAGCGTGAACCCAGTGATATTGTCCAGATATTGTGAACACTTTTACATTTCAGATCTTAACAAGCATCATGATTTCCAGCTGGCAAGGAAGAAATAAGAACCTACAATAAGGAGACCATCAGAAGTGGCTGCGCTTATTAGAGAATGATCCAACAGAAGGAGACTGAGGCTGTATTATAGATGATCTTAATCTTTTGTGACTGATTAATATTTGTATATGTTGTAAGTTGCTAACGATTGTGAGAGTAATATAAATAAGTAAAGTGAAGAATCGTGATAGAGCCTTGCGGCCGCCTGAATATGCAGTTGGGGACTATATTACTGTATTAATTTATATACATTTGTAGTATTGACTCCCAATGGAAGATACAAAATGTCATGAATTTTCATGGATTTGTATTTACTGTGATCATTTATCTCGTTTTTAATTGACATGAATTGCATTGAATAGAATAATTAAGCTCTGTTGGTTAGATTTTTTGGGTACGTATATAAATATATATGTATACATGCCAGAAGAAAATTGTTTTATGAAAGTGCATCTCTCCCGTATCTGATCATAACATTTACTGCTGGGAGATGCAAAGTTCCATAGATTAAACATAATTTTCCTCATGGCTCAGCATTGAGGATAGACACTTTTACTGGATTTTCTTTCTGGGATGAACATGTACTTAGAATTGTAGTGCACTCAACATGCTGAATATTTACAGTTAGGTAGTTCAATATTCCTAGAATGTTGTAGGTTTTATATTACCTGTAACTTTTTGCTTTTGTAATTTGTATGATATATATTTGGAGATGTGGATAATCAATATTGGATTCCTTATTCTTGTGTTTTATTGTGACTCTTGTGTGCACAGTGGTATACCAGCACCCATACACCCGTCGATTTACAGACGTCAGCAAATGGTCATACACCCGTCGTTTTACAGACATTGATAACATGTGCCACACATGTCTGGAACACATCAGGAAACCGTCGCTATAATTCTCTAGAGTTTTCAATGAAAATCTATAGGATTTTCTATAGAATTCTATGGACTTTCTATAGAATTCTATAGAGCTTTCTATTGAATTCTATGGAACTTTCTATAGAGTTTTCTATAGAAATCTATAGGACTTTCTATAATATTCTATAGAAAGTTTCTATAATATTCTATAGAAAGTTTCAATAGAATTCTATAGAAAGTTTCTATAGAATTCTATAGAAACTTTCTATAGAATCCTATAGAAAGTTCTATAGAATTATGTATAGTACTTTACTTCACGAAAATACTATAGCACATTTACTATAGTAAAAATTCTATAGAACATTTACTATAGTAAAAATACTATAGAATTCTATAGAACTTTGTATAAAATTCTATAGAATTCTATAGAAATTCTATAGAATTATGTATAGTACTTTACTATACGAAAATACTATAGAACATTACCATAGTAAAAATACTATAGAATTCTACAGAATTTTTTTACATGGGCAGTGCAGCGACAACGTTCTGCGGTGTCTCGGAGAAAGACACGTTTGCCATATCACAGCCCAAACTGCGATGTTTACTAGGTTTCTGAATTTATAGAATGAAACAATCGCGTTTTCTGCAAATTGTGATATATATGTCGCCTGGGCTTACCTTTGGCGGGAACGAGCTCGATATGCAACCTTAGACGGACCACACTTACGGCAGTTCGATTCATCGCTTCTATCTCCGCAGTGTGGAACGGAATCACAGCGGAGCACATCTGGAATGCAGAATCCTGTGCCGCAGGTGTCCCAAGTGTCGAAGTAAGTGGCATTTCTTGATTCGTTGAAGTGAATCTTCAGAATGTCAATCGTTGATTGAGCCGGCGGACAATCTGTCGAATAAAGAGATGGATATATAGATAGTACATATATATTTATATGTTCATATATATATAGTACACATATATATATATATGTTCATATACATGGATAATACATATCTGTGTATGGAATACCACTAAGGAACATTATAGAGCTCATAACTCTAAAATCAGCAGTTATTTGTATCGTCGACATTATTTTGTGCTTGCTTTATCCTAAACAAAGGGGGCATTTTTATAACTTTGTTATTATCGTCCCGACGTTCTGTACAATTTTGGAAAGAAATAATAATAATAAAAAAAAAGTTGTTTTCTCTGACAGTCCCGCAAAGAAAGAGTTGCCATAGTGCAGGACATAATCAAAGAGTTGATTACGGTCTAAATGTGTCAAGTAACTGCCGTAGATGACACAGCGGCCCCAAATAATTACTAACATTTCTCCCAGAAGGGAAAGGCATCATAAATTTCGGCAAAGTAGTGTTGGATATGCAACGTAGGTACAACTGCGGGGAGACCCCTGGAGAGCTTTGAATGAGTCATTCATTGTGATATAACCCGCTTAACGCGATAAACCAGGTCATTTTACTCCTGTCTAAAGTCGTTCATATGCACATATGTGGTGTCCGTGGATGGGAGTATGGATGTGTGTGGCCTTGCCCCTCCCACGTACCCTTACGGGTCCGGTATTCTTGGTTGGACGGTCACATACAAAACATAACGTTCTCAGGTATACCTTATTTCTATGGTAACTTTTAACTACGTCTGTATAGTACAGTTTCTATTCTACTGCTCGCATATCTCCCCTCCACCCTGGATCATCCGCGGGGAGCCTCGGTCCGGGGTGACGGTCGCGCCCGATATCCCGGTGGCGGGAGGAGCAGCCGCCGCCACCGCGTCGCGCCCATGTCACGCCCGGACACGACACATACACCCTCCGCCCTCAAAAACCTGTTCAGGCTTTATTAATTGCCGACTCTACACTCACCACAACCAGCTTCGTCTGTGTCGTTGGCGCAGTCCGGTAAGAGATCGCAGCGATACTCAGGCGGGATGCAAGTGTTGTTGGAGCATTGAAACCAGCCACTGGGACAACCTGCAATGACCAGACAATGTTAGTGCATGAACTGAATATACATGAAGAGATGGGCGAACAGGTGGCAGAGCACTACCGACTTACATTTAAGGAACAGTTATCATACAGGGTGAAACTGGCATAGCTATGTCATATAGACATATATCGGTATGTAGTAATTATGAAGAATGGCACTGTCATAGTTATGCCATAGATCAATTGCATTTGCTTCGTAATTCATCATAGTACATGAAGTTCATACCACGCGTGCACGATGCACTTTCGTCACTTCCGTCTGGGCAATCCATGACGCCGTCACACCACTTGCGGGCAGCGATGCACAGACCCATGTCACAAGTAGCGTTATAACGCCTGTTGTGGTTGAAATTATACAGGTCGTACGCTTCCAAGTGAAATAGTCGCGAGGGATCATTGCACGGACCGCCTGCAAGAAAATAAACAACATTTATCTCACATATATAATAATAATAATAATAATGTTTATTTCCAACTGTAGGCACCAGGCCCATGGTACAAAGATAGAAAAACTTTATTTGCAACAAAGCACAACATTTTTACAATTGACAACCACAAAACCATGAAGTGAAATATCTCAACGTAAATAAGTTCCTCATATAGTTTAGCTGCACATTTAACAAATATGGCTAGGTAACGTATCACAAATATCTCATATCAATATATATATATACCATAGAAACCCGCAAAAAATGGGGATGCCCAAATCATGAGATTGACGAGAAATGCAACTTCTAGATGCAGATACAGATCTATGAATAACATTCACGCTTTGTCCCAGTCTTGCTTATTGAGCACCACAACATCAGTCGGATTATAAAAAGGTCTACGCCTGAGGTATACGCGAACTGATATATTGCTTCGACTAAATTGGACGGATGAAGTTCAGTGTCGTTTTGTTCAATAATCTGTGTCGATGTCGCTTTTCCAGATTCTCAGAGTCGCAATTTTGAGGTCAATGGCGAATGCCTATGTCAGGTGTCGCCACTTACCCCTCCCAGAACCCTTAAATTGGTCAACGTGACTCCGCCTATACCGGTGAAGTTATACCAGAACAATAACCTCAATTCCTTTACAGACATTACCGAAAATGATTACGTAGAAACGGTATTAATGTAGCTTGATTAATGCCCATTTCACACTATATAATGGTAGCAGATTAATCCATCAAACACCATTTCCTTGTTACATCCCGCTACCTTATTGAATAAGATAATCTAGTTGGCTTGACCCAACATTAATTTAACGTTTAAATGGCACGTTTGGCCAACTTACATGTGTCCTCTTTCTCGTCGGCGGCGTCCATACAGTTGACTTGCCCATCGCAAACCAGTCGGTCGTTGATGCACTTGGAGTCACAAGCGAAGAATCCATCTTGGCAAGCTGCAAAATGTACAATGCGATTGACAATCCCTTGCGTCTTTAGAAATATATTGTCAAATATATTCCGCGATATAATACGGCATGCATAGCGATCGTCAGTATCCACGAGAAAGCACTGCTTGTCAAAGACACCAGTCGCCTTTGGGGACGATAGTTATCAATAGACATTTGGAAAAAACCATGTTGGTGCATCGCATTGGAGCAAATTATCATTAAGGATATGGAACTGATGGGCAAATAAGAAATGTTCAGGAACAACATCACAAATGTCATTCATATAAGGGCCTCAAGAACAATGAAATGCCACAAGAAGGCATAGAACCATAAACGAGATCTCATCCATTAGGCTGAGATCAATTCCAAAATGAGGCTATAGCGGGAATAGTTTACTCTGTACGCTCAGCGCTCTTCGTATGAAACGATATGGTCCAAACGTCGAACGTACATACTAGTCCCGTGTTCTATTGGTACCTGAGCATAAGGACGCCAAATGGACGCCAAATGAACCGGAAGTCGCAATGACGTATAATAGCCGAGTAGTGGCCTATGCATAACTGTGACGTGGAATATTCAACCCAGACATGGAATAGTTAGGCGGTCCCACTAATCCTTCGGTAACAACTTGACGAAATGACCAAAATTCACCGTTATTTAAACTGGAAAACCGAAAAGGAGTAGAAAGAACAATGCCACTGAATATAAGATAGGATTAGACCAGCATATATATATATTTCATTACATTTAGGACAAATTCAGTGCTACAGCAAAATGTTCTGACTTTTTACGATACCCCAATTCGTGCGTGGTTATGGGAACACATTTCCCGTTGCCACGGAAACGAAATTAGCAAGTGCTGTTGCCGATTTGGTTTCTTGGCACACATGAGGGGACCGCATTGAAGACTGGTGGCGATATGGGTGCCGATCGACAGAGCCGTTGTCGTGTAACGACTTTGTCCTTTTTTACCCATTAAAATTAGGTAGCGACGTTTAACATAGGAATCTCCATAGGAATATGTTTCGCGCTATAGTGGGAAAAGTAAAATATAACTTATCTATTTTTGATTAAACAAAACGATACGGTAAAATCAGGCGTCCGTTGACCCAAATCCAATCTCAGTATTAATTGTGCAATAAATTGATTTCGTCTTTAAATATTTTATTTTGTTTCACGGCGTGACACTATTGACGGTGAATGTTTTGCGGAAAGTGGGTCATATATAGTCATAAACATTTCGTTCATAGTCATAAACAAACCATTATAGGTTGGCGACGACTGAGAAAGCGAAAGTGGGAAAACGTATGTCCATATATTTGTAGAATGTTCAGACACAGTGACAGATTAACTGAAAATGAGTATGACGCAAAGAAAAATGACCCATTATACAGTTGTGTCCCCTAATGAGTGGAATATTTTTGCACCAGCCGCATCTCTTTACGACCAATATTAAACATGCTGTCGCCCTTAGACTCTTTTTCCACTATCAAATGACCTTAACCGCTACCTTGACCTTTGACATTAAGAGCTCTCGAACATAAAAACGGTAAAACATGATTTTATACTCACGCGTGTCGCAGTCCGCCTCGTCAGAGAAATCCTCACAGTCACATTTCCCGTCGCAGACCATGCTGTCATTCAGACACAAACCGGAAGTGGCGCAGCGAAATTCTTCGCACACTGTGGAAAGGTTAAAGCGCATTAGTTGGGCATTCGATTAACAATTTTGGTGACGCTACAAGCTGTAATTTAATGTCAAACAGTGGACGGCCAAGTTCTCCCGCAAACTTCGGTTGCTTTGTTGTATATTCAAGACACTTTAACCGCTTCTGGTCGCATCGCGTCAATGGGAGAAGGAAGGGTAGAGCGGAGCCATATCCTCGACGACACAGACATGACCACAGCGGGGCCGGAACCATCGATCCACCGTTCCGTGAGCATCATAACATGCATAATTGGCTTGCCGTGAACAAAGTCTAGGAATCAAACCATTACACGTGTTGAGCTTAATAATGGCTCGCCATAGGCTCCGTTATTATTTCGAGCAAAGAGTGTTTTAACGTGTTCCAGACTAATTTTAATGACATTCCGAGTACGGAGTTCGGTGGAGATATAAACTTCCAGTAATATAAGGTACACATTATAAAGCACACATTACATTATAAAGTACACAATACATTATAAAGTACATATTATAAGGCACACATTATAAAGTACACATTATAAAGTAAACATTATGAAGTACACATTGTAAAGTACACATTATGAAGTACACAATATAAAATAACCCCAGGATAAGAAAATTAACACAATTCTGATCGAGATTTCTTGTTTGATATCATATTTCGAGTCAACAAGACACCCACCGCAATCCGCTTCGTCGCTCCTGTCCTCGCAATCGAAGACCCCATTGCAGACCAGAGCGGCAGAGAGACACTCCCCATCGCACGAGTGACGGTTGGGGGCGCAGCGTTCAGTGCCTGTGAAAGCAAATGTTGTTTACTGTATATATGTTGTATATATCTAGCACGGCAGGTCCAAGTTCTTTTAAGTGATCGGACGGGAGGTGTTGCAGACGGTGGGGGAAGTGGGGGGGGGGGGGAGGGTGAAGGGTATATTTAACACTAACCCATCCTTCACTTTGTTATTGTCAAACAAATACAAAGGTTTCTGCTTATATCAACCCCATATTTCAAAGCCCATACAATATATCTAATTTAGTAGCAATAATAATAGTAGAGATAATATTATGATATTATACAAAGACAAATTTGCAGATGAAGATTGTATAAGCTATGATTGGCTGGTGAAAAAATTTCAAATTCAAGTCTGAATAATTACACGTTATAAGCATGTCATCTTTTACCCAGACTCTGATATTATGAGATGGCGGCAAGGTGGCAGATGCAATTGTAAAACACAATTAAATCACCCTTACATTGTACACAGTCTGGCGGCTCGTCCGAGCCATCCGGACAGTTACTGTAGCCGTCACACCAGAATCTGTCATCCAAGCAGTTCCCGAAGTCACACCGGAACTGGCTCGAACTGCACTCTGGGAAGTCATGAAAATGCAAGTGTTTGTCAATGTAAAGTAGACATGCCTACCGCTCATGAAAATTGCTTCAGATAGTATTCATCATTTCTGGAATTAATTAATCTTCAAAACCACAGCGCCAGAGTTCTCATTCCAGTAATAAGGTGAACACGTCTAATTTCAAATGTCATGTAAAGCCTCATTCCAGTTGGCTACCACCTATTGTTGCAGATATCATAAGGTAAAAACTGAAATGCAGTTAGGTAGGTAAGAGTCACTACGTAATATATGTACAGAATGGAGAATTATTATAATAAATGATCCCATTTAAACATGCATTTATGTGTGTATCGCATGCGCCTTTAACTGTATTTGAACGATTATAATCTTGGTATAGGTGTCTCGTCTTACCACATTGCAATTCATCGCTCAAATCGCCACAGTCGTCCTGACCGTTACACCAGTAAGAATCATAGATACATCTGTCATTGTCACATCTTCGCTGACCCGAGGGACATGCTGAAAGCCGAAAAGAATACAGTTATACCGACAGATCAAGCTCAGTTACTCATATTGCAATGTCTTCTCTTTTAATTAATTTCTAACAAATATTTGAATGGAAATGATGTACCCATGTTCTTATATAATTATAATTTATAAGGCCTCATTCATTGCAAGCAAAAAATAACAAGTACATATATCTGGACGCCATCATTATTAATACAATAAATAACTAATAAAAGAATGTGTTATCATGATTTTGATTCTGATACATAGTCATAGTGAACACACGTCTGTGTTAGATTATGTTACTGTCCGGTTGCACATAATACGTGGGAATGGGAAACAAATTATGCTACTAATTTTCGTCATCTTCATGTCATTTATAGTTTATCTATATATCAAGAGCGCATAAATAAGTAAAAGGGAATGATGAGAATTATATTTTCAGTGCCTAATGCGAGGAAAATCTGAATCGCTAATCTCCAAGAATTAGGGAGAGCAATATCGAATCTCCAAGATTGGCACAGTACCATAATAATATATATGAAATACGGAATTCGGCAATGAAGTAAGCTTGGCCATGCAGCGCATGTGACTGCAAGAATGGTTTTTTGAGATGTAAACTTACGGCAATTTCGCTCGTCTGCTCCATCGTAACAGTCGGACCGGCCGTCGCACAACGAGGCCCATGTTATACATTGGGTTGTACCGTTACAGCGCGCAGTCCCCTCCGGGCAATCTGCCGTGAAACATAACATCGATAACATTGGCAATATTAATCAATAGCTTGCAAAATGGCCAAGCAGTTCGCCTTTTCTGATTTATATCCGACTTGATTCTGATTGATGTAGTGTGCTCCAGAGACTACATTTGTTTTCTTGCTACATCACTGCCCCCCCCCCCCCCCCCACCCCCTGCATCTCACCACTCCATTTTCGACGCCAGTGATAAATCCCAGTGGTAATAACACTAACTGTTGTTATTGGGAAGTTCCGCTAATGAGACCACTTTTGCTCAGTCCCGTAGGTGGTCTTAATAGCGGGGTTCCAGTGTAGTTCCCTGGCCCAAAGAGTTCTGGGAAATATTTTGTTGTCTTGAATTTTTCTACGGATATAAATACCATATTTCCAGATTATTGGCAAGGCATGTATAGAATTAATGTGGTTGTCTAACTTATGTCCAGTTGTTATACCTTTTCCTTTACATTGATAACAATATCGTAGGTCTTAATTGACGACAGAATATGTTGTTATGCGATGACGCCATCTTGACATCACGCAGAGACCAAAATAATACCCAGAATGCATTGCATATGCAGTGCGCATCACAGTGGAATAATCTGAACTACGATCTGTGAATCCGTCTATGTCATACGTGTCAATGCATTAGATAGCTGCAGGGAGGCTGGTCTGGTGTAGCCGATGGGATGAAACACCAATCCACGAAGTCGAATCATCGTGTCTAACTGCGAGTATTTTGCACTGATATTCGCCGCCACAATCATCCACTCTAGATAATGAGTGGAGCGGTACTTACAGGTGCTACATCCGGGCTTCTCGTCGCTGGAGTCGGGGCAATGGGGGTAGCCATCGCACCAGGTAGTTTGGGACTGGCACGTGTTGTCACTGCAGCGGTACTCCTTGCTCGTACAATCTGCAAATAATCAAAAAGCCATAGGAATCAATTATTGAGAGTTCAGCATTTTAGGACCAGGCTTGCAGGGGCGGAACCAGGAATTTGGAAAGGGGGGGAGGGGTCCAAAATTGCGATCGGGGGATCCACACATTTTTGACGACCGGAGGGGGGGGGTCTCCACTGAAAACATACGACCGGGGGGTGGAGTCCACGTCCCCTCAGATATCGTTCTTCCTCATAAGATTGGGGGGGGGGGGGTTCACGTCTCACATCAGTCTAAATTTTGCATCGAAAAACGGCATTCTTCCTCAAAAAGGGGGGTGGGGGTTCAGACCCCCTACCCCCCCCCCCCCCCCTGGATCTCGGCGTCACCTTAGGGCAAGTTAGTATCTCGTCAAGGGAAATTAGTATATCGTCTAAGCGAAAATAATATCTTACCACGGTAAATTAGTATCTCGCCAACGCGAAATGCATCTCGCCACAGCGAAATATTATCTTGCAACCACTAATTAGTAGCCTATCAATGTAAAAAAAGGCCATTGGTCATGATGGTGTCAGCCCGCGAATGCTGCGGGAAGCCGGCTCTTTTATATGTGAACCCCTATATAAATTGTTTAACGTATGCCTTGAAACGTGTACGATGCCTCTCTTGTGGAAGCAGGCGAATGTTATCCCCATATGCATAAAAGGTCGCCGCAATGTGGTTGAAAACTACAGACCTGTGTCGCTTCTAAGCTGTACCGGGAAATTACTCGAAAGGGTTATTTTTAAGCATGCCTTCAACTAGCTGCGGGACAACGATATTCTATGTCGATTTCAGTCTGGCTGCATACCAGGTGACAGCACAACCAATCAATTACTTCATTTATGTGACATATTTAGTGAGGCCTTGGATAAGCAAAAAGATGTACGCGTTGTGTTTCGGGATATCTCTAAGGCATTTGACCATGTTTGGCACTCTGGCCTTTTAAAAAAACTTAAACGAATTGGGATTTCTGGCAATTTACTAGAATGGTTTGCAAATTATTTGGAAGACAGATATCCGCGAGTTGTAATTGATAGCGCGGCGTCTTCTTTGGGCAATATACAAGCTGGGGTTCCACAAGGATCAGTCCTAGGATCCATATTATTTTTAATCTATATTAATGATATTGTTGATGGTTTACAGTCGAATATACGACTCTTTGCTGATGACACGACTGTATAAGTAATCGATGATGATGGTGACGAGACCATTGGAGCTGATATGGTAACCCAAGACCTGGAGCGTATGGAAACGTGGGCATCAGATTGGTTCATTACGTTTTGTGCCCCCAAGAAGCCATCTATGGTGATATCTAACAAACATAGACGTCATTTTCCAGCGTTGCACATGGGTAATGAAACTTTAAACAGCGTCACTGAACACAAACACCTCGGTGTTACGTTAAGCTCAGGAGTAACCTGGACGGCTCATATTAATGAAATTTATCTGAAAGTTAATAGAAGGGTTGATTTGTTGGCACGGCTGCGTTTTAAACTCAATAGGGGTGTATTAGACTTGATGTATAAAACATTTGTACGCCCAACTATGGAATATGCATGCGTTGTGTGGGATGGCTGCACCGAAGCGGACGCTGATTAATTAGAAGCTGTTCAGCTCCGAGCTGGCCGTCTTGTGTCTGAAGCCATTAAGCACACAAGCCACTCTTCGATTTATAACGAATCGGGCTGGGAAACACTGAGTGCTCGACGTAGAAGGTTTAAACTTATCTTGTTTCACAAAATATTTTATGGGGAAGCACCCGAGTACCTGTGTGATATCCTACCACAAACTGTAAATGACACAACGCATTATGGGTTACGAAGTGCTCAGCCATTTAATGTAACTACTGTTCAAACACGTCTGACGTCGTACTACAACTCCTTTCTACCAAGTGCAATTAGGCTCTGCAATGAATTACCAATCTCCGTAAGATCACTTAGTGACAACAAAGCTTTCAAGACGGCTTTAGTCAACCTTGACATTCGAACCAGTCGGGCAAGAAAATAAATCATTTAACTACGGTCGGCGCTCAACGAATGTTGTTCATGAGTTGCAGTGACCTAAAGGCACATCTACTTCATATGCATATTATTGACAAGCCGCAGTGTCTTTGTGGAGCGACGAGGGAGGACAAAAAACATTACTTCTTTCAATGTCCGAGGTTTACCGTCTTGCGTGATCGACTGGCACAAATTATTCTGAAATATACATCTATGTCTCTCTGAACTATTTTATATGGAAACAAGGATTTACCAATTGAAGAAAACAAAGCTATATTTAGAGCTGTCCTTGATTATATTGATGGAACTAGAATGTTCAAATCCTAAAGAATACATGTCTCTGTAATGACGTTTTGTGTGTAGATCTGTAAACAGTGGAGTTTTGTCCAGACTAGCCCAATGTTTTTTGCGTAAACTTGTATAAACTTGTACTTGATGTTAGGAGATGATTTTATACATATTTATTTCTGACGTATTATTTTAAGCAAAAGGAATTTGTATAGGCAATGCCTGTTTTCCGATTGCGTAATAAAAATATGTTTAAACTAATTAGTAGCCTAGCCCACGACGGCTACATCCTTAACATGTGCCTCTGAGCGATCCTCGTTAAACTAATATATTTAAAACGAAAACGTCATGCCATTTGTTTACTGAATGTCAGATTGGGGAAGTTGCTTGTACCATTCAATTGATGACTCAGCATATAACTATACATAAAATGTAAACATTCAAATATCAATGAAAGTACAAACCACACTGAAAACACATCTGCGTTAATAGTGGTATACGTTATAAAACGAAAATCTGTTTATTATTAATTTTTATTAGTTTGTTTGATTTTTTTTGTTTACTTTTTTCTCTTGCACGAGCATATAAGCACCGCTTCTGCTCAGTTTCCGATGGAAAATGTAATGTACATGCTTTTATATGACATGAACCTATTATTATACGTTTGGTACATATTGCCTACGCCGAGTGACTTACTGCAGTTGGTCTCATCGCTCCAATCCCCGCAGTCGTTGCGACGGTTACACCAGCTGTATCTGCTGACACAGTTACCGTTCGCACATGCCATCTCGTCGGATCGGCACGCTGAAAACATCATCGTAAATGTTGCATGTTGGTATCAACCTTATCAGACATCTGGTAATCATAATCAGTAATCTTAATCGATTGTAATCGATTACATTTCCCAAGTAATCGTAATCGTAATCGTAATCGATTACATTGGTTTTAAAAGCTTTGTAATCGTAATCGATTACATTGCTAGTGTAATCTTAATCATGATTACTTTTGATGATTACTTCAATATGTTCACTCAGGTTGTTTTAGTCTCTAAACTGAGCGTCACACTTCCTAGGTCACCAGTATCATCAATAAAAACTGGCCTCTAGAGTACTTCTGTAGAAATGAACCCCTCTCACCCAGCCACCCCGACCCTTCCGGTCCTTTGTGCCCCACCCCAGAAACATAACCAGATATGACAAATTAAGCCGACTGGGTACCTGAATGTGGACCACGTTGTAATCCCACAATTATCTTGTTGGCATTGGATAACTAGGGATTGTCGCAAGTTAATATCAATATGCAGGAATTGGATGTCGTAAGTTATGACACCCAATTCCTGCATATTGATATTAACTTACGACATCCGATTCCTGCATACTGCTATTCACTTACGACATCCAGTTCTCGCATATTGATATTAACTTGCGACATTCAATCCTTGCATTTTAATATTAAATTGCGACATCCAATTCCTGATTATTACAATTACCTAGCGACATCCAATTCTTGCATATTGACATTAACTTGCGACATCCAATTTTTGCATGTTGAGATCATTTAACGCCATCTCATTTAGGCATCATTTCAGATCAATTATGAAATCCAATTCCAACATGTTTAGATGAACTTACGCCATCTAATTTCAATATGCTAAGATCAATTTACGCCATGCAATTTCACTAGGTTAAGATCAAATTATGTCATACAACTTCACTATATTGAGATCAACCTTCGTCATACATTTTCGCCAGGTTGGGATCAACTTACGACAACCAGCTTCATCCTCGCCGTCCCAACATTGTGGGTGGTGGTCACACAGAGCTGTGACTGGAATGCAACCAGCGGTGTTGTTGCACTTGATCAGGTCGCTTCCCGGTGGGCAATCTACAAACGAAATGGATGAAATGAAGACAACAATTAGTCAATGGAAATTTTCGACCGAAAATGGCGCTGATTTTAACCTCGCTAATATCCATCATTTCTTTTTAAAGACCAAACATATTTTTCAGAATGTATTGCACATGCAATGGCGCCTCACACAGGAATAATCGCAACTATGACTTGCAAAGTCGTCTGAATTATAATTTTTTTTTCATTTCTTTTGCGCGTGTTGTGGTGACTAAGTGCGTTTGTTTATTTCATGACGTAATTATCCTCCGGGGGCTTAACTACATGCACATATTGATAAGGAGGTGCCTCTGGGTGCCCAACATCCCAAATCTTACCTATCAAAGTACCAAGAAGTGCTTAAAATAATGGCCCATCCAAGTACCAGCTGATGAAGTCGCACGACTTTGGCAAAATTTAAATTGACGCTCGCCGGCTCGAAAAATGAGATCCCCACGCCATTTCCCTAATTAGCTTACAATTGGCGCAGCCAGAGGGTTCATCGCTGAGGTCAGGACATGTGGGGTATCCGTCACACCAGTCGTTGTAGTTCAAACACCGGTCGCCAGTGGCGCAGGCGAACTGAGAGCTGTTACAGGCTGGAAACGACGACATGAACGGCATGATGGCTAAAGCATAACGGTGAATATAATATAAATAACAATGATGCAATGAAGATAAGAGCGAAGGAGGGCGTAGTTGCAACGGCGAGACAATTATGAAGAACATTAACGAATGACGAAGTGGCACTTTACGTCTAGTGCAAAACAGGACATGCATATCTTTGCTGAGGGAGGCTGAACTTATACTGAAGACGAATAGTATGTATTTCTTTGCTGCTCCAGAGTTTTAGATATTCGGCAATTAACGTTCTTTTGATTACGTAATTCTGACGCCATCCACATTTGAACAGTTTTCCATTTTAATTACCAACAAAAGAATCTGTGGTTCTACGTAATTCACAATTATTGTATACACCATGGCATGTCGGGAAAGCAACTGATGCAACCGTTCCCACTAATACTGCTATGTTGATAGCATGTCATGTTTTGAATGTAAATTACATAATGTTAGATGACCCTTGCGGCCCTCAAAACGAAATAAATCCAATCCATCCATCACCAATCCAAAAATCGCCAACCCATCCATCACCAATCCATCCTTCACCAACCCATCCATCGCCAACCCACCCATCACCAATCCATCCATCACCAATCCATCCATCGCCAACCCATCCATCACCAACCCATCCATCGCCAACCCATCTATTACCAACCCATCCATCATTCATGCATCCATCACCAATTCATCAATCACTCATGCATCCATCACCAATTCATCCATCAACAATCTATCCATCACCAATCCAATAATCCTCATTCCACCCATCACCATTTCATCCATTGCTATTCCAGCATCACCAATTTATCCATCTCCAACTCATTCATCACCAAGCCATGCATCGCTAATCCATTCGTAACCGATCCATCCATCACCAATCCCTCCATTACCAATCCCTTCGTTCCTATTCCACTAATAACCAGCCCATCCATCACCAACAAATCCTTCACCAACCCATCCATCACCAATATGCCCATCACCAATAAATCCATCACGAATCCATCCACCATTCATGCATCACCAACCCATCCATCGCCATTCCATCCATCGCCAACCTATCCATCCCCAACCATCAATCACTATGCATCCATCACCAATCCATCCATCACCAATCCATCCATCGCCAACCCATCCATCACCAACCCATCCATCACCAACCCATCCATCGCCAACCCATCCATCACCAACCCATCCATCGCCAACCCATCTATTACCAACCCATCCATCATTCATGCATCCATCACCAATTCATCAATCACTCATGCATCCATCACCAATTCATCCATCAACAATCTATCCATCACCAATCCAATAATCCTCATTCCATCCATCACCATTTCATTAATTGCTATTCCAGCATCACCAATTTATCCATCTCCAACTCATTCATCACCAAGCCATGCATCGCTAATCCATTCGTAACCGATCCATCCATCACCAATCCCTCCATCACCAATCCCTTCGTTCCTATTCCACTAATAACCAGCCCATCCATCACCAGCAAATCCCTCACCAACCCATCCATCACCAATATGCCCATCACCAATAAATCCATCACCAATGCATCCACCATTCATGCATCACCAACCCATCCATCACCAACCCATCCATCGCCATTCCATCCATCGCCAACCTATCCATCCCCAACCATCCATCACTATGCATCCATCACCAATACATCCATCACCAATGTGCCCATTGCCATTCCATTCATTGCCAACCCATCCATCGCCATTCCATCCATCACCAACCCACCCATCACCAATGCGACCACCACCATTGCTGGCCTCCATGCTTACTGCAGCCGATCTCGTCCTCGGCGTTGGGGCATTCGGCACGGCCGTCACACAGGGTCGACTCCGGAACACAATACGTCCCATTGGTTGTCGTGTTGCCGCCATTGTTACCCACAGTGCCATTGTTGCGGATCGAGGAGCAAGGAACCTGGTCTTGAGGGCATTCTGCAAGATCCAAACGACCGTATAATTATTACTATTTATTACAGTTAAAATTATTAGTTCAACAAAAAGTAGACATTGGAAGCGCTGGGCCGCATAAATAACATGAACACAAATCTAATAAAGCGAGAAGGGTTTCGAGAGTTCAGAAGCAAGCACATTCAAACGCCACCAATGGCTACAAAGCCCAATAACTCAGTCGGAACCACACCGGATTTTGATTGGGAATTTTTTTTCGGGTCTCGATAAGACGATGAGGATTATTTTGGCATTTGCTGAGGGCAACGACTTTCATTATCTCTGCGAAATTTGGTCCCCCAGCGTTTCTTGGGACCATAATTTTTATTAAATTCTTAAACAAAATAAAAACAAAAGACGGGGAATCACACCAATAGAAGTGCGAAAGTTGTGTGTGTGAGGTGGGGAGCCCATCACCCACCCATCCACTCCCTAACCTTATCCCTTGGATACTCCCATGGTTACACGCACGCCTGAAGCGAAAATACTGGTCTACTCACGTGCGTCCTCCAGGTAACGGAAAGAGAGACTGAATCCCCGCCTAGTGACGCTTCCATCCGATCGGAATCTCATCACGATCTGAGACCCGTATGTGTAATCTGCAAGAATGAAACATGTGACCTACATTTATCTTAATCTGGGACCCATATGTCGTAATCTACAACAATCAGACACGTGACACGTCCTCATATGTGACCCGTATGTTCAGACTGCATAATCAAACACGTGTTATTTCTTAGGCACGATTTGATGATATCTCTCTTTAGACAATTATCACTTCGTTGAGCGTCGTTCTGTGTATTTTTAAATGAATGTATTGACGAATGTAACGCACCATTTGTGAAATAAAAGAATAACATAATAAATTCAAACACGTTACACCAGTAAATGCAACATTCAACAGTCTGCCCCCCCCCCCCCCCCACCTCCTTCCTCTTGGTCTGTAAATGGTTTTGTGGGAGGGCGGGTGGGGGGCGGCGGCGTGGGGGGGGGGGGGTGTGCTATGGCCACTTCACAAACTGGTTTTCACAAACAGTGCAGACTTTTGGACAAAACAAGTTGCGGAGTGGAGATACACTTCGTACATACACTTCAAAAGAACAACAAAACCAACGGAAAGCAATGATGACGTGACGGAGTCGCGGCAGACCATTATTCTTCACAATAACGAACACTTAACGAACGACTTATTCGCAGTACATAATAATAACATGTAATAACATTATTCGCATGATCTATTGACGAGTAACTTGAAACAGTAATAACATTATTCACAGATCTATTGACGACTAACTTAACATAGTAATAACATTACCTGAAATGACGAATGTGAGTTACTTATAGTAATAACGCTATTCACAATTATAGCGATTGAAGAGTAACTCACAGTAATAGAACTGTCCTTCCCTCATGCTTCTTCCGGAGTAGGAATGTGGGCCGAACGTATCTGTGATGGTCAGGTGGTCGCAGCAACTTTCGGTTTCGAAATCATGAACGAAAACCTCCATCGTGCTCAAGCTTGCCCCGACAGGTGGAGAGTAGATGTAAAGGGAGCAACTTTGGCTGTTTCTGTGGTTGCTAGGATAGTTTGGACTAATAATGATGCCCGATGTTTGCCGCACCGTAGAGGACCCGGAGCAAAATTCTATAGGTCCGTAATCTGGAAATAGACCATATTAATCTGAGTGCAATCTAAAGTAATGCACTATATAAATAAATATCAATTATCTAATAATTCACGTGTTGGTACAAACACTAACAATCATTTTTGCGCGAATTCGAAGCCGTAAGCAGTAACGCCGTGAGCCTGCGCATGAGCAGGAACCGGAAATGGCACCTTTTTGCTTTAGTGGCAACGACAACAAATGGTAAGCAATACCAGTGTGAAAGAAAATGCGTTGGATAGAGGTTATTATATGACATTTGAAATCAATAGCGACAAAATCGACCCGGTGGAAATATAATGTTTTTAGAAGCCATGTTTGTGTGCAAATCATGGTTACATTAAGCCAGGGAACGGCTCATCTAGAACGTTCTGGCCACCTGAGAGCCTAGAGGCACGTGGTTAGAGCCCCGTTGTGGCCATGTCTGTGTGGTCGCAGGATAAAGATCCCATGTCTTTCTTTGCAAAGTGTAGGGGGTTACCCATGGTACATGGCTCCACTCTCCCTTTCTCCTGCCATTGACGCGATATGTCCAAAAGTGAATAATTTTCCACTTTGTACCTGATCAACGCACGACAAGTGTTCTACTTAGCGTTAATTAGATTTGCGTAACCTTAGAACAGCTTATGGAAACTGCCCCAGATCCTTACGTGGACAATCCGTCTCGTCTTCTCCATCGTAACACTCATCATATCCGTTGCATAAGCTGTCGCCGGGAATGCAGTTATCGGTGTTGTTGCATCGAATCAACCCTGGCGGGCAAACTACAACGACAAACACATAATTTTTTTGACAAAAACGTCACTCACATAGTATCCTGCTCAATGGGGACTTCAATGCAGCCTCAGCATGCTCCGACACCCACATAAAATATCTGATAATTGTGATATCAACACGCGCCGGCACCTACATAAAAGATGTGATAATTGCGATATCAGCACGCTCTGACACCCACATAAAAGATGTGATAATTGTGATATGGACACGCTCCGGCACCTACATAAAAGATGTGATAATTGTGATATCAGCACGCTCCGACACCCACATAAAAGATGTGATAATTGTTATATCAGTGCGCTCCGACTCCCACATAAAATATGTGATAATTGTGATATGAACACGCTCCGGCACCTACATAAAAGATGTGATAATTATGATATCAGCACGTTCAGACACCCACATAAAAGATGTGATAATTGTGATATGAACACGCTCCGGCACCTACATAAAAGATATGATAATTGTGATAGCAACACACTCCGACTCTCACGTAAAATATATGATAATTGTGGTATTAACACTCGCATAATATCTCTCCCATGGAGGCTTAAGCTATAAAGTACGTGGTATCACAGAAGCTTCACGGAATACTTACAAAGGCGGCAGTATTCAGGTTCGTCAGATCCGTCAGGACAGTCAGAGTAGCCATCGCACCAGTTGTCGTACCCCAGACACAAACCCATGTCACAGGCAAACTGGCGCGATGTACACGCTGGAGAAATGACAAGTACAATAACAACTTTAAAATATCAGGCCAGGGCCTACCATGGGGTTATCTACAAGACACACAAACTGCAGACCGGGTCACGACACATCACGGTGTTATATATAAGATACACACACTACATACCGGGCCACGACACATCACGGTGTTATCTATAAGATACACACACTACATACCAGGCCACGACACATCACGGTGTTATCTATAAGATACACACACTACATACCGGTCCACGACACATCATGTTGTTATCTATAAGATACACACACTACATACCGGGCCACGACACATCATGGTGTTATCTATAAGATACACACACTACATACCGGGCCACGACACATCATGGTTTTATCTATAAGATACACACACAACATACCGGGCCACGACACATCATGGTGTTATCTATAAGATACACACACTACATCAGACTGATACGTCTGTATCAGTCATGGATATCGTGCATCGATTATCATCACCACAATTGCTGACAATTCTCTATTATCGCCCACGACGAAGCGGGCGAGTGATGCGAGTAAACGCAGTCAAAAATCTATCACGCACAGTAAATCAAAGGAGAAGGGAAGCAGTAGTCCCCCACCGCGTATTTAAAACACAGTGGGATCGTTGCCAATCATTACTCAACAATTACCAGAGGACGACAAGCTCCGAGCACTGATACGGCACAACGAATGTGTAATCAGATGTCCTGATCGATGTCATGGGGTTTGAATAAAAATGAGGTTAGACTAACTGAGGCCCCGGGACTCAGGCCATATACTAGGAACACAAATCTCTAAACTTCGGGCTTTTAATTGTTCGTCATACACTTACAAAGTTGGGAGTCTGTGTTTTCAGTGGCATTGAACGATAGATCTGGGCCCCGAAACGCCAAGGGCAAAATACTTCGCCCTAGAATAGGACATTAGTATGGAGCGGGGCGAAATATTTGGCCCCCGCCGTTCGGACTTACGGGGCCAGATCACGCAGACTGCGTCATCGTCAACGCAGTGGCAGTCCAACGTTACGCGCTCGCCGCATAGGGGCGCCACTACTCGCCGCATTACACATTTTACAATGGACGCTCGCCGTATGAGCCATCTTAGTGTACTAATATATTTGACGTTTACTCTTTACTCACTGCAGTTGGTCTCATCGCTCCAGTCGATACAGTCAAAGCTTCCGTCACACATATCCCAGGGAAACACACACTGTCCGTTAGCACATTCCTCTTCTATGCCGTTGCAAGCTGTAAAATCAATCCGCATTAAAATCCGATAGTAAACATCGTATATTATATGACATTAGTTCAGGCTTCGCTGGGCAGAATACTTAATATATAGTCGTGCTATTCTATTCAGCAACCCGTGTAAATGTGTCTAATCGGTTGTTTTAAACTCTGTGATATCTCCCCAAATTGGATCGCACACGAAGTCTTATTTACATAAGACAATGCGTTCAGTGCCAAAACGGAGATTATTGCTGGTTATGCAACGGTACCAGTGCTATAAATCAGTTAAACCAGGTAAACCAAATGATACCGACAATAAAATATATAAAGATCCACAAAAATGATAGACGAAACGTGAATTAATCGGCAAATACATTAATATATAGTTTTAGTTGTAATAATATTAAGAAGGAACACTCACTGCAGCCCAGTTCGTCCTCTCCGTCCTCGCAGTCGACTCGGTAGTCACACCGGGCCCAGGGAGAGATGCACTGGGCCGTGTTATTGCACTTCAACAGACCACTGTCCACAGGGCAATCTGAACAGAACAGCGACAAGGACATTAACGAGAAATTCTTCCGCCCTTTTCTGTCGATGACAGCTGATTTGGACTAAATGGCTCACCGGTTTTCCGCCTATGGCTCAGCTGTGTTGGGTTTATGGCTAAGCGGATTTGGGTCGGTGACTCCGCTGATTTGGACTTATGGTTCACATGGTTTCCTAAGTGAATGGATCACAAGAGGAAGGTTTGTTTTCTTCCACTAGGCTAAGTGCAATCATAGGTGTCAAGCAGTTGATGTGATATAAGACAGCACAAGGCAGTTGAACGATGTTTATAGGTTATTACATGCACTCCTTTGACATTTTCAACGTTGAGCGTCCGCGTTAAGATAAGACCGATGTGGCATCTAGTCATACGGATTACTATAAGTGAGCGCACACGGATAATGCCATTACATATCTATCACTCATCACTTATTTGCTTGAATTGTCGGATTATATTATGGGGCATTATTATAGAATGATTGCATGGAATTGGGACAATAATATACATGTAAGCCGGCTTTGTCGAATAGACGTGCCGTCGGAATCAAGGATTTTCATTAATCGGGAACTGGACATTTTAATATTAGATAACTGTGAATCGGGAAATCAAGAAATTTATATTATCTATCCGCCCGTCCGTTGTATGCGGGGAGTTTTCGGTTAAATTCTTCGTGAACTGGGAATAAAAAATGTCTTCGTGATCTGGGAACACGATCCTCCCTTGCCCCCCCCCCCCCCCCCCCCCAACCCACACATACGGTAATGCTGTATGGCCTTACACAATTCGCAGATATCCGGTTCATCACTCCCATCGGGACACGTGACGTTGCCATCGCACCAGTCGGTGTACGGCAGACAGACATCGACACCTTCACAGGCGAACTGAGTGCCATTATGGCAGGCTGAAAATGAAAAATGAAAATGACATTTCAGTCCTTGTGTTATAGACCGCTGTGTAGCACGTAAGCGTTGGATCAGGCAATACAAACCTCCCGGGACGATGAACTGGGGCTGGCGGAAACTTTTTGTAAATTATAAGCTTACATTTGGCTTCGTTTTCCACCAAGGTATTTTTTTGCTTATAGAATATTCTGCAAAGTATCTTGCCCCATAAATGTATTTCTTAAAACTACGGAAAATTTGATCGACCAATTCATATTTTTCAATGAATGTTGTCCATCGATAAATAGTCTGTAATATCTATAAAAAAAGGGCTATTAGCAATCTTTCACTTGCTGCCGAATTTGGACAAAATTTGCTCCAGATGTGGGTGTAAGGGTTCGAACCCCTGACCGAACGCCAGTCAGAGTCAGTGTCGACACAACCCTGACCGAACGTCAGTCAGAGTCAGTGTCGACACACCCCTGACCGAACGCCAGTCAGAGTGAGTGTCGACACAGCCCTGACCGAACGCCAGTCAGAGTGAGTGTCGACACAGCCCTGACCGAACGCCAGTCAGAGTGAGTGTCGACACAGCCCTGAACGAACGCCAGTCAGAGTCAGTGTCGACACATCCCTGACCGAACGCCAGTCAGAGTCAGTGTCGACACACCCCTGAATGAACGCCAGTCAGAGCCAGTGTCGACACACCCCTGACCGAACGCCAGTCAGAGTGAGTGTCGACACAGCACTGACCGAACGCCAGTCAGAGTCAGTGTCGACACAGCCCTGACCGAACGCCAGTCAGAGTCAGTGTCGACACATCCCTGACCAAACGCCAGTGAGAGTCAGTGTCGACACACCCCTGACCGAACGCCAGTCAGAGTCAGTGTCGACACACTCCTGACCAAACGTCAGTCAGAGTCAGTGTCGACACATCCCTGACCGAACGCCAGTCAGAGTCAGTGTCGACACACCCCTGACCGAACGCCAGTCAGAGTCAGTGTCGACACATCCCTGACCGTACGCCAGTCAGAGTCAGTGTCGACACACCCCTGACCGAACGCCAGAGTCAGTGTCGACACACCCCTGACCGAACGTCAGTCAGAGTCAGTGTCGACACACCCCTGACCGAACGCCAGTCAGAGTCAGTGTCAAGAAAGCCCTGGCCGAATGCCAGTCAGAGTCAGTGTCGACACACCCCTGACCAAACGCCAGTCAGAGTCAGTGTCGACACACCCCTGGCCGAACGCCAGTCAGAGCCAGTGTCGACCCAGCAGATCTTTAACAGAGCCGCAGGACCCAGCTATAGCATAGGCTCGGGACAGCATAGGATCGGGACAGCATAGGATCGGGGCAGCATAGGATCGGGACAGCATAGGATCGGGACAGCATAGGATCGGGACAGCATGGGATCGGGACAGCATAGGATCGGGGGATCAGGACAGCATAGGATCGGGGGATCAGGACAGCATAGGATCGGGACAGCATGGGATCGGGACAGCATAGGATCGGGGAATCGGGACAGCATAGGATCGGGACAGCATGGGATCGGGGGATCGGGACAGCATAGGATCGGGACAGCATGGGATCGGGACAGCATGGGATCGGGACAGCATAGGATCGGAGGATCGGGACAGCATAGGATCGGGACAGCATGGGATCGGGGCAGCATGGGATCGGGGCAGCATGGGATCGGGACAGCATAGGATCGGGACAGCATGGGATCGGGACAGCATGGGATCGGGACAGCATGGGACCGGGACAGCATAGGATAGGGACAGCATAGGATCGGGGCAGCATGGGACCGGGACAGCATAGGCTCGGGACAGCATGGGATCGGGACAGCATAGGATCGGGACAGCATAAGATCGGGACAGCATAGGATCGGGACAGCACAGGATCGGGACAGCATAGGATCGGAACATCATGGGATCGGAACATCATGGGATCGGGACATCATGGGATCGGAACATCATGGGATCGGAACATCATGGGATCGGAACATCATGGGATCGGAACATCATGGGATCGGAACATCATGGGATCGGAACATCATGGGATCGGAACATCATGGGATCAGGACAGCATGGGATCGGGACAGCATATGATCGGGACAGCATAGGATCGGGACAGCATAGGATCGGGTATTAATTACATACGGCCACATCCTATTTCATCCTCCAGGCTCGGGGCAGTCGAACACTCCGTTGCAACGCATGGGACCGGGACCGGGACCGGGACAGCATAGGATCGGGACAGCATAGGATCGGGAGAGCATAAGATCGGGACAGCATAGGATCGGGACAGCATGGGATCGGGACAGCATAGGATCGGAACATCATGGGATCGGAACATCATGGGATCGGAACATCATGGGATCGGAACATCATGGGATCGGAACATCATGGGATCGGAACATCATGGGATCGGAACATCATGGGATCGGGACAGCATGGGATCGGGACAGCATGGGATCGGGACAGCATAGGATCGGGACAGCACAGGATCGGGACAGCATAGGATCGGAACATCATAGGATCGGAACATCATGGGATCGGAACATCATGGGATCGGAACATCATGGGATCGGGACAGCATGGGATCGGGACAGCATATGGTCGGGACAGCATAGGATCGGGACAGCATAGGATCGGGTATTAATTACATACGGCCACATCCTATTTCATCCTCCAGGCTCGGGCAGTCGAACACTCCGTTGCAACGCATGCGGTTGTCTATGCATGTTGCATTACTTCCAACGGAACAGGCGAATAGACCCGGCGGACACTCTGAAAAGGTGTATAGAGCACCGGATAATCGTAGAGATACATCTATCTGACACATGTTGAAACTAAATACTAAGTTTAATGTTTATCAACCGATGAAAATGTCAGACTTGTATTTGTAGTGCCAGCGTCGTGTACCTGGCTCTCTCGGAGTGCTTTCCGGTTATACAGCCTGGTGACTTATTATGACGGATAATCGGGGCCACAGTTCTATACGTTATATTCAACATTTCATTCATGCACTTTCCATTGCTGTGGGCTCCATTAATGTATGTCCTTTGCATACATGTTATGATGTTAAATATTTCCCAGTCGTGCACTGTCATTCGGGTATCACAGGCATTCAATTATAACTTTCATACATGTGTTCCCGAGCACTTCTACCTGCGAAACCTGCCTGATACATTCGCAGATTTTACTAATGTAGACATTCATTACTGATTTTCATTCGCCGCTATTGCGCGAGTCAAATTTATCGCCACAGTTAAAAATTTGTGTGACGTCCCGCCTTTGTCTTAAGTGTTCATTATCTACGAAATGCACAGGGAATGCACAGACGTAGCCATGTACATTCTGCATCAAAGATACACAATTCAAATTAAACAACAGGCGAAAAAAATTTGTGGCCCCAACACCGCTGAGGTCATCTGTGAGGTTGGCCGTTACGTGGGGCAGGTGCGATGTGCGGCCGGAGCTCCCTCTGCTAGCAGAAAGTGGGCCGCCCTGGTACTGACCCCCGAAGTCCGGTGTGACGGAGAAACTGATGTCGAAGCCGCGATACGTCACAGAGTGGTCGGTGTAGAATCGGAGCTGGATCGAGTTTCCACTCGTGTAGACTGGTGGAGGAAGGACAACTAGTGTGACGGGTGATGACTTGATGAACCATCCTCAGACAAGGTTATAACTGTTCATTATGCAGATCCACGTTAGATTATACTTAAAATGGTTTCGTTTATACTGTAATTGCATATATATATATATATAAATATATATATATATATATATATATATATATATATATACTATACGTGCAATATTACATGTATGATACTTAATGGCAGGCCGAGCGTCATGCAACATCGGCCAAACCAACACGTAATACTTAAATTGCATTTTGTTTTGATTTGACATTTTGCAAACACAGCGTCTGTGTCTTGTCTCCTTCTTTATTTGTGATACATATCGCCTTGTTTTAGCGTTAACGTCGCTAATTAAGCTTTCTTTCAGATTTTAGTTTGTAAAAATATGTCGCCTTCGCCATTATATAGATACAAACTTACACGTGTATGGTGTCTGGGGAGAAACAGTGCCCTGCAATCTTGTTTCTCCCTCGTAGTGGGAGACATACAAAAGGTCGCAGCAACTCTCAGTCGCGAAATCATTTATCTTCATTTTCAACGCCGCATAACTGGTTGTCCGGTTGAAGTAAACGTACAGGTAACAATTGTGATTGTTCCGATAGCTTTGCGGGTAATTCGGACTGAAGATACGGCCCTCCGCAACCCGTATCGCCGTGTCGGAGCACATGTAGAAGCTATCTGAAAGAAGAAGAGTTCATTGCACATAAACATGTTGTGCTAAGGACAATGCCCATGTAACAGCATATTTCAGAAAATAGCGTCTTCAATATTTTTAACAGTTTCAACAAGTTCAATGCTGAACGCAAGCGAGCCAAAAGACTGACGCCCAAGGAACGCGAGCCTAAGGACTGACGCGTAAGGAACGCGAGCCTAAGGACCTAAGACGCTTAAGGAAGGCGAGCCCAAGGGCTGACGCTTAAGGAAGGCGAGTCTAAGGGCTGACGCTTAAGGAAGGCCAGCCCAAGGGATGACGCTTAAGGAAGGCGAGCCTACGACCTGACGGCTAAGGAAGGCGAGCCCAAGGGCTGACGCTTAAGGAAGGCGAGCCTAAGGGCTGACGCTTAAGGAAGGCGAGCCTACGACCTGATGGCCAAGGAAGGCGAGCCTAAGGGCTGACGCTTAAGGAGGTAGCCTAAGGACTGACGCTTAAGGAAAACGATCCTAAGGACTGACTCATAAGGAACGCGAGCCTAAGGGCTGACGCTTAAGGAAGGCGAGAGTAAGGGCTGACGCTTAAGGAAGGCGAGCCTAAGGACTGACGCGTAAAAAAGGCGAGCCTAATGGCTGACGCTTAAGGAAGGCGAGCCTACGACCCAATGCCTAAGGAAGGCGAGCCTCAGGGCTGACGCGTAAGGAAATCGAGCCCAAGGGCCGACGCTTAAGGAAGGCGAGCCTAAGGACTGACGCTTAAGGAAGGCGAGAGTAAGGGCTGACGCTTAAGGATGGCGAGCCTAAGGACTGACGCGTAAGTAAGGCGAGCCTAATGGCTGACGCGTAAGGAAGGCGAGCCTATACGACCTGATGCCTAAGGAAGGCGAGCCTAAGGGCTGACGCTTAAGGAAGGCCAGCCCAAGGGCCGACGCTTAAGGAAGGCGAGCCTAAGGCTGACGTTTAAAGAAAGTGAGCCTAAGGGCTGACGATAAAGGAAGGCGAGCCTAAGGGTTGACGCTGACGTTTAAGAAAGGCGAGCCTAAGGGCTGACACTTAAGGAGGCGAGCCTAAGGGCTGACGCTTAAGGAAGGCGAACCTAAGCGCTGACGATAAAGGAAGGCGAGCCTAAGGGCTGACGCCTAAGGAAGTTGAGTCAAGGGCTGACGCTTCAGGAAGGCGAGCCTAAGGGCTGACGTTTAAGGAAGGCGAGCCTACAACCTGTTGCCTAAGGAACGCAAGCCTAAGAACTGACGCATAAGGCTACGGAACGCGAGCCTTAGAGATGACGAGCTGCTGCTCTTATGTGCCACTTCAGGTCGGCCCCCACGCGCATCTCCTAGACAAGTGTGCATTATGGCTAACAGTGAAGATAACCCAAGCGTTCAAGGTTTCAACAAGGAACTAACGTTGCATACGAGCTCGCTAAGAACCGGACACAGGTCATTTGCTTTGATACTCACTCGTGGCGTTGTCGGGAACTTCCGTCGTGCCCCAGCCACCTGGAGAAAGAAATGAAAGAAATATGAGTGACTCACAGGCAGGAAATGAAATAAAATGCATTATAAGGGATACGGTTAGACTGGGCCAGCTAACCACCCGAAACGATGAATGACGAAGAGATTATTCGAACCCACCGTTCCACACTCCGTGCTAAGCCACGCCCACGTTTGAGTCCTTTTTCTCCATTTGTGAGTGCGAAATTGACAATCACAGCTGTTGGTAGGTTCAAGTGAGACTGACAAGTGACAAGTTAGTTACATGCTGGTTTGTTTGTCCGACATATCGCACGCGAGCATGTTTTCGCCAACAAAATTAGATAAAAGCAACAGTGAGTCAATGAATGATTGATAGCCTGGATCTATCTCGGCCTGGGCCTAGAGCGCTAACCACAACAAGAGCGACCCCCCCCCCCCACCACCCCCAGCCCACCGCCCCGCCACGGACCGGCAGGTTGGAGGCAGAACAATACGCAATCCCAGCTATCGCGTAGCGAAAGAAAGAGCTTCATCAATATCTCTAGCCCGAACAATCAAGATCTTTCATTACATTAATCAGGGTTACACATCGGTTGGATACAAGGTGATTTAATTAATTATGGAATCTGTCGGGGCATTGCGTACGAAAGAAGTTGTTATGCGTAAGGGCGGGACATGTTTCTGGCTGCTGTGGATTTATACATATTACCATAGATTTCCAAAAGATCTTTTTAATTATGACTTGATAACGTCCGTCAGGAGGTTTAATACTACTGCCAGGAACAATAGTAATAATAATACTTTTTATCATTAATAACAATAGTATATTAATCAGATTAATAATAATATAAAAAAACTGTTTCTAATCTGCCGCCACTGGGAATTAATAAATATATTGCATAATATACCACGGAAGAGAAGTAGAGAAGTAAGCAGCTATATCGAACCTACCTGGTGTAGTCGTGATGGACGTGGCGGTCGGGATTGGGCGTGTCGTCGGGTACGGGGGCGTAGTGGTCGAGGGCCGCGATGAGGGTGTCGTGGTGGAGTTGGTGGGCAGGGTTGGGCGTGTCGTCGGGGGCGTGGTGGGCGTGCTTGGGCGTGTCGTCGGGGGCGTGGTGGGCTGGCTTGGGCGTGTCGTGGTACTGACTGTAGTCGCTGGAAACACAAAAAATAACGTCATTAGATAGTGCATTAGTCTGACCGTGTGAATGCTAATTATTTACAAAATAGCTGTGTTATCATCTTTGTTAGGAAAATGGCAGGCAAACTGACGGTGATATTCGAAGCTTGCATACTACACGACTAGGTATGATACATCAGTTTGGCCAGAAAAGGTTCCATAATGACACGCCCTGGGATTTCATGTATGCAATTTTACAACACAGTTCGGACCTAAATACATTATTTTCATTCAAAACATTTGGGAAGTTTCTGAAGAAATATTGCTGTATCAGTAACATTAAAGTGATTGGATGGCGTCGCGTCCAGGGCAAGGAACAAGGTAAGTCGGTTTCATAGTTAGAACGTTATAACCAATATTGGTCATGTGGCGTCAATGGGAGAATAAAGAGAAGAGCGGAGTCATGTTCCCGGGGGTAACCCCCTACTCTTGGCGAAGAAGGCTATGGGATATTTATTCTACGATCACACAGACATGGCCAGAGCGAATCACCGACCCACGTGCCGTTAAGCTCAGGTGACCAGAGCGCTCAATACGCTCTAATCCACTGAGCTATCGGGGCGGCCCTGAACACGGTAGGATGGATATTTGACGAGGCGCGTATGCCATATCAGATACGTCAATAGCAGATATCTTCGTGTGATTACTACTCGGTGAGTTATGTCAAAGGGTCGTTCTCACTTTATCACACCAGTTCTGGTCAGGTTGATAGTTTGGCTTAAAGTGGACGTTCAAGGCTTAACGTTAAAGTTAACAGCTAACGTTAGCAGGACATAGCCACCTTTACTTTTCTTCTACAATTTGCTAATCATTTATTATATCTTCAACGAAGTTACCGGACATTGTCGCTGATGTTCCTAATGTTACCTCTTTAAGAAATACATGGATTGCAATCTACCGTCACGAAAAGATGCCATACAGCTTTAGTCGATTCTCATGTGCTATAACGTAAGAAATAAAACTCATATGGAACCGGATTTTTGTTTTTCATTATTGCTTCATCACTTTCATTTAAGTATAAATTTCCCATTCGACGTACAACACATAATTCAAGATGTTGCGGCTGTCGCCAAAGCTGCAAGCACCATGGATATGAGACATCGTTCAGCAACCACCATAATAATGCGCCCATTAGCGATGTAATTACCTGTGACGAGGACGAAGAGCGACCCGGAGACAGTCTGCTGTCGATATGAAGCCACGCAGGTATACTGCCCCTGGTCCTCAGCCAACACGCTGGAGATCGAGAGGATCTGAGCCGGCCTCCCCTGCCACGTGGTACTGAAGGACCTTATCCTGAAACCATGGTTACCAGTGTCACAGTGATTCATTGTATAAGTCTGTCAAGCCATCTGATGCTGATCGACTTCATTCTTTATAGTTATATCGTTCTGCCGAATTTTTTAAACATAGTTACCCCATACGACCCCTGAAACTGGTAACATCAACTCACCTCATGTTGTATTCGTTGGGAATGAGATCGTCATCTTTGTACCAAGCCATCGTGACGTCATTGTAGATGGATTGTGACGTTATTGCTTGGCACAGGACGTCCGCCTCTCCATCTTCCGGCAGAGCAGTCCCGGAAGGGGGGACATCCAGCGCCATGTCTGAGCGGAGGGGATGAGAAGACACCGGACATTAATATCCTTCAACAACCGACTGGGAAAGTACATACATGTCCATTTATATTGTCTACAATGTGCCGAAAGGCCTATTTATATTGTCTGCAATGTGCGGACACGCCCATGTATATTGTCTACAATGTACCGACAGGCCCATTTATGTCGCCTACAATGTACCGACAGGCCTATGTATATTGTCTACAATGTACCGACAGGCCCATTTATATTGTCTGCAATGTGCGGACACGCCCATGTATATTGTCTACAATGTACCGACAGGCCCATTTATGTCGCCTACAATGTACCGACAGGCCTATGTATATTGTCTACAATGTACCGACAGGTCCATGTATATTGTCTACAATGTACCGACAGGCCCATTTATATTGTCTCCAATGTCCCGAAAGGCCCCGTTAAAATTATCAGAAATGTACCGGCAGGCTCATATGCATTATCGGCAAATACGCTTCTTCGATTACAGTTATTTTCATGTTTTGGGTACGGCGGATTATTGTGATGGGTATGTTTGGCGTGATGTCATCTGAAGCTTAATGACTATAACGCGAGGGGAACGCCCTCCGTCCTGAGATCGGGGAACTCCGTGTCTAATTACCGATGCACGTGTGGTTGTCTTCATGGAGAACGGCATCGTCACCGCACTGACACTGGTACGACCCCTCCGTGTTGACGCAGGTACCGTCACAAGGGCCTATGGTGGCGCACTCGTTGATGTCTAAAGGTAGAACAAAATAAACAGCGATGACCAATACATCACGTGTTAACAGTGTTTAGGTTCCGTCCTCCGATTACGTAAGGCACTTGAAGGATAATTACATGGTCTGCCGTCTAGGACCTTAACATGGCCGAGAGTAAAGAGAGAACCTCTTTCTTGACGAAATAATTCAGCTTTTTCGAGCTCTGTCTACTGTAGTACCTATATTATAAATATCGCCTATGATACGTATAAGTTCATCGATACTTTTCATATGGAACAGAACTGCGTTGCGCAAACATTTGATTAATCAAAGGCAATGGCTTAAGTCGTTTGTCTTCCAGTTGAGCAGCATTCATATAAAATACCAATATAAAATTATTACCGCAATATAGATATCTATTAACCGCGACTTATATAATAGGTGATCTGACATTTCAACTTCTCTGAAGCGACCATTTCAAAAATCAAGTAACATAAAATTTCACGTTTAAACGCCGTTCGGTATGTTTCTTGAACACAGTTCACCAGGGAATATAAGCTAACCGTATTTGAATGGAGAACAGTGATGGATGGTAATGATAGCACAAACAGTAGTTTCTATAGGTGTAAAAATCACCTGCGGGATGGTCATATACAGTTTACAGGAAGTATTGTTTCAACAGCATCAACATGCATCATAGAACACGTGAATGGCAAGAACAGCACAAGAAAGGTAAGTTCGGCATTTACCAATACACGTCCGCTGATCGGCTAAGATCTGGTAACCAGGGCGACAGAGGCAGCTGTAGGACCCGGGCGTGTTAGAACAGTTCTGACTGCACATGTGGGTACCCCGTTGGCACTCGTCTATATCTGGAATATAAAAGCGTTTGATAAATATACAGTACATTGTTTTTGATGGAAGCGACATCGACACAGATAGTGGCATTTTAGAAAAGTGACACGGACACTGCGAATTTTGAAAATCGGCACTGGACACCGGACCTCCCGGGGGTGGGTGGGGGGGGGGGCAGTGTTATACAAATCTGGTGGGGGGGAGGGGGGGGGGGGGGTTCCGCGGGTGCCCTTTGATGCCTGAGGGAGAGGACATTTGTGATGAAAAAGGTACCCCTATAGAGCGGATATTTGAAAACTTGCGACCGGGTGGGGGGGGGGGGGATGGGGTGGCTCTGAAAATGTGCATTCTTAAAGCGGGTTGCCTAGAAAATATCTCCTTTAAGAGCGGATTTTCGTGGTAAAAAGGGGAGGGGGCTTTACCGCGGAACCCCCCCGCTCACAGCAATGTATTAAGTACCCCCCCCCCACACCGGGCCGGACACCTTCCCTTTCCAGACCTCTACGAGTGACGGACCTTATGTGACATACAACAAGCCTCGTTATGTCTTACCTGAGCAGGTTTTCCCGTCGCTGGCCAGCGTGTAGCCGGTGTCGCAGCCACACGTGTAGCCCCCCGGAGTGTTGTTAGCGCACATGAACTGGCACTCGTGAAGATTCTCTGTGCACTCGTCGATATCTGTAACGTCGACGAGCCGTCGATACAATGAGATCATGCTTGTAGTTTACACCGCTCTATTGCCGGGTTTACACGGTACGTGAATTCCTTCTACAGTCTTAACAACGGTCGAATCATCTGTTGGTCAACAGTTCACATGGTCAAACCTTGTACCAGCCGACTCAATAAATATCTCTATCGCCACCTACCGAACATAACATAGGATAAGTTCGGCGTCTAGGACGTTAACATGGCCGAGAGTAAAGAGAGAACCTATTTCTTGACGAATTAATAAGCTTTTTCGAGCTCTGTCTACTGTAATACCTATGTTATAAATAGCGGCTATGATACGTATACGTTTATCGATACTTCTCATCTGGAACAGAACTGCGTTGCACAAACATTTGATTAATCAAAGGCAATGGTTTAAGTCGTTTGTCTTCCAGTTGAGCAGCATTCAAACACCAATACAAAACTATTACCGCAATATATATATCTATTAACCGCAACTCATATAATAGGTGATCTGATATCTCAACTTCTCTGAAGCGACCATTTTAAAAATGAAGTAAAATAAAATTTCACTTTTAAACGCCGTTCGGTATGTTTCTTGAACACAGTTCACCAAGGAATATAAGCTAGCCGTATTTGAATGGAGAACATTGATGGATGGTAATGATAGCACAAACAGTGGTTTCTATAGGTGTAAAGATAACCTGCGGGTTTGTCATATACAGTAAAACTGTTTCAACAGCATCAAGGGAACGTGCATCATAGGACACGTCAATAACAACAACAGAACAAGAAGGGTAAGTTCGGCATTTACCAATACACGTCCGCTGATCGGCTAAGATCTGGTAACCAGGGCGACAGAGGCAGCTGTAGGACCCGGGCGTGTTAGAACAGTTCTGACTGCACATGTGGGTACCCAGGTGGCACTCATCTATATCTGGAATAAAAAAAACAGCGTTTGATATATATACAGTACATTGTTTTTGATGGAAGCGACATCGACACACATAGTGGCATTTTAGAAAAAAGTGACACGGACACTGGACACCCGACCTCCCGGGGGTGGGGGGGGGGCAGTGTCGTACAAATCTGGTATCTGGCGGGGGGGGGGGGGGTTCCGCGGGTGCCCCTTGATGCCTGAGGGAGAGGACATTTGTGATGAAAAAGGTACCCCTTTGAGCGGACAATTAAAAAACTTGCGACCGAGGGTGGGGGGGGGGGTCGGGGATAGGGTGGCTCTGAAAATGAGCATTGTTAGAGCGGGTTGCCTAGAAAATATCTCCTTTAAGAGCCGATTTTGGCGGTGAAAAGGGGCGGGCGATAGCTTTACCGCGGAACCCCCCCGCCCACAGCAATGTAGGAAATACCCCGCCCCCCCCCCACACCGGGCCGGACACCCTTTCCTTTCCAGACCTCTACAGATGACGTAGCTTATATGACTTACAACAAGTTCGTAGCCTCTTACCTGAGCAGGTTTTCCCGTCACTGGCCAGCGTGTAGCCGGTGTCGCAGACACACGTGTAGCTCCCCGGAGCGTTAGCGCACATGAACTTGCACTCCTGAAGATTCTCTGTGCACTCGTCGATATCTGTAACGTCGACGAGCCGTCGATACAATGAGATCGTGCTTGTAGTTTACACTGCTCTAATGTCGGGTTTACACGGTACGAGAATTCCTTCAACAGTCTTAACAACGGTCGAATCATCTGTTGGTCAACAGTTCACACGGTCAAACCTTGTACCAGCCGACTAAAACAAATATATCTATCGCCACCTAGCGAACATACCATTCGAGCATCATTCATAGCGCCATGCGTACAAGCCTCACATAACCTAATAACTGTCGTAATGCAAACAATATCGACGTCATCATCTCAACACTGATTGGCCAAAATGCTAGATGCTGATTGCTTGACTATTCCGTGAAGTTGATGGACACTTTAGAACATGCGCTACACAATGCGTCGACAACAAACCGGACTTCCAATGGCACAGTAGGTCAACAAGTTGATTTGTTTCAATGAACTTTTGACAACGTGTTGCATCATGGCATATGCACATGGAGGTCAATGAAATGGCTTTGGGGGTAACTTCCCCCAGAAGCAGGTGCCAATTGTTAAAGGGGACCGCCAGCCTGGCCTCTAACGCTGCTTTACCGATTCATATAATACCCAATTGCCTATCCTCAAAATTATGGAATTTTTCGTTCTATCTGTAGCTCACAATAAAATCTAGAAGTGACCACCAGGCACGATTTCCCCGCCTACCCAGGCGGCAGCCCTTTTTGGAGGCGTGTCCGAGATTGACCAATCAGGAGGCGATACTCTAATTTATTTAAACCGGAAATTGCGCCTATTGTGTGAGCAAAATAAGAGCGCCGGAAAATCGCTAAATAAATAGCTGCGATTCTAACTCCAATCATGGCATTCGTTGCAGAGTCAATCGTCGCAAGACGTATATCAATTTGTTCGGACGGTACTTTTTAATGAAACACTAAGATCTTCCACTACTGCGAGGCTGGGAACTGCCGCTGTTCATCTGTAAATCGCGGCCCTGATCTCTCTCTCCGCGAGTTATAACATAAGGCGGCGCCATATGAATAGTCACAATATGCGTCACTGCTCCCGGCAAAATGGCGCTCTGCTTGACATTGATGGGGGCGGGTTGCCTTAATTTTGTTCTCCTTACCAGTCGGCCGAAACGAAGCGCTAACACTCGCCAATTTAATTTTAAGATGTAAACTTTCGGTGCAAATAGCGATTAAATTAGGTTGGACATCCGCTTTAAGGCGTGAACCCACCACCCGTTGATATGCACGCAGCTCTTTAGAATGTTTCTTGAGGAGTGTTTTCTGCTCTTTTCTTTCTGCCTCTCTATCTATGACCGTCAGTGCAGCCACCAGTCGCCCATATGTGAATTGGCACAGATTTGCCAAAAAATATATGTAACTGCATGAGCAATACAAGTACAATCGCTTTCAATGTTAATGATAGCTGGTATTCGATATTCGCTAAAATAGAAAAAAAAAATCCTCGCATTTGGGTTATATTATGTTTTTTATGACATTGCGACTATGGATAATACACATTCCCCCTTTTGAGTAGATGAAACATATCCTTCGTTATATTTATATCAGCCATCACGTGCCACTGTGTTGAAGAGTTACCTTGTGCAGACATATTGCACATACCTTGACATGTAAAGCCGTCACTGGCCAATACGTATCCCTCTTGACAGCTGCACACGTAAGTTCCGTCTAGATCTGTGCACGTGTGTGTACAACTCGCTGTACCATCTGTACACTCATCCGCATCTTACGAAGAAAAGATCACAAGGTTAGCTCCGCCAGGTGAAGGCTACGTATTTCATCCCCTTTGACATGTTTGCATGATTCTTATGCCTAGAGGGTTTTCTCTTATCGCTCCAATGCGTCCTGCACAAGAATTTTCATTATTCCTGAACTGGGAATTTTAATATTACATCACCGTGAATTGCAAAATCGCCAATTTATATCATGTATCCGCCCGTCCTTTGTACGCGAGGAGTTCTGCTTTTAATTGATCGTTGCCTGGCAATAAAGAAATGTATTATTCGTGACCTGGGATCACGACCCCCCCCCCCTCCTCCCCTTGCACCCCTCCCCCCCTACGACAAGGCGGCAAGCGATTCCCTGTCAATTGCCTTATATTCTCTCACACAGCACTGTAATGTGAGTTCACTGCTTGAGTGGAGGATACTCACTACGGAGTAGAAGATATACTCACTCTCGCACGTGGTTCCGTCTGGATCCAGAGTGTATCCGGACAGACAGGAACACACCGCGTCGCCGCTGATCACCTCACAGAGATGGTCGCATCCGGCATCCAGACAGGCATTGGGACCGTTGTTCTCTGAGCCTGACGTGTGTCACAATATATATATATATATTATATGTTTTCAACTGTCCAACGGGCATAGTTAACAATTGTTATATGTATGCATGCGCCACATATGATACAAAACAAATCAATAACAATATATATATATATATGTGTAATTCAGTTTTTTTTTCTGATAATGACATTCCGTCGTTAGAACCGTCGTTCTTTGAGCCCGACGTGTTTTTAAAATATAACACGATTTACGTAGCAAATCAGTTTTACGATGCCACCACATCCATCATAGCGTTTTGCGTACAAGGTTCACTGACTCCCTGCGCTTGGATGGCAACGCTATGACTTTGTCAACCAGCAGCCTCTGTCACGTGACTCATTCGAGGCCATGTGACCACACAGACGCTGAGTGCATTCGGTCGCCATCTTGCTGCAGGAATTTCGCAAAACGTTTGTTTAATGATGACATTCCGCCGTTGTTACCCAGCCCACCCAGGGATGGCGATACACTATGACTCGAGTCTGTCAGCACGTCTCATACACAGATGGTCACATCCGGCATGTGGATAGGCGGTTGGTTGGTTGGTTGGTTCTATATTCAGAACGCTTCAACCACTTTTGGTCAATGGGAGAAGGAAGGGAGAGTGGAGCCATGTCCCAGGGGGTAACCCCCTACTCTTTGTGAAGGACATGGGCTCTGCATCCTGCGACCACACAGACATGGCCACCGCGGGGCGCGAGCCACCGATCCACGTGCCGTTAGGCTCTCGGGTGGCCAGAACACTCAACACGAGCGCTCTAACTCACCGAACTATCGGGCCGGCACCGACAGGCAGTGGGACCTTTTATCTGTCAGGGTGGCATTTTTTTGTTGAAAAACTGAATTTGTTTCTGTTATAAAACGACTTTCTTCAATGAGGATATTGCACCATGGTTTAAACCTGTCGCGGGCAAATTTTAACCAGTCTAAATACACATATTGTCCCCCTCCTCCCGCCCCCCCAATAATTGTCACTTTGTTTACGTTTTCCCTCCACAAATATTATATTCCAAACTTGGCACCAGGCCAGTTTCGTGTAACCCTGATACATGGCTGCTCATACGCGCTGGTACCCGACGCGCGAGAGAGCCATTAAGTGCACCCCACATGAGGCCAGGAATTGGTGGGGGTGTCCGTGCGTCGTGTAGACTTTTGCCCTTATCAATAAATTGGCTACCATCCAAAGTGATAAAAGGTAATTCCACAATAATGGTGAACGTTGCTTTCGTTGTGTTATATTCGCTGTGCGCATTTAAGAAAGTCTCATTACTGCAATAAACAACACACATTTTTCTCGACACTCGCTCCGCTATTTTGACTTATCTTTCGTTGCGAGATTTTCAAAGGGGTGGAGCGAATTTGTGTAAACTTCCTGCTATTTAGTGCATATATGACATTGAATATGAAGCTACCAATGAAAGGGTAACACTTGTGGAATTACGTTTCATCACTTTTGGTGGTAGCCAATTTACTGATAAGGGCAAATAGATACATGATGCTGAGACACCCCCACCAACTCCTGGTCACATGTGGGTTGTACTTCATGACTCTCTCGCGCTATGGAACTATCAGACTTTGGCATAAAAATAGTACACCATAGATAACTGCCAGAGAACGCACTACGAGAACCAATTAGTTGCGTCATTTTCTCGTACATATTTCACCCAGAGAACCCCAGAGAAAATCGCGATATTATCCACGTCAAATTAACAACAGAAAAAGCCACTCACTGAGTTGACAGTTCGCTCCGTAGAAAGCAGACGGACATGAACACAGGTAATAGCCCACGTGGTCCTCACAGGTACCTCCGTTCATACAGGGGTCGGTGAGACAATCGTCCGTCTCTGAAAATAAAACACCCTAGTGTCAGGCAGTGCACAGGAAATAAGCAAACAGTGGTGCGAAGGCACTGTTATTGGCACAGGTTCATTTGCCTGATACAGGAGCCTCCCCCACCCCTCCCCTTCTTCTTTGAAGTGAACCCTTACACCGATATTTGACTGTCTCTCAGACATCATTAGAGACTCGCTAGAGAACTAGACTCCCTAGAGACCTAGACTCCCTAGAAACCTATACGCCCTAGAGACCTAGATTTCCTATATACCCAGACTCCCTAGAGATCTAGACTCCATAGAAACCTATACTCCCTAGAGACCTAGACTCTCTAGAAACCTAGACTCCCTAGAGACATATACTTCCTAGAGTCTAGACTCCCTAGATACATAGACTACCTAGAGACCTAGACTCCCTAGAAACCTATGCTCCCTAGAGACAGACTCCCTATAGTGACATATACCCCCTAGATACCTAGACTCCCTAGAGACCTAAACTCCATAGAAACCTAGACTCCCTAGAGACCTAGACTCCCTAGAGACAGAGACTCCCTAGAGACATATACCCCCTAGATACCTATACTCCCTAGAGACATAGACTCCCTAGAGACATATGCCCCCTAGATACCTAGACTCCCTAGAGACCTAGACTCCCTAGATACCTAGACTCCCTAGATACCTAGACTCCCTAGAGACCTAGACTCCCTAGATACATAGACTCCCTAGAGACATATACACCCTAGATACCTACACTCCCTAGAGACCTAGATTTCCTATATACCCAGACTTCCTAGAGCAGTAGAGTTCCTAGCGACCGAGACGCTCTATAGCGTCTCCCACAGACTCCCCAGAGATCTATGCTCCCTATAGAACTAGACACCCAAGAAATTTAGACGAGCTCTAGACTGCCACCTAGATAATTACGACGAATATGGTTTGGCTTAGGTGAAAGAAAGTTTTCTAGCATAACTGAGCGTTAAGCACCTCAGCTTTTCTTGCCCAGCTAAGGGAAATTTGAACGTATACATCGCTCTGCTTACCTAGACACGAGAAGTCTGTTGCCATGTCATAGCCCTCCAGACAGGAACAATTGAAGGAGCCCTCGGTGTTCTCACAGAGCTGTCCGCAGCCTCCGTTGTTAACTAGACACTCGTTAATGTCTGTAAACCAAATAACACAGATTTAGTTACTTACTCTCATTAAGAACAACATTTAAATTACTATTATATTTTTTATTAAAGTGTTCACATCAGCCGAAAAAGAGAGAAGGACATCCCGCGCTCGTCACGTGATTGCTGACACCGTAATAAACCGGTCGTCTCCGTAACATACCGGTGGTCACCGTAGCACACCTGTCGTCACCGTAACATACACCGGTCGTCAACGTAACATACCGGTCGTCAAGATAACGTACCGGTCGTCACCGTAACATACCGGTGGTCACCGTAACATACCGTTCGTTACCGTAACACACACCGGTCGTCAACGTAACATACCGGTCGTCAAGATAACGTACCGGTCGTCACCGTAGCTTACCGGTCGTTACCGTAACATAACGGGCGTTACTGTAACATACCGGTCGTCACCGTAACATACCGGTCGTCACCGTAACACAAACCGGTCGTCAACGTAACATACCGGTCGTCAAGGTAACGTACGGGGCGTTACCGTAGCTCACCGGTCGTTACCGTAACATACCGGTCGTCACCATAACACCCCGTTCGGCGATCTGATTTTTTGGTGATTTTACCTTCACACTTGGGGATTTTATCTTCACACTTGGCGATATTGTATTTGAACTATGCGATTTTACCTTTGCATTGGGCCTGGTTGACTAGACTGTATCCCTCGTTACAGCTACATTGGAAGCCGCCGACCAGGTTGGTGCAGACATGGTCGCAAGTGTCCGGGTCGGCACACTCGTCGATATCTGCCACACGTAGCAACATTACATGTCATCATGTAATCCTAGACACAGTGAAACTGTCATTGAAGCTTTGGAATGTCAAATTAATCATATACGTTGATTAATATGAGTAAGCTTATTACTGTGATCCTTTCGACCTATAATAGTAATATTTTCGGCATGTTTCATTACATAATATAAGCGTCACATTGTCTTGTATCAAGTAACTATAAAGCATGTCTTTATCCCGAAGAAATATGAAAAGAACTAATTTATTTATTAAAAACTGTTCATACAACATTAACAGTGGGTGGGGGGGGGGGGGGGGCGCAAGGGGTATTTCCGTTCCTCGGGAATGGGCTTTAAAATATACCGTGAACTGGGAAGGAGGAAAATAATTCTTCGTGAACTGAGGATGGGGTATTAGCCGACAGCCGTGATCAAGGATTGTCATTAATGGCGAAATGGGAATTTCCATATTAATTAACCGTGAATCGGGAAATCGTCTATTTAGTATCATGTATCCGCCCTTCCATTGTATGCGGGAGTTTTTCTTTTAATTCATCGTGATATGGGAATGCAGAAATTTAGTGTTCGTGGTCTGGGAACCTGACCCCCCCCCATATTAATTGGTGTTACGATATCGCACGAATGGTGTGAATGAGTGCATTGTGATGAATGGTATTGATCACTGGGCCAGACTATTTAGGTCAGGTCAAGGGGCCAAGAGTGGAAGGTATGTCTGAGTGGTGTAACATATCCGACTGACAGATGAGCCGACGTGAAAAGCCGAAATGTGCCCCCGTGCCCGGTTGCCTATATAAAATACCTGATATTTAGACCCGTTCCGGTCCATGTGTTCGCATGGTGTCATTATGATAGATACAGGGTGGTGGGGCGGAGGGCGGCGAGTGGGGGGGGGGGGGGCATCTCCCTATCTCCTGTCGGCGTTGCATGCACGTGTCATGAAGTAGTGTGTGAATAGAAAGAATCAACGAACTGAACATGCGATACAATATGGTGACAGCGGTGGGCTGACCATTATCTGATACTTCAACCAATAGGCTATCCATTTACGGGGGCGGATCCAGCAATGTGAAAAGGGGGCGGGGGGTTCCAATGAGAACTTGCGACCGGGTGGAGGGGGGGGGGTCCACGCCGCCTCAGAGATAGGATACTTCCTAAAAAAAGGGGTGGGGGATCCACGCCTCATATGGCCTAAATGTTGCATTTCAAAACGACATTCTTCCTCTAAAACCGGAGAGGGTTCTCTGGACACCCACCTTCAAAGCTTATATCATATCCTGACCCACATTCAAAGATTATATCATATACTGACCCACCTTCACAGGTTATATCATATCCTGACCCAACTTCACAGGTTATATCATATCCGGTCCCACCTTCACAGGTTATATCATATCCTGACCCACCTTCACAGGTTATATCATATCCTGACCCACCTTCACAATTCACGCCGTCCGGAACCAGCCGGTAGTTTTCATAGCAGGAGCACACTAGGACACGCCCGTTCATAACGCCACACAGCTGGTCACATGGGTTCTCGTCGCTCGACAAGCAATGGTCGACTGCCATGGGAGACAAATTGTAATCGATTAGCAGTTTGTTTCAGCAATATGACAATGGCAACTTTAGTAGAATCTGTGATTGAGAATAATAAACCATGAAAGTGTGTACATATATGTAATGCGCAAACAGTTCAAACATGGGCAAGGTTCTTCCCAGGGCCATATTTATGTATATACTAGCCGCCTAGCGTCTAGCGTTCGTAGTAATAAGCGAAAGAAATAACAGTATGACATTATTTAGGTTTATACGTCAAATAGTAGCAGGCAAAGGCAGACATTGGGCAGAAATGATATCGATAATAATATTGACCGGGAGGTACTGAATAACGAGACATAAATGTTAAGGATAATTTCAACATATATGATAATTAGAATTGTTTCTGTACGTCGGTCTTTAACGACATGCGCCCGCTCAGTTATTTTGCGCATGTTTGTTGATTACAAATGAATGTTATAATTTCAACATATACGATTATTAGAATTGTTTCTGTACGTCGGTCTTTAACGACACGCGTGTGGAAGCGAGACAGCACGGGATTTGTTTGTTTTGATGACGGTTCGGGCGATAAGGCGTTGGGGGAGATATTATTACTGTTGGCACCAAGCCAGGTAGCCCGCCGCAGGCCGCGGGATAAGGTGATAAGCACCCAGCAGTTGTGTTGACACATGTGATAGCTTTGACACATCTAAGAGTGACGACTGGATATTAATAGGTTCTCATGGCGTAGGTTCTCAAGGCGGCTGCTGGGTCCAATGGGCTCTTGCATGCCGCGGCATAGTGGGACAGACAGCTTCATTTTATTAGTATAGATATATATATATGGTGATCTATACATTTATATATATATATTGCGGTTGGATAAGACATGTCGCAGATGCAGCTACCTGGATACGTAAACACGACATGATGGGTGCAACTCGTTGGGCCCGGACTGTTACATATATATACTGCCTGGCATACCCAACACGTGACAATGCTCTACCGGGTGTACCAATCGGGCTGCGCCGCATGCCAATCAAATATGCATACCGGTGACGTACGGTGCATTTAGGGGCACTGGCACTAACTGAATCGATCAGGATACACGTAACACGCGGAATGAACGGGCGGACAGACACGGACGAAGGACTATATCGGGAGCGTAATGGGCTTACCTCTGGGGTATATCCGGGCTACCAAAGAATGTCACCCCTTGGTTTACAGTCCACTGCGGCGTAGTCGGCATTACCCACACATAGCTTTCGCACGAATAGTGCATTTTCGTCTTAAGCCTCTTGGGTCCGCAGTAGTCGGATTCATAATGCAGAACTTGTTTTTTATGAGAACGTGTTGACACTTTGTTTATTAAAAGAATCCACCTGCTGGTTGAATATTGGTCCATTTTGGACCGGATGAAATCGCTCGACAAATGTTTCACTTAAAAGTAATTACGTCTATTGGCGCAACATAATTATGAACAGGGCCCCACTGCATCCTGCTTACCCAGGGGCGGATCCAGAGGGGACCGAGCCGGCATCGCCCCCCCCCCCCCCATTTAGGGCCGAAATGTATACCATTTAACAAATGAAAACCAAAAAGCTTCTCAAAACCGGCCTACCCCTATTCCGGCATATCTGGGTCCGACCCTGTTACCAGCTGGGCTAGCCAGAGAGCCACTTCTAGTGTTGGACTCACCGTAGAGATTAGAATCTGCGGCGGTATCCAGGTCCTCGTCATCGGCGACCAATGCTCGGATGGCATTCTGCGCTAGAGCCAGGACCATTTCTTGGGCGCGCTCATTGGGGGGTATATTCACTGCATAGTTGGATAGCACACTACCCTTTCTGTTGAGGGAAAACAACGTCTTGATCGTTAAGTCGACATATTAGGATACCTGCTTATCATTAGCCGATATCGCGCAATTGATCTCTAATCGCAAACAATTTATTATTTATTTTTGCTTTACTTATAGTTGTGTATCACAATGCCCGACATGGTAAGACAAGGATATTATTATTAATATATATTTACATCCGATTTTTGCGCTGTAACTTGTAAAGTGCAAAACACACGCGTTTCGAGCTCCTCATGTTTGACGAAATGTGTGTATTTCAAATGCTTGTCAAGTTAAAGGTAGTAAATGTAGCATTGCAATTCGGCGCCTAAACAATATATAGATATCTGATTAAAATTAAATACGTTACTGATTACAATTATTGACTGCACTTAATTAACATTATTGATAAACTTTCGTTACTTGTAATTAATTACAAATGTACAAAATTTAAAAATGTCCACCACCCATACCCATATATCCATAATAAATTATAACATATAATACAAAAGTCCTTTTTTTAAGAGTAAATATTGGTTATTTATAAAACATGTTGTTTATAACCTATAATGCTGACTTACTCGAAGGACATCACCATGCAGTAGACATCTTTCTCCCCTGCGTCTGCTAGACCACCGACCAGCTGAGGGTGAGAGGGACACCAGTGAGAGGGACACCAGTGAGAGGGACATTAGCGAGAGGGACACCAGTGAGAGGGACACCAGTGAGAGGGACACCAGTGAGAGGGACACCAGTGAGAGGGACATTAGCGAGAGGGACACCAGTGAGAGGGACACCAGTGAGAGGGACACCAGTGAGAGGGGCACCAGTGAGAGGGACATTAGCGAGAGGGACACCAGTGAGAGGGACACCAGTGAGAGGGACACCAGTGAGAGGGACACCAGTGAGAGGGACATCAGTGAGAGGGACATTAGCGAGAGGGACACCAGTGAGAGGGACACCAGTGAGAGGGACACCAGTGAGAGGGACACCAGTGAGAGGGACACCAATGACAGGGACACCAGTGAGAGGGACATTAGCGAGAGGGACACCAGTGAGAGGGACACCAGTGAGAGGGACACCAGTGAGAAGGACACCAGTGAGAGAAGGACACCAGTGAGGACACAAGTTAGAGGGACACCAGTGAGAGGGACACCAGTGAAAGGGACACCAGTGAGAGGGACACCAGTGGGAAGGACACCAGTGAGAGAGGGACACCATTGAGAGGGACACCAGTGAAAGGGACACCAGTGAGAGGGACACCAGTGAGAGGGAGAGGGACACCAGTGAGAGGGACACCAGTGAGAGGGACACCAGTGAGAGGGACACCAGTGAGAGGGACACCAGTGAGAGGGACATTAGCGAGAGGGACACCAGTAAGAGGGACACCAGTGAGAGGGACACCAGTGAGAGGGACACCAGTGAGAGGGAGAGGGACACCAGTGAGAGGGACACGAAGTGAGAGGGACACCAGTGAGAGGGACACCAGTGAGAGGGACACCAGTGAGAGGGACGCCAGGGAGAGGGACACCAGTGAGAGGGACACCAGTGAGAGGGACACCACAGAGAGGGAAACCAGTGAGAGGGACTGCAGATAGAGAGTGGTCACGTCATCATTGCTAACTGGCTAATGTGTTAAAACAGCACAAAATGCATGTATTATGGCAACAGTATAAGACTATAGTGTTGTCACTAATGATAATATCAAAGTCAACACAAAGGAAAAAAACATATCTGGTTACAGTTGGTCATTGCTAACATGGCATATCCCCCCCCCCCCACCATGCCACAAATAAAGAGGGGGGCCTTCAATGCTCCTTAACCCCGATCTATCCGTCTGGGTGGTTCAGGCGTTACTCAATTGGGAACAAATGTTGAGGCGTGACTAAGGTATAAGTAATACGTAAGCTATGCTGTAACAATGGTTTGCTCTAACATGGAAGAACCTTGCCGCTCACTTTATACTGGTAGGCTAGGGAGATGTTGGCCCTACATTGCCGCACACTTTGTCCTGGTAAGCTAGGGAGATGTTAGCCTTACCTTGCCGCACACTTTATACTGGTAGGCTAGGGAGATGTTGGCCCTACATTGCCGCACACTTTATCGCAGTAGGCTGGGAAGATGTTGGTCTTACCTTGCCGCTCACTTTATCCCGGTAGGCTAGGAAGATGTTGGCCTTACCTTGCCGCACACTTTATTCCGATAGGCTAGGAAGATTTTGGCCAATGACAGCACACGTTATCCTGGTAGGCTATTAAGATGGTGGCCTTACCTTGCCGCACACTTTATCCCGATAGGCCAGGAAGAGAGCCGAGGTGGGGTCGTTGAGTTCATCGTGCCAGTTCCAGCCCGGAAAGTAGAGGGAGCCTCGCAGCGGGAGACCCGTCGCGTTGGCCATCGGGTTGGAGGGGTTGGTAGCCGTCGCCGGGGGAATGATAGTGGTACTCCCTGTGACGGTATAACGGGAGACCGGGCTCTCAATGTCAACCAGGTAATCCAGAATCATCAGATCCAGAGTCAGAGTTTCTTTGATCAAGTGCATTAAGGCATTCAAATAGATTCGAATATAATACATGTATAAAGCGACTTGATCAGGATACCTCCAGTAAGGCATGTGCGATCAATTTCATGGGGAACCACGTCAGAAGTGATAAATAGAATGACGATATGCGAACCGCCGGTGTGAATCGTATGTAATAACACCACTGGTAGGAGCAAATACAACGAATGTTGACAATCACATAAACAGATAAGGGGCCTTATATTATATCGTTACAATTGTAATGCCCTGTAGGTAGCGCGCTCGACTATTGTCGTATGTGCTCTGGTAGGCCAGCCCTAGCGGCCGGTGCGTGACTCGAGACTCTCCTGTGCATATGTAAAATACGGCGCCGATCGGTTTACTCACCTGTGTCTGATGTGCCGCCGTAGGTGAGAGCGACCACGATGGCGGCCATTAACATGAATGACGTCACGTCCGGTTTACTCACCTGTGTCGGATTTGCCCCCGTAAGTGAGAGCGACGGCGATGGCAGCCGTTAACGTGAGTGACGTCACTTCCGGTTTACTCACCTGTGTCGAGTGTGCCGCCGTAGGTGAGAGCGACGGCGAAGGCGGCCGTTACCTTGAATGAAGTCACTTCCGGTTTACTCACCTGTGTCGGATGTGCCGCCGTAGGTGAAAGCGACGGCGATGGCTGCGGCCACGGCGCCGAGGACGAGGAGCACGACGATTGTGATCACCACAGGGCCGGCCACAGACCTCTTCTTCAGGGAGCCTCCATCGCCATTTCCGGGGTATCTGGCATTGAAAAACATTATCCCGTATTGTGAGGCCAAACATTTGTGTTTCTAATATCTATAAGTTGATCATGTATGAAGATCATGCCAATTACCTTACATTGTGAGGGCAAACAGTTCTGTTCCTAATAGGCATAACTTGATCATGTATGCCTTCAAGACCACTCAGAGAGCAATCTAGTTTGTGTGACTGGCTGCTAGTTGGAAATTCACCCTTTGCTAAAGAGAAAGGAAGCTTATGCCCATCATAATTTCTTGCTTCCCTATGTACTGCAAGCGAAGTCTCTAATTCCTTGCTTCCCTATGTACCGCAAGCGAAATGTTAATTTTTGAATGACAAATACTAACGAATTACATAATAACATGGAATCCCATTTCAGTTAGAATAAGTACACATAGTAAAGTAATAGAAGTTATAAACAGGCAATGTCAATGGACATTCCAAATCCCACTAAACAATAAAAACAACAGTAATTTGAACAACATCCGATTGGTGTGTAGATTCTAAGGCTGTCAATCTATGAATTATGGGGACGCAGCGGATACGGGATCAGGGCACAATGCCCATGGGATCCAACCGGAAGTGGGTCATAGAGCACGCGGATGGATTGGATTGGGACTCCCACCTGGACGGTCTATAAGGTGGATTCTCGATGACGTTTCCGGAAGGATCCTGACGCACCCCTCGACCTTTCCACGTCCTTGGGTCCATCCACTCGTACCACCACGATCCACTGTTGTAGGTGGGTTCGTTCGGCTGCCAAAGAAACGGACGTCACTTTAGGTTAGTTGGTTGGTTGGTTATTCAGGAAGCTGTAACCACTTTTGGTCATATCGCGTCAATAGGATAAGGAAGGGAGAGTAGAGCCATGTCCCCGGGGGTAACCCCCTACTCTTTACGAAGAAAGACATTGGATTTTTATCCTGCGACCACACAGACATGGCCACAGCAGGGCTCGAACCACCGACCCACGTGCCGTTAGGCTCTCAGGTGGCCAGAGCACTCAAGGCGAGCGCTCTAGCCCACTGAGCTGTCACGCCGGCCTCCGTCACTTTAGGAGGTCAGGGGCGGATCTAGGGAGGGTAGGGGGTGGGGGGTCAGGGGCGTGGTAATCGCCCTACCCCCCGTCCTGTCGGAAAGCGACATTTTGTAGATGCAAACCAGAGGCGGATCCAAGGGGTGGGGTGGGGGTAGTTAAACCCATTCCATTCAGAAGACTGGACGTCAAGGTCTGTTAAAGTCGAAACATTTTCCGAGAAATACAGGGTTACTTTTGTAAATGCAATTGTGCCTGTCATCATCAATTAACGACGTTACCCTTCACGGGCGAGTTCACTCGGCCCTTCAGAGGGAGCGGGGTCAAAGTTCAAAACGCTTCACGCCTTTCACCTCGACCGCACTCGAAAATATAGTTCGAAAGTAACATGGCTTCAAATTAATCAAACTTAAATGCATTCGTCAGGTATGGTACCAGTGGCACCGTAAACGCTAAATAGTGGTGTATTTGATGCCAAACTGCGAATTTATCTTCGATTAGATTCATTTCAATTTTCGCGTATGAAGGATAATTTTGATGGTTAAATTTGACGTGGGGCAGAGGGACTATGGCGCAAGCGTAACGCCCTCTACCGGGAGATCGAGGCGAGTGGTGAAACGTTGGAAATTTGTATAATAAATTATATATGGGACTAACATTATGGAAGTTACTAAATTGTTGGGTAGCCATGTTATATGTGAAGGGTTTGTTATTCCACTGAGTTCTTAAATCAAACTAATTCACTATCCAGTAGTATCTCTTTAATCAAACTAATTCACTATCCAGTAGTATTTCTTAAGTCAAACTAATTCACTATCCAGTAGTATATGTACACGTATGTCGGCTGCGTAACAAGGGATAACACATGATAGACAACATATTTGTTAACCAGTTATAGGAAAATCAGCAGATCCGAATTGGTACGAATGTTCGCTATTGAATAGGTCCACAATTGCTGCCCTAAAGCTTACTTTTCGGAATAGGTATAGTAAGGATTTTACACCGCAACACAACATGAATCATCCGGTACTCAACCCTAGGAACAATGTCTACACATGCACCGACCGAGGTAGCGACAGTATTATAAAATTTCTATTTCTAATTGATGGGTTGATAGTCTGATGTTGTATTTTTTGCCTGTAAACCTGGAAGAGGAACGATCCCGCGGGCCTTAATACACACTTCCTGTTGATACATTTATGTCCAATGTTCTACAGGAGCTGGGGCCCATTGCACAACAAACTAACACATTATTCACACGTCAGGCGAAATCACTTCTTAATTCAAAATTGTCAGGGATATAACAACCCAAATTATCTACCAATTCCCTCTCGTTTGTAGACATTAAAGGCTACCCTCTAACCGGTCTACCAAGTAACCTCCAGCAGATCTACCAAGTACCATCTAACCGGTCTGCGAAGAACCCTCTAACAGATCTACCAAGTACCTATAACCGGTCTACCAAGTAACCTCTAGCAGATCTTCCAAGTACCATCTAACCGGTCTGCGAAGAACCCTCTAACAGATATAACAATACCGTATAACCGGTCTACCAAGTACCTTCTAACAGATCTACCAAGCCCCCTCTAACAGATGTACCATGTACCCTCTAACCGGTCTACCAGGTACCCTCTAACCGGTTTACCAAATACCCTCTAACAGATGTACCATGTACCCTCTAACCGGTCTACCAAGTAACCTGAAACCGGTCTACCAAGTACCCTGCAACCAGTCTAGGAAGTACCCCCTAACCGCGGTCTACTAAGTACCTTCTAACAAATCTACCAAGTACCCTCTAACCGGTCTACCAAGTATCCTCTAACCGGTCTACCAAGTACCCTCTAACCGGTCTACCAAGTATCCTCTAACCTGTCTACCAAGTACCCTCTAACCGGTTTATTGAGTACCCTCTTCCAGATCTACCAAGTACCCTCTAACCGGTCTACCAAGTATCCTCTAATACATCTACCAAGTACCTTCTAACCGGTCTACCAAGTACCATCTAACCGGTCTACCAAGTACCCTCTAACCGGTCTACCAAGTACCCTCTAACACATCTACCAAGTACCTTCTAACCGATCTACCAAGTACCATCTAACCGGTCTATCAAGTGCCCTCTAACCGGTCTACCAAGTACCCTCTAACCGGTCTACCAAGTACCCTCTAACACATCTACCAAGTACCTTCTAACCGGTCTACCAAGTACCATCTAACCGGTCTACCAAGTACACTCTAACCGGTCTACCAAGTACCCTCTAACCGGTCTACCAATTACCTGTAACAGATCTACCAAGTACCCTCTAACCGGTCAATCAAGTACCTTCTAACAGATCTACCAAGTACCCTCTAACCGGTCTACCAAGTGCCCTGTAATTGGTCTACCAAGTACCCTCTAACCGGTCTACCAAGTACCCTCTAACCGGTCTACCAAGTACCCTCTAGCCGCTCTGCCAAGTACCCTCTTACCGGTCAACCAAGAACCCAGGACATGCTAAGATGTGTAGACAGTCACGCCGACACCCCAGACAGAACTAACGAGCCAAAGTCCAATAGTGTAATATGATCGGGTATGGGTGGTGGGAGGAAGGACAGCTACGTATATGTGGTATGGGACAACTGCCCTTCCTTCAAAATAGCGTGCTTCCATGACTACGTCGTTCAAGTAGATGAGTGGGAGTGGCGGACATAAGGCGATGGCTTCCAATCGGGAGTTTTATTTGAAAACAAATGTTGTTTATTTGGACAAGGGAGTTAAAGGTCTCTCCTTTACAGATATGCGGCATGTTCTGAACACAACCAATTACTTGTTACCACGAGATGGTCGTTGAGGTCTCCACACTTTCCCGGACGCAGGGGGGGGGGTGGGGATTCAAGCATTTGAAAAGGGTGACGGGGACGGCTCTGAATAAAATTGCTTTTGACGACCGAGGGGAGTCTTGCGACCGGACCGTCGGGGTAAGGGGAGGGGGGGGGGGGGGCGGGGTCCACGCCGCGCCAGATAGCGTTCTTCCTTAAAAAGGAGAGGGGATCCGTACCCCCTGGACCCCCCCCCCTGGATCCGCCCTTGCAGGCGGGTACCGAACAGAATTATGACCAGAATGCAAAACTTGTGCTTCAGCTATGGGGTCCGCTCTGTAGTGAGCAATTTTGTAGTTAACCTAACTGATCAACTGCGCTTCCATCTAGTGGGTCATTTCGTAGTTAACCTAACTGATCAACTGTGCTTCCATCTAGTGGGTCATTTCGTGGTTAACCTAACTGATCAACTGTACTTCCATCTAGTGGGTCATTCGGTATCAATAGTGCGACGACAAACCCGGGGGTGGAGGGGGGGGGAGGAGGGGTAAATATTCAAAAATATATAAGTAGGGGCCGCTGGGAGCCCCATAATATTTACCCATCCCAGCTAGCACTGTAAAATTAAGGCCCTTCCATTACCAGCTGAGAAAGTTGCTCGACTTTGGCCAAATCCATTATGACGAAAATCCATAGGAGTGCATACATTATGTGCAAGAAACTGGCTTGGCGCCTGTCTCCTTTGACCTTGCGTCTGTTAAGATGGTAAAGAGGTCATCTAGGTCAGACTGTTCAAGATTTTCAGGTTTCAAGAAACTGTAATTGGCTAATAATAGGGAAGACCGGGGCTAGTTCGCCCCCGGGGTAAGTCCGGCCAGCTCGATTATTATGTTATTCGGTTACGTAATAGTCGACCAGCTGACAACAGCAGGTCACTTGATTCGTTCAGCGCGTGCAGGGCGAAAACAGGGGCTGTCTGTTAAACTATCGCGCGACTAGAAGCAAATACATGAAGTCAAACTGTGTTGATCAATTTTTCCCTCGTAGATTGTGTTGAATTTGCTACATATGCGGGGTAGACAGACATATTATATACATATCATTCAAAAGTACAGGCAATCCCGTATTTAGTGACATTTCGCCCTCCGACGATGGGGCATGTTCGCCTTGTGTAGTTTGTGTGGCGAATCCCGCGAGAAAGGCAAAATCTTGGTGTAGCGCGCTACAGGGGCGGATCCAGAAAATCTGGATAGGGGGGGCCGGTTTCAGTGTCGGATCCAGATAGGCTGGATAGGCGGGGGGGGGCGGCTTTGTATTTCATTTTTAAATGGTATAAATTATGTAAAGTTCGGCCCTAAAAGCGGGGGGGGGGGGCAGGTCGGCCCCCCCTTCCGGATCCGCCCCTGCACTATGTGCAAGAGATGGGTCCACCAGGAGTGCGCCAGGATAGACAACACATCAACATACGCGTACCTATGATTGCGAGTCTGTCCATGCGTACTAGCCCTTAACTGATTTTTTTCTTATGTCGTTAACTTTAGTCTATAAACTTCGTCTTCTTACTTTGTCAAATGTTTTTTCTACTCGATTTCCTAGAACTACATATTTTTCGGACAAAACAAGCTTTTCTTAGCAGCGTTGTTCTTGCAGGCGAACTTGCCCCCATTAACAGATTAAGTGGGCGAACTTGCCCCCATTAACAGATTAAGTGGGCGAACGTGCCCCGCCTTCCAACCTCTCACCCAACAGACTCAACGTTCGAGCTATATGCCATTGAAACCGTGTGCTTATTAATGGCGTGTTCGATTTACATGACGGGAAACTGAAACTGTTTTTGAAATCGGTTTTAACGGTTTGCAACACCAATAGGCGAAATAATTTGTTTCAACGTGTATTATTTAGGCAATGGGATGGGTAATTATGCTATGAAGTTGTGCCAGCCTAAATGTGTCGTCATGTTCTACCCGCGATTGAACTCTCCGTTAATAGTAAGTCTCATGAGTCTCATACTTTTGTCCAGAAGTCTCTATTCATTACATTTCTCATTGACTATAGTGCTTGTGTTATTCCAACTGACAGTTCCGCGGAACCGGAACCGTCAAACCAGCTCTCTCGATAGTTTCACGGTTTCCAACAAACCGGTTTCTCGTGTCGAACAGTTATTTTGACAAACGGGTTCTAGTTTCATGTAAATCGAACACGCCCTAAGCTTATAAGTTTCATGTAATACATTGCAGGCTCTGTAGCAAGCATATCACCCGCCTTAAAATGGGGTTGGAAGGGGTAAATGGCGACACGCGACACAAGCATGTTTCGAAAATCGACATTCGACATTGACCCCCAAATTCTGACACTGAGGATCGGAAAAAGCGACATCGACACGGATTAAAAAAAATCGCACTGCCAAAAAGCGACATGGAACGTCGCGAAAACTCGACATTTGACACTGAAAATTTTGAAAATTGACACTGTACGTTAGACACCCCCTTCCAGGCCCCTGTTAAAGACATACACACAGCTTCAACTGAAAAGCACCAACTTCGCCTAACTGCTCCTTTCACTTTCGCAAGGTCATACGACAGCTTCTGTTTGTGTCAAGGCTGTACGAGAGTTCCTTCCTTGTTCAGATGGAAGGTTTAGAAGAGATCAGCCCACACTCTACGCGTGATATGGTATCTACCTTACGGGTGGTCCAAATGGAAAGCTGAACTTAATATGTCACCAAGAGGTATGTAGGTGTAATATATTTACTGCCTTTTATCGCTTACACTGGAGACACTTTAGACGGTGGTGAGCTGTTTGCGTTTTCGGGGGCCATGCACTAAATTCATGGAGAAGTGGTTGGTTGAATATTCAGGACGCTTTAGCCACGCATATCGCGTCAATGGGAGAAGGAAGGGAGAGTGGAACCCTGGGATAACCCCATACTCTTTCCGAAGAAAGACAAGAGCTCTTTACTGCGACCACACAGACATGGCCGCAGCGGGGCGCGAACCATTGATCCACGTGCCGTTAGACTCCCTGGTGGCCAGAGCACTCAAGGCGAGCGCTCTAGCCCACTGAGCTACCGCGCCCCCGCTCTAACTCCCACGCAGAAATGGTGTATTATCTCTCAATTACTATCCTATGCTTCTGGATCCTCCGTCCCGTAGGTGTCCCCCCTTTCAGACCCTAAAGTAAATCTGTCCCCCCCCCCCCGGGGTCGCAAAAAACTAAGGTTTTAACCCTTGGTCGCAATTTTCTTCAGCCTGCCCCCCCCCCCCCCCCCACCGGTCTTTTTTTATTGTGCTCCCACTTTCAAGGATTCCGGCACACGCACCTGCTGATGACATGCGGCAAAGCCCGCCTTGTCTGCGAATAATGAGGGAACGACAGTGACGGATCCAGGATGGGGAACAGGGGGCACCCCCCCCCCCCCGGCCCCACCCCACTTGTTTTTCTGGAAAATAGGCGATAAAAAGGCGCATGTTTGTTATATGGCCTTATGTTTCATCCTGGTCTTATGTGTCCCCCATGGGCGCTAATCCCAATCCCTCACAGCTATTCGCCAATCCCTGACCCCTAATACCTAACCGATGACCCCTAATCCCAATCCCTGACCCCTAATACCTACCCAATGACCCCTAATCCCTAATTCAATACCCCTAATCCCCAATTCCTCACAGCTAATCCCCAATCCCTGACCCCTGTTACCTCTCCGATGACCCCTAATGCCCAATCTCTGACCCCTATTACCTATCCGATGACCGCTAATGCTCAATCTCTGACCCCTATTACCTAACCGATGACCCCTAAAGCCCAATCTCTGACCCCTAACCCCTTAATCCCTCAGCCTAACAATAAGCTGGGGAGTGATACGGCAATGAGGGACACTTAAGACCCGGATCTTTCCTCTGAATATTGCATCAATGTCTCACAATGTCAAATAAAAGGTTGTGCCATCCGCCCCCCCCCCCCCCCACACACACACCATGATCAAAATGTTGGATCCGCCGCTGAGAAATATGCATCAGTTAACAATATAATGTCCTTCATGCAACACATGGACGCGCGAGAAAGGTGCTTTCGACCCGAGCATCGTTTAAACTATTTTTACCTCGACCGCGTCAGCACCGATTAATCTCGCTGTGCACGGAATACATAGGCCTACAGCGAATCTGAAAAATTACACGTCCCTGTGGTGTACATATTGACACTGTCGTGAGGGTATGCGGTTGGCTACCCCGGGTTCCAATGGCATACTTTACATGCGTAAAGCCAATAGGTATTAACTCCCCAAAGGGTCAGTAACCATGATGTGGAATGGTATAAAGAACAAGCCTGACCTAGATAACAGAGAACTTTAGGAGGGACGTTTGACATCAACGACATTAATGGAGCATAAAGGGGGGGGGGGGCAACTAACTAACTATAAACGCTGACGTAGTAGTGCTCGTGTTGGGGTTGAGTTTAGGGCATGGGCGTTTCCAGGTGGGGCAAAGGGAGTACGTGCCCGCCCCCCCCTTTCCAGACCCTAAAGTATATAGTGTGCCCCCCCCCCTCGCGGTCGTCCAAAAAAATGGACCCCTTGCCCCTTGAATTTCTTCCGTGTGCCCCCCCACCCCCCTCCCAGCCGTCAATGTTTTTTTTACTGTGCCCCCCCTTTCAAGGATTCCTGCACACGCCCCTGGAGGGGGATTGCAAGAGAAATTATCCAGACTTTGTTGGTGTTTTAGGTGTTCTAGGTGTTTTAGGCCGCTGTGACGGGCTGAAGGGAGCCGAGAAGCACATCGGGACAATGAACTGTTGCTGGATGACACATGCCCCCAGTTGTAAACAAAAGGACTATTCATTTAAGTTGAGCTATAATCGTCCACTTCTCCACTAGAAACAACGCAAACACAATTTAAATAACAAATGTAACAAGATAGGACCAACGGATAATGTTATTTTGTTTATGGGGACTTTAACGCGTTCTTATGTTTGTGATATGGAATCAGTAATATCAAGTCGAGGAATTGGTGTGAGACTTCAATGGATAATGCCTGAAGTGCATGCTATAAGTAACCCGCAATAGGCCTGCATGCGACAATCATGCAGATCGGCATGTTATATGAACGGGGAGAAGGACACGTACCCGGTAAGCAGCTCCATTGTAATCCATTTTCAACACAAGAAAGTTTGATTAATCCGCCTTAACTTTGTCTCCCGAAGTGCGTGTCAATTGTTATTCCTCATTTCCGCGTATCAATACATCGTCTGAAAGGCAGTAAGATCCGATAAAATGATGGGGACTTCAATGCAGTTTAGGAATAGGACTGTGCGAAGCCAGTGACAATGGAAGTGGACCTGTGCAGAGGGTGTCTCTCGCTAGTGTGAGACGGTAAAAGAGATCAGCTCCACGAGGGTTGTGGTAAACGATCGAGAATCATTGGCTCCCTGTTTTTAGGGCCGATGTGCTTCGTGGATGGTATCCCCCCGGCGAACGCGCGAATTCAGAGCGTTCAGGTCCGTGACGTCGACTTGGGCCCCGCCTTGACCCCCCCCCCACCCCACCCTCCTCGCGGCACCCTACCCCAATACATACACAGCCCCATGCACGCCCCGGCTCTGTCTCTCTCACTCTCTACACCATCATAGCCTCACAACTCTGAACTACCCCACCCCCACCCCACACTCACCCTTCATATCTTCATGCACCCCCCCCCCCCCTCTCACCCGTTACCCCCCAGCTTTATGCGCTGGCTCACCCACACACCCTCCCCGTCAGCAAAGCCTGGCTCCACCCGGTCGTCGCTTTCACCCTCGCACCACCTCTCAACTCTCTCAACCGTGTCAAACCAGCCCAATTGTTGCCATAAAGGGTATGGTTTCAGCATACCAACCAACGGAGGTGGAGGAGGGGAGGGGAGGGGGTTGAGCTGCGGACACCCTAGGTGGGTGGGGCTCGACCCTCTACACGTCAACGCACCCTAGTACCAGAGTAAAACAACCACACGTGGGTATAAGGATATTGGGTGACTCACGCATGCGCGCGGTCGGTTTGCTTGGGTTTTCGCCAGAAGGAGTGGCGCAACACAAGAGATGCAGTCAACTCTTTTGGGCAATAACGTCCTTGACCATTTATTTACAGCCCACCACTCTAGACTATGCTTTTTTGGATGACGTAGGCCCTAAAGACAGGCGCATTTCTTTGGGCCAGGACCGGTAGGCCGCTCAAAGATTCACACCGGTCATATCCGGCTAATTTAAGGGCAATGGAACCAGCAAAGGCAGTCACTCAAGATGATCAATCAGCAGCCATCTTCTTCCGAATGTCCCCGTGCTGACTTGAACGGGGCACATCGGCATACCGAATAAATGCGTGCGCACCCGACCCGGATAAAAGAAGTGTCTTGCGGTAAACCGAAGCGTAATATGCGTATTCGGTCCACCTCACAGAGTATCGGCACTTACCACATGGCGCCCTCTCGCGGCAGAGGGAGCTCTCGTTACTCACATAGCTTACTCTGGCCACCTGAAAGCCTAACGGCACATGGATCGGTTATTCTCGCCCCGCTGTGGAGTGAGTGTGAGTGTGGAGTGTCTAATAAGTCACAATGTCTCTTGAAACGCCCGTGGCATAGAAAAACAAACACAAGTAGCTTGGAGGTGCGGCTTCGCCTCCGACAGCTTGAAGTTTATTTATTAGCGAAAGACATGTCTGTATTGTATCTAATAATCACCTGAGAGCTTGGAGCTCTTCCGGTGGAGATTGGTTGATCAGTTGGGTTGGGAAGGACACTTTCATCGTCGATAGGGCTGAGCCAGGACCCCGGGGGTATCCCCCTACTCCACTCTGCCTCACGTAACCGCCAATCTTACGGTTGACCTCAACGTTGCTGGGGTCATGAACGGGCTTAGAGGGCGACAATTCAAGAGTTTTAGGGAATACAATATTTCCAGTTAACCCTGCGTAAAAGTTCAAAGCGCTTTACTCCTTTGACCTCCATTGAGACCTCAAACACATAATTCGAAAGTAACATGGCTACTAATTAATCAAAGTCGGTTCAATTCGTCCGGTACGGTACCAGTAGCGCAGAACACATTAAAAGCTAAATATTGGTGTATTTTCGCCACACTGCGAATACATCTTCCATTAGATTCACCAGGTACGCGCAATCCCACACTGAGAGCCTAGCGGCATGTGGATCGGTGGTTCGAAAGCCTGTGCGTCACGCATACCGCTCATTGTGAGGCTTGGCTTTAGTCAATATTTGTTCATCTCTGACTGACCGTCAATAGGTATTAGGTATGTGATACACCTGGGTCTGGAGGGAACATAAAACGTATTCTGTGCCAGTACCTCCCCCCGCCCCCCCGCGCCCACCAGCCTCCTGGCCCCTATAGTGTATCATTGAGGCGAAGAACAATTTGGCTTTCTATTAGACACACTGTAATATCGCTATCCGTGTTCATGTCGAAAAGATTCTGCAGGTGGACAAAGATTCTTATGTATTTTTTTGCGCTGAGAAGGCGTGAGCAGGACAACAGAGTAAAGCCCTGTCCAGACGCCACGATGTTACCTATAAGTCACGCCTATGCGTCATGACCTACAGGAAAGCTCACCGTCTGGAGAGGCGCTGGGACAAACCCATGGGCAATTTTATCAGCGATAGGTCTTGTCAGGTGGTAGATATGCATTTCGTGCAATCGTTGTTTCATTTGACACGTTGCATGCATATGCAAGGGATTGTTGGTCGTCACCAAATTGCATGCAGTATATCATTACTGAGACTAGGTCTGGTGGGGTGAGGGGCCTTCAGGAGTGGTGGGACTTACTCAGTGTCCTATTGGAGGTAGCGCGTTCGCCTATGGTCGAATGAGTCAGCCCAATCGGCCGGTGCGTCGCTCGAACCTCATCTGTGCAAATGTCTGCTTTTGCGTAAGATAAAGTTCACCAAGCGTATGTTGTTCATCGTTTAAACACCTCTCTATTTGAACACTTCCCATCGTCGAGATATCACCTACAACGGTTAAAGTCTCCTATCTACTAGTTAAAGCACGAGCTGGGGTGCATTGGACAAAATAAAGCAGGAGACGCGACAGCGTCGAGTGCTTTATTTGGGGAATGCACGCCAGAGAGTTCTCTAACGTACGTATACAATTTTTGTAACATTCGTAACAAGGCATGTGGCGAATGCACTCCAGCTCGTTCTTTACCTAATACATAAAAGCTTAATATCAATTAGCAAATCGACGCCGTTGGGTTTTCCCTCTATTTGGATGCGGCAGTGAGTAATCTTGTTCAGCAAACCTGCCTGCGTCTAACATAATTTATGAAGTGTTTGCCACTTTTGGTCCTAGCCCATATACAATGCTGTAGAACAGTTACATTGCGATGGTGCATGGTAGTTACATGCGTTGGGCACGCCGTGCCTCCCCATGTTTTTCCAGGCTGGTTGTCGAGAAGTCTCAAAACAGTCCTGTCCCTTTCAAATTATTAGTGAGTATTTATAATATCCAAAACTGAAACTGTACCAATAGAGCCGTGACCATCGTTGCGGCTTAATATTCATTGATTTCGAATTAAAATGTTTTCCCTGGTATTACGCAGTCAGGCCAAGCTTGCTGTCGCCTTCTCTGTCTGACAAGAAGTCTCGTGGTTCTTGTTGCAAGTTTAACCCTAATGATTTTAGAAATGAGTAATTTAGAAGAAAAAATCCGGTGTTCACTGCTTGGTATTTGGTGTGTGATGTGGACCGCGGCTCTCTATCACGTGCGACGTAAATCCGATGTAAATAAAGCGCGCAGTTTCATGTTGAAATTGGATAAAGGGCTAATTTCTTACCCGTCTGAGGGCGCAGCTGCACGGTCAGACGGGTCTAAACGGCCCGGCGCAATAACAAATGGCTGCTCCATTCAACGATGCCTGCATGGTGAACGAAAGATATTAAAAAATAGTTAAAAATATGGCTGTTGTGGTCTGGCTGTTACTGACTGCACTGGATTGTTATCATACTATGTGGTTTCGGCATATTCCACGATTTAATCAGCAGTTAACAGTAGATTGCATAATCACAATGCTGGTATGATAACACTTTGTTCACGTAAATATCTACGGGGCAAAACAAAGTTGAACAGTTAAGACAACGATTCTGTCCTTCCAAGCGAATACAAAGAGCTAAATAGAGTCTTGATTCTCTAAAACCATCATTCATCGGTTATTGGGGTGAATATATACCCAGCTGTTTTACCCAAATTGCATGTTCACAAGTAACACACTTATTACGAGGGTTTATGTACTAAACCAATATTAAACAACAGGTTTAGTTGTCACGTGAACTGACCTTGCAATGTATTTTGCTTTGGAGAGCCCTTGATGACGGTGATATGAGTTTTATCTGGTTCATCATGACCATGCATCATGCATGGCAGACGGTGTGGATGCTTGGTTTGTCATGGCCATAAGAGGGCATGACAGACGATGTGAATGCTTGGTTTGTCATGGCCGTGAGAGTGCATGGCAGACGGTGTGGATGCTTGGTTTGTCATGGCCATAAGAGGGCATGACAGACGATGTGAATGCTTGGTTTGTCATGGCCGTGAGAGTGCTTGGCAGACGATGTGAATGCTTGGTTTGTCATGGCCGTGAGAGTGCATGGCAGACGGTGTGGATGCTTGGTTTGTCATAGCTGTGGGAGAGCGTGGCAGACGATGTGAATGCTTGGTTTGTCATGGCCATAAGAGGGCATGACAGACGATGTGAATGCTTGGTTTGTCATGGCCGTGAGAGTGCTTGGCAGACGATGTGAATGCTTGGTTTGTCATGGCCGTGAGAGTGCATGGCAGACGGTGTGGATGCTTGGTTTGTCATAGCTGTGGGAGAGCGTGGCAGACGATGTGAATGCTTGGTTTGTCATGGCCATAAGAGGGCATGACAGACGATGTGAGTGCTTGGTTTGTCATGGCCGTGAGAGTGCATGGCAGACGATGTGAATGCTTGGTTTGTCATGGCCGTGAGAGTGCATGGCAGACGGTGTGGATGCTTGGTTTGTCATGGCTGTGGGAGAGCGTGGCAGACGGTGTGGATGCTTTGTTTGTCATGGCCAAAAGAGGGCATGACAGACGATGTGAATGCTTGGTTTGTCATGGCCGTGAGAGTGCATGGCAGACGGTGTGGATGCTTTGTTTGTCATGGCCATAAGAGGGCATGATAGAAGATGTGAATGCTTGGTTTGTCATGGCCGTGAGAGTGCATGGCAGACGGTGTGGATGCTTGGTTTGTCATGGCTATGAGAGAGCATGGTAGACGGTGTGGATGCTTTGTTTGTCATGGTTATGAGAGAGCATGGCAGACGATGTGGATGCTTTGTTTGTCATGGCCAAAAGAGGGCATGACAGACGATGTGAATGCTTGGTTTGTCATGGCCGTGAGAGTGCATGGCAGACGGTGTGGATGCTTTGTTTGTCATGGCCGTGGGAGAGCATGGCAGACGGTGTGGATGCTTTGTTTGTCATGGCCATAAGAGGGCATTACAGGCGATGTGAATGCTTGGTTTGTCATGGCCGTGAGAGTGCATGGCAGACGGTGTGGATGCTTGGTTTGTCATGGCTGTGGGAGAGCATGGCAGACGGTGTGGATGCTTTGTTTGTCATGGCCATAAGAGGGCATGATAGACGATGTGAATGCTTGGTTTGTCATGGCCGTGAGAGTGCATGGCAGACGGTGTGGATGCTTGGTTTGTCATGGCTGTGGGAGAGCATGGCAGACGGTGTGGATGCTTTGTTTGTCATGGCCATAAGAGGGCATGATAGACGATGTGAATGCTTGGTTTGTCATGGCCGTGAGAGTGCATGGCAGACGGTGTGAATGCTTTGTTTGTCATGGCCATAAGAGGGCATGACAGACGATGTGAGTGCTTGATTTGTCATGGCCGTGAGAGTGCATGGCAGACGGTGTGGATGCTTGGTTTGTCATGGCCGTGAGAGTGCATGGCAGACGGTGTGGATGCTTTGTTTGTCATGGTCATAAGAGGGCATGATAGACGATGTGAATGTTTTTTTTTCATGGCCGTGAGAGTGCATGGCAGACGATGTGGATGCTTTGTTTGTCATGGCCATAAGAGGGCATGACAGACGATGTGAATGCTTGGTTTGTCATGGCCGTGAGAGTGCATGGCAGACGATGTGGATGTTTTGTTTGTCATGGCCATAAGAGGACATGACAGACGATGTGAATGCTTGGCTTGTCATGGCCGTGAGAGTGCATGGCAGACGATGTGAATGCTTGGTTCGTCATGGCCGTGAGAGAGCATGGCAGACGGTGTGGATGCTTAGTTTGTCATGGCCATAAGAGGGCATGATCAACTTACACTACGACATAAAATCCAACGTAAGCCTACTTGAGTTGGTTGGCTAGTTTTGAGCTTCAAGTAATTCAATTATTTTTTTCTAGCGAGCCAACATTGCCATTGGTATACCGTCGGCCCAACAACATAAGGCCGCCAATTGACCGACGCATTTGACCACTAAACGTAAATAATAAATGAATAGATCTACACATTTTAGACTTAACATAACATTTTTAAAACAATACACTAGATCAATCAGATTCTTGATGACACCCTCCAAGCATGCCCGCAACAAATGGGAATAGTTCGATGTTACCAATGGCCTAGAGCGCCTCCCCTCTCCTCCACCCCCATCCTCCCTCTGCCAGCAGCTCAATAACAACCACAAGCATTCTCATTGGCCTAGAGCGCCTCCCACCCCTCTCCACCCCGCCCCCCCCTCTCCCCACCCGTCTGAGCGTGCAGGTAAGGTCATAGCCTATGTTGTGAAATTGTGGTTTTACAGACTCTCAGAGATGTAAAACATATATGCATCATAATTTGAGATACTTGTAGTCTTGATTCTAAGATGTAAAAAATCTAAGATGGCGCATTTATGTATACTGCTTTAAAATGATGTATGATGTGAGTGTGTGCTCTTTGGGGAGATTAAAGTAGAAGAATGTTGTATCTGGCCGCTTCGCTGTTGGCGACATAGCATGGTGGGAGGATGGCTGCCCAGACTTGATCGCTATGATTTCGTTAAGAGTAAGCCCCGCCATGGCGGATCAGCGTGCAGCTATGTCTTATATAGGGGTCTGAAAGGGAAACAGTGTCCAGTGTCGATGCTGCTTATTTCTTAGCGTCGAATGTCGTTTTATGCTCAGTTTATTGGGTTTTTGTTTTTCTAAAATGCCAATATCTGTGTCGATGCCGCTTTACCAGATCCTCAGTGTCGGAATTTGGGGTTCAATGTCGCATGTAGATTTTTCAAATATGCCTATCGGGTACCCTCCATTTAAAAAAACACAGTAATTTCTAGGGGATGCACGTTACCAGCTGCTTGGACAGGCAGGCTGGTTCCCAGCGAAGGATTCATCATGCCGCAGCAACACGGAATCGCATGCAGATACAGCTTTACTATGTGCAGCCAAGTCATCTCAGTACCCACCTATTGGGATGCCCGGTGGGGTGGGTGGGGGGGGGGGGGTAGGGGGTTCCGCCGGTGCCTTGATGCCTGAGAGAGCGGATATTTGTGATGAAAAACATACCCCTATAGAGCGGATATTTAAAAAAATGCGACCTGGGGGGTGGGGGGGGGGGGGGCGAAGAGTCGGGGGCTCTGCTGAAAATATGCGTTCATAAAGCGAATTGCCGCGAAAAATGTCTCTTCCGAGCGGATTTTGGCGGCAAAATCACGACCGGGTGGAATTTGGCGGTAAAACGCCCCGACAGAGCAGATTTTTGGCGGTGAAAGAAGTGGGGCTTTACCGCGACCTCCCCAAACCCAGCAATGTATTAAGTGGTCCTCCCGGGCTGATCTCACAAGAGACCCTGCACGACAGTGGTGATCTAGTTTGCATTCATTATCAGTAACATCACCTGCATAACATATAACTGTTACATGACCTGCCGACTAGAGAAAGATTGACATGGGGTCAAAAGTTTACATGGGGTCAATGGTTGACATGGGGTCAACGGTTGACATGGGGTCAACGGTTGACATGTGGTCAAAGGTTGGCATGGGGTCAAAAGTCTTGGCACGGCCGTGTTGTTTTTACATCTTGACAGCATGGTTACTGCTTTTTCAGAATATGTGATCAAAATGCGTCCAAAGACCCGCTCAATGCTACTAGTACTTGTACAAGAGGTGTACGCTCATCTAAGGGCACTGACACACCACCGCCATAGGCCTCACTTAAAATGTAATCATTGCGGCGCGAAAGCGAGGCTAGCAGGGTAAACGTTGTAAACAAACCCACGTGCGCTCCAGCGATGGTTGCCCGGGGCGAGTGTGAATAAAAAGGACCCCTGGTCAGGGACACGGAGGTATTCCTCAGGTATGCGGCGTGAAATCCGTCTACGTTCTAGTTCACGAACCAGACTCAACAAAAAGGCTCAGATGGGAGTGACGTCACAGGTTGACTATCAAGCGTGCATGTCTAACGACATTGTTATCTCACGAAATCGAGATTTAATGGCGTAAGACTCAGGACATAAAACGGGGGTTTTCATGGCATAAAAGTTTTAGTTATACGGCAAGCGAAATGTGTCATTTGTTCTTAAAAAACTATTTCCATGGATTATGACACAATTCGCTTGTCATAAGCACTGTACGAGCGATTGTTGGGTTGAGTCATCGTATCTTTAAATAGTTCATCCCCCTGACCCATACTCCCCCCTTCCACATACCCCCCTCCCTTACCCCCCTCCCTTACCCCCCTCCCTTAACCCCCACCCCCAGCTCCCTACTCCCCCTGTTTGCAGACTCCTCCAACACATCGCCACCTCCTCCTGTTTGTCTTCCCTAAACGAAGTTAACATCTGAGCTAAGCACAATCGTGGCACGAACACTTTAAGCTATAGTCCTTCTGCCGCACGTCAAATTTAACCATCAGAATTATCTTTCATGAGCGATAATTGAAAATGAATATAATAGAAGATATTCGCAGTTTGGCACCAAGTACATCACTGTTTAGCATTTACTGGGGGACTGGTACCGGACCGGACATATTCATTCGACTTTGATTAAGTAGAGGCCACATTTCTTTCGAAGTATGTTAGAGTTCGATCGAGGTCAAAGGGGTTAAGCGCTTTGTACTTTCACCTCGTGTTATTTAGAAATATGTTTTCCGCTTAACGCTTCCATTGTGATCGTACGACAACGGAATGTCTATATTTCTGAAATCCCGCTTCAAAAATACAAATTTCAACCTAAACAGCGAGGTTGAGGCCAACCGTGATGTTAGCGGTTATGTGGGGCAGAGGTGATGTGAGGAACGAGCTCTCTCTATTGGCAGAGTGACTCTAAGATAGCGACAGGGACCCTTGCAAGACGACGTTTCTGACCAAAGCTTGAATGACCCTTTTCTTTATTACACGAAATCTATTCGCAATTATTTACTGTTGGTAAGCATTATAAAATAAGGTAGTAATGCCGTCACCCTCTCCGCTCTCACTCACACACCATAACGCCTTCATTCTCCCTGCAATCAAAGGCTCTATCACCATTTACAGGCCCCTGAGAGCGTTGATACATCTTGCGAGATCTGTTGAAACAATTTTCAAACAACCCGGAAAGGGAGATTATAACCAGATCCTGAGTCTGCTTCCGTTTGTCTATTTCGCGACCAGTTTCCATTCTGTGGCAACACTAATCGGGTAAAATATCTCGCTCACCGCCGTATATCATTTTGCTTGCATCTAGTAGGCTACATGACGTCATATTTAAATATCCATGTAGAATCCTGAAATATCGTGCTTAATGGCCTGTAGCGCATATTACATTTTGTTACAAGTGGCTGTTATGGACGTCTTCGACCAACCACGCCTCATATTTGCTCTTATCTACATTTTTATTTCCGTTCGCATTGGGTCTTTATGCGCCCAGCCCCTCGGCCACGTACACCCTTCGCCACCGCACTGCCGCTTCACCTATATCAGACACGGCACATATAGTTTACCGCCAACCTGTTAAGATAAAACGTTGGGGTCCCACATCCATCAATTGCCCCCCCCCACCCAAACCTCGACCCACACACAACCACCCTCCCCCCCCCCCCCTGTACCAGACAGGGCCGGTATATCTTGACCGTGACCGGTCTATATAATGCTCTGTGTCTACGAACCATACAGGCGATGGCTTTATACATGAATAATATATAAGTTATCAAGGGCGACTCCCTCCCCCCCGTACCCGCCCCCCTTGGAACCCTAATATGCTGTTAAAGTGGAGATCCATTGGAAATATACACTGTTAAAGTGAAAGTCCGAAAGCTAGGATACACTGCTTTAGTCGATATCCGTTGGAAAGTTACACTGTTAAAATCGATATACGTAACTATCATGCACTCGCAAGTGTCCGACAACTTGAACATTGGACCCAAATTTTAGTGGTAGTAGGCCTCCATGTAGTCTACAGATTCTTTTCTATTAACATAGGCGATGACGTCATCCATAATATGACACTGCACCTGCCCCCAACGCCTTCCCCTATTTCCTCCCCCCCCCCCCATCCTCAACCCTAGTTCTTGCCTCCCACTCCGCCTTGCCTCCCATCTCCACCCTCCCCCCCTCTCCATTACGTCTTGCCCCCCCCCCCCACATCCTCCCCACCCCCCCATCCGTCTTGCCCCCACCCCCCAGCCTCCCCACCCCCGATCCGCCTTCCCTCCACCTCCTCCCTCCCCCCTCCCCCCCTCCCCTTTCCTTCGCCTTGGCCCCGCCCACCGCCGTTGCCCCGGCTAAACAAACATCATCAGTTTGGGTTTGTGTCAACACGGCGTCACGGTACGGTCACCCCTCAAGGTCAGGGAGACGCTGTTTGTCACGTACGCCGTAGATAGCAGACATACGTCTTTGACCTTGAATCAAGGGAGCGGTTTGGTGTAGAGAGGTTCTTTATGTCAATTTTTTTCGGTTTTCATTTTACACTGGTGTGCTTTCGTACTCAAACACATTTATTTGGCACGGACCGTGAAATCCTGGTTTTAACATCGACAGAGAGAGGCAAGTTGGGCAGACAGGCTGGGAGACAAAGGACATAATGTAGTACCAATTAAAAATTCATTGGATCGGGCACTCAGCTATAACGACGACGCAGACAATGGGTGTATTTCTTTGGTAGTCCGGGTATAACCCCAAGATAAATCGAGTACAAACATGACGCAGGACTTGGGCCACTTGAGTCAAGTCGCTTGGAACAAAAACCATGCATTCAAACTAGATCACAACAAAGCGGCAAACACGATGAGAGACATAAGCACACTGGTTGTCCCAACACGCCCCCACCCCTCCCCGAAACGATGTCAAAACGGTTATATAGTCAGACGACCATTTACGCACCAAATCGACTGACCGACAAGAGGGTTAATACAAGATATTTCGAGTTAAAATAACTACATGCATTACATTTATTTGGCAAATAGACACTGCCTTTTATTGTTCACCTGTTTATAGCACACATAACTAATAAAGTTCCGCACATTACACGCCAGTTGTGTGACACACCCAAAAGACCTAGTGGGGTTTGGGGTGTATCTTCGTGAGAGAAGGGGGGATCTAGAAGAAGGGGGATCTGGAAGGAAAGTTCCAGTGTCCAGTGTAGATTTTTCAAAAATGTCGATATCGAACGTCGATTTTTCACGACATTCCCTGTCGCTTTTTTGCAAAACTCAGTTACGTTTTCTTTCAAAAATGTCGAGAACGAATGTCGACTTTTTACGACATTCCCTGTCGCTTTTTGGCGAAGCTCAGTTACTTTTTCTTTCAAAAATATCGATATCGAATGTCGATTTTTCACGACATTCCCTGTCGCTTTTTGGCAAAGCTCCGTTACGTTTTTTTTTTTTAAATGTCGATATCGAATGTTGAGTTTTCAAACATGCTTGTGTTGCGTGTGGCCATATATCCCTTTCAGACCCTTAGAAGGCGTTAGATTGCACAGGCCAAAATTTCTTCTTAACGCAAACTATCCACAATAGGTGGTTAAAATTAAAAATAAGAAAGTGCCACAATCATTTGAACTTACTAAAGAAATCTACGCTAGGAAATCAGTAGTATGTATATTGTTTTATATTTTGTTTAGTAGTAGCATTAGTAGTATGTATATTATACAAACTTAAGGTTTACACACGTAGCAATCGATACGATAATCAATCACTATTTCACGCTTGATATTTCCTAATTCACACTTTACACTGGATTCCGGATTTGCTACATCCAGGGACCCCAGACGTCTCCGGGATTCTTCGGCAACCCGCTCTTGTTTTTCGATTCCGGGATCGGGGCGACCGCCGTGGAGTCGTAGTGGGCGAGTCTGTGGAGCAACCTCTTGACCACCAGAGGTCGCTCCTCGGACAGGTCGTACCGCTCGTCCGGATCCTCCTCCACGTTGAACAGCCACACATTCTTCCCGGGATCCTCGACCACCGGGGTGCCATTCAAGAATGTCCGCATGGCGTGCGGTAGAACCCATTCGCTGGGACCTGGGTGGGTGGGTGCGCGGTGGTGGTGGTGGTGGTGGTGATGGTGGTGGGAGGGGAGTGGTGGAGGAGGTAGGGGGGCGGAGGAGGAGGATGAGGGAGGGTGTGTGTGTGGTGGCGGTGGCGGTGATGGTGGGAGGAGAGTGGGGGAGGAGGGAGGGTGGGTGCGGGGAGAGGGGGTCGGGGTAGAGGTGGTGGAAGGGGGGGGAGGAGGGAGGGGGATTCGGGGAGAGGTGGTCGGGTGTCGGGGTAGAGGTGGGGTAATGGGGAGGTGAATGAGAGTAGGATAGAAGATAAACGGTAGGGAACACTTATTCGCCAATCGACATCGTTCTCCTTTACAAAACATGGTATTCATTAATGTAGAATGTATTAATGTTTCCGAATTAGCCACAAAACATATAGTTTATAGTTTATAGTTAACCGTGAACCCTATATGGTGTCAGATTTGTTTGATTTATGAAGGACCGAATCTCCCGGGGTAGCTCCGTACTCCTTTTGCAGAATGACATCAGGTCCTTATCGTGCAGAAACATACACTTTAGCACAGGTGGAGTTGGAACCACGCACCGGCCGTTTGGGTTGGCCTACCAGGAGACAATCGACAATAGCCAATCGCGTCATCCGGTCTATGCACGGTATCAAAAATCTATTTCTGGACATCAGCAAGAAATGATTTGTGTTGATATGAAGAAACGATTATTGCTGATATGAAGAAATGAATTTTGTTGATATCAAGAATAAACCAAGAATAAATGTGTGGATGGCGGGCCATAGCGAAGGGTTACCTGAGTCGCCAGTGATGAGTTTCCACTCGTCCACCCTGATGGCCGCTCTCAGACGGTTGTCGAAGGGACTGGCGCTCAGCCTGCCGCCTTTGGTCTCGTGGAGGTGATTGATGTTGTGCAGGATCTCCCGCCGAGGACTCGGTGCCCCCTTGCTGTCCACAAAACAAACACGTGTGGCTTAGGCAATGTTTAACTTATGAAAGTCATATAACGCGACACTGGCGAGGGTAAATAAAGAGATGAGCCATATCTGTTGGAATAGAGTTGTGTGTTGTAATGTTGGATTCGCCACCAACTGGGCAACGGGCGGGAGGGGGGATAAACATGTATGAAGACGGGTCAAAGCGAGACATTTAAATCTATAACCATAATTCTTTTGTGCGTGACGTCATGCGTCATTGTCATTGTAACTATGGCCACGATTGTCTATTGAAAGGGCTGAAGGGCGGTTTGGGTGAGATTACAAGATTTTCGCGGCCTTCAGATTTAAGTTACACGACCATCAACTCGAAATAATTCACTTTCCCGTGAATTCTTATATATTCCCTATGTATCGAAACCGATGAAACGTATTGACCTAATGGTATCCCACATGTCGTATCCATCCAGATTCATGCCGCTGACGTCACCTCCGGCCAGGCCGACGAGGGTGGGGAACCAGTCTGTCACGTGCATCAAGTGTCGGCTGGTGACCCCAGCTCTGGGCAGGACGGGACCGCTGACGAATCCTACGACTCTAATGCCACCTTCCCAGAGAGTGTTTTTACCGCCGCGTAGTGGCCAGTTGCTGCCATGCGATCGCATCTGTCCCCCGTTATCTGAAACATGCCAGGGGCTGATCCAGGACTTTGACAAGGAAAGGAAAAAGCGCGACGGAAGGGTGGGGAGGGGGGGGGGGGGGTGAAAAACGGCATTCTTTCTGGGGGGGAGGCACACGCTTCAGATGGCCTAAAGTTTGCATTTAATAGCGGCGTTGTTCCGAAAAAAAGACTCCGGACTCACTGGATCCCCCCCTCCCCCACCCCCCCCCCTGCATACTGATACATTCGTGTTGGTATTATTTTTATGTTTAAGTTACTCATGCAGCTATGCTTTACCTCGGCAAATTCAAACATGTTTCGTCTACGTATAAATGATATGATATATCCACACGAACATCAACTCAATTTAATTAATGCTGCATGAAATAGCGCACAAACCGTGACAATGCCTCTCATATACTTACCAGATGAAAAGGCGATCAGAGTGTCTTCCCACATGTTGTTTTCCTTCAGCGTCTGAATGACATCTCCGACAGCAGAATCCATTGCTAGGGCCATGGCTGGTTATCAGAGAAAGCAATTAGGATGACAGAATAAACAATGTTAAAAAGCCTAGGTTGCACAAGCGATCATGTTTAAACCGTTAAGAAACATATTAACGCCATTGGTAGGGGTCTGGAAGGGCGGGGGCGGGGGGGGCGGGGGTTAGCGTCAAGTGTCGATTTTTCAATGTTCTCCGTGTCGTATGTCAATTTTTCACGAAGTTCAGTGTCGCCTTCTCGCTAAATTCAGTGCCGCTTTCTTCAAAAATATGTGTCGATGTCGCTTTTTCGGATCCTAAGTGTCAGAATTTGGGGGCCAATGCTGAATGCCGATTTTTCAATATGCTTGTGTCTCGTGTCGCCATTTACCCCTTCCAGACCTCTATTTGCAACACTGTTGAAGAACCGTCGAACATATGACCAGAAGAATTGACACTGTTAATGACAAAATTAATGCCCGCAAAACTTACCTGCGAAGGTCCTGCGTTCTTCATCTGCTATATGTGGAAGCTGTTCGTAGTACTCCTGGGGAACTTCTAGCGGCCCGTGCACGGCTTGGAAGGGTAGGTATATAAACAGTGGCTGTGGAAAAACGAGAAACAAATATACATTGGGAGAGCAAAAATACGTCTTTCTGCCTTTACGGGAATGTCTATCATTCTGTAAACCATGCTTATGCACAGAATATTTAATTACAAAAACAAGCAGATGAACCTTATGCAACAGTGTGTAGAACTCATATGTATTTATAATTGTCTGAAATATCTGATCAGAGTGTCGGAAACTGAATTTGAAGTCAGATATTTGTAATTTGGTAATTAATCTCTTTGGTCAAAGATATGGGTCATTCGTCGCATAGTTACCGACGTGGCCACATTGCGAATGAGAACGCACGGTAAACCTGGCAACCGCTTGGCTATGCACAAACCAAAAATTAATACTGGTTCATTTCCTATACCCTTTAATGCGAAATATACAGCGCGAAGGCGCAAAATCTCCAAGATACAAACCCATGATGCATATCGTGACAGTCTCTTCAGATCTAGTCGTTGACACGTTGTTTTGTTTTCAAAGTCAAAGTGACTTGGTTTGGGTTGGGTATGGTACTGTTGCAACTGTTCCATCTGTATACTGTCATTCTAATCAAATAACTTCTTTAATTTTATAAGTTGAAGTATAATATTGCAATAATAGTGCCATATGTTACCAGGTGGGAATGTGTTAAAGGAAGGGCATGGTGATTCGTACCTTATCGGGAGTATTGGTGGCGTGCTCTCGAATCACTTGGACGGTTCTATCTCGGAAGAGGTGAGTCGAGTATTGCCCGCCCTTTTCGGTCACTGGCTTCATGTTGTAGTGGAAATCCACATGGCATAACTCTAGCTTCTTTTGACACGTTTTGACGAACACATGGTCGTAGTAACCTTGTTGGGCCAGTAAAAAACCTGCGAAAGAAGGACGGTATTTATGTGGGCTTGTCGTGTGTTGGAATACACAGGACCAAAGCTAGTTTGAAAAGAAAAAACACTGGTTATCCCAGGTTGAAATGAAACAGGCATATATCAACGTCCACCTTGTTCTCTTACCGGAAACGCTAGACCCCGATTGGTTCATATACAATGTAGGACTAAAAACCGTGAGACATATATTTCGATCGTACAATGATGACCGATAATCGACTACCCCCCATAATTGCCTTTTAACGTTGCAAAAAATGTCATTTCCAAGATACTATTTACCTATAGGTCTACATATCACGAGTGAAACACGCCACACACACACATGCACCTGACCGCAACCCAGTCGTTAGTTTAAAGTTCCTAAAATAAGTTTAGATGCTTAGTCAGTCGACACCCCAAAGCTCGTTACCCAGTGTGGTCAGCGACGAAGGCATTACATATGTCAAACAGTTCACTGCTGCAAAATACATTATTTGATCAGGGACGTCTCCTTTTCTTTTCCAAACTATGCCTACAAAACCGCATATGCACGTTCTACAGGTAAATTCATCATATCTGCTGGTCTGTATTTACATGCACATGTACGCCATCACCCGCTCCCATGACGTACTGACACGCGTATTGTCCTTCATCCTGATTGGTTGACAGGAGGCCAAGGGGAATTAAATGTTTGCGCTCACCGAAAGTACACTTATGGACGACAATAGAGGTTTGTTAAGCCTAAAATATTTGTTTTTCTCTGCGAATTCGTAACAAAACTCGTCTTTCTTTTATGAAACGGATCTTTAGACTATATGCTCTCATTGGCACTACCCTTACGGCCGGAATTGGCGTCCCCTTTAACAAATCAATTATTTCAGCTGATTCAATTAAATTTATTGGTAGCTGCTTGTCATCATTTTGTTTTGTCAAAACTAACATTTATCGTACTTATTACGTATTAATTATTGCGATGGCATTATTTAAGATTTAGTGTCATTCTTTGTACTTTTATTACGTGTCTTCAGCTCGATAAATTTTTGTTTTGTCGATTAAGTCGTGTTGGTATATATCAAACCACATGTATCTCCACACTCACCGTAGAAAGAATCAAATCCCCGCCGGGTGGGCATGTGGTCCTTCGTGTAGAAGCCGAGATGCCACTTGCCCACGATGTGAGTGGCGTAACCACTCTTCCTCATCATATCAGCTATCGTGGGGAACTGCAGCGGTATGCCACAGGGACAGAGTGAGGGTAGGTTGTTGGACTGTAAGCCTGTGTGAATCTAATCCAAAGAATAAAACGACCATCAACATGTATGATAAACGTGCGCCTACATAATTTCCACAAGCTAGACTGAGACGCAGTACAATAATGATTTTGATGATCATATAAATTGGTTTCTTTTAGTTGTCGGGATATGAATTATTGAACCACAAGGTAATGTTTTGCTGACCATAGATACGATTGATTTGACCACCATTAAGATTGATTTGATCACCATTGAGATTGATGTGACCACCATTAAGATTGATTTAACCACCATTAAGGTTGATCTGACCACCATTAGATTGATTTGACCACCATTCAAGTTGATTAGGCTACCTTTAAGATTGATTTGGCCACCATTAAGATTGATTTGGTCACCATTAAGACTGATTTGACCACAATTAAGATTGGTTTGGCCACCATTAAGATTGGTTTGTCCACTATTAGGATTGATTTGGCCACCATTAAGATTGATTTAGCCACCATTAAGATTGATTTAACCACCATTAAGGTTGATTTAGCCACCATTAAGAATGATTTGACAACCATTAAGATTGATTTGATCACCATTAAAATTGATTTGACCACCATTAAAATTGATTTGGCCACTATTAAGATTGATTTGACCACCTGCCGATTTGGTGAATAACAAACGTATTCAACTTTATTTTCCATGTGTTCTTGGAAGCCTAGGAAGAAGTTAAACGTGCTTGACCTTACCTGGTATCGCCCGAGCATTAACTGCCCCCTACTGGGAGAACATATCGGCTGGACATAATAATTGTCCAATATGACTCCGGAGCTTGCCAGAGAATCAAAAACAGGCGTCTTGATGTCGGAGCCATGGTAACCAATGTCATTCCACCCAAGATCGTCTGCCAGGATGAATATAATGTTGGGTTGACGTATGGACCGACGTGTGACCAGAGAGCTTTTCTGGAGTAGCAGTAAGATGAACAGCGTAACTAAGATAAGGATCCATGCAAGAAGCGTCCTTCGTTGGTTTAACCCCAGGCATCGACCTGAAACGTGATCAGTGGAAAGAACATATAATTATCCGAGTTCTAAACAAAGATTGTGTTGCATATGCATTCATTCTTTATGCAAAGTTAAAATAACAAACGAGTTTATGTTATGTGTACAGATGGTTAACATTCCCATCACATATTCTTTAAATAAACCATGTTTAAGTCATCTGATGTACATATCAAACAACATTCGAGTATATTTTGATGATGTTTAACAACATTACATTAATGGCGGAAACACCCTACCAACCATCACAATAGTATCTTTCAAGTAAGTATAGATGTACTAGGCTGGAGTCCATATTACTGAATTATAGTGGTCTCACATCAATTTCATTAATCAAAGCGATAAATACCACCATAAACTGAAACGTCATACCTTTGGAAACCAAAGGCGTGGTGTAGCGAACAAATCAAAGTACAAACTCTTCATGTGCATAACTTACATGGAAATTGCATAACTACAGCCTTGTTTCTCAGTCACGTAGACGGCGAAGCTTTTAGGCAGTATTCGAGGAAGCACAGTTCCAGGTATTTCATGTACTATGTGAGGAGATCTTTCTCATCATGTGTTTACCGATACTCAGGCAATACTATTGAATAATTCATGAACTCATCGCTACTATTGGCCTTCAAATCTGTAAATACTAGGTAGTTGATCGATCAAATACCTGTATATTGGATCGATAAACTTGGAACAAATAAATTACATTAGGTTACGAATAGCTCCCACATTTGCCAATACACATACAATCAGATGCATAAGGACCACAATTTTCCGGAAAAAACAGTTGTCGAAGAATACTATATCAGCCGGGATCTGACGCTCTAACAACCGCTCGCATTGGACTGTCCCTCGCTCTTAATTCACCATACCCCATTGTCGATATTTTCTATGAAAACACAGTTTATTTAGATATGTATAAACCAGATTGGAAAAATTAATCGCACGAAAATGGCTCCACTTTAATTCGCTCTGAAAACGCTTATTTCAGCTGCTCGTATACAATGTACTTCCTAAATTAACATCTAGAATGTAGCGGTAAGAGCTCGCAGTCGTCTGTCATATTTGTATGGCCTCGTAAATGCAGCAAATGGATATTAGCCCGCCCGCTATTCTTGCACCCGGTCCTGTCGGTGGTAAATATCATGCGCAAAAATGGTGTAGGTTAATGCGTACCCGCAAGGCTTATGTGTCAGTCATGTTTCAGGCTTACTTACTGTGGCCTTGAAGCACAGCCGGTGGCGTGGCGTGTGCGACCTGCCTCGCCACATTTGCATATTTGGCGATCGACAAGTACAATCTGGCGGCGTTGCATTTACTGACTGTTCACGTGTGACTTAAAGCCCCTTAAGGCTTCTGTGTGACCTGCGGCGCGGTTTTTTTTGTGACCTGCGGCGCGGCTTATGTATGACCTGCGGCGCGGTTTTTGTGTAACCTGCGGCGCGGCTTTTGTGTGACCTGCGGCGCGGGTTCTGTGTGACCTGCGGCGCGGCTTTTGTGTGACCTGTTGCGTAGGTTTTCGTATGACCGGCGGTGCGGATTTTGTGCGAGCGGCGGTGTGGCGTCTTTGTGACCTGCGGCGCGACTTTCGTGTGACCTGCGGTGCGGCGTTTATGTGACCTGCAGCGCGTTTTTGTTTTCAGAAACTGCCTTGAGGGCAAAGCTGACGTGGTCGGCAATGGCTGTCGTTTTTCATGTCGGATGGCGTTACACCACTACCGTGGTAGCGTGGGGCCAATGCATGGACTGGGCGGGGAAGTGCTGTCGGTAAACGAACTGCGAGGGGAGAGGAACCCCGTAAGGGGGGGGGGGGGGGTAGGGGCAATGTTGGAGCGCGGTGGGTATCTGGATAATTTCTGGGAAAACAAACCCCAATGGAGCTGATATTTTTCATTAAAAGTTACTTTTCTTGTCTTTAGAATTAAAATATTAAAACAATGACCCCCTTGATCGGTTATCCACGTGTGAATCAACACACAATATGACTAATGAGAAGTTCTGATGTCATCTTGGGGGAACACAACGGCGTCCATTGAGCGGCTTTGCCAGAGAAAAGTAACCCGGGCGGGCCTGGGCCTGGGGGGCCTGAGGGGGGAGGGGGGGCTCAGATCAGTAACTGGGAAAAAGTTACGGTAAGCATCGTGGGAGACAACTTATCAGATTAGGGACTAGAATTAATTAACTCATTTACAAAACATAGCAGTAGAACAGTAAACATCGCTGTCCTGTGCCTTCCTGTACATGTAAACCGGTGTTTTCATAGGCGTTATTTGAGACACTTGGCTAATGATGAGAGACACACGGCAAGGGGAAGGCAGGGGGGCATGGATGGTGGTGGGCAGAGCTTGCTGTACATCCCGTCACGTTTACATGTTGTTGTAATAGAATCTTTAGAATGGCTGGGAAAGCCAGTCTCCTCGGGCAATTGACAGACACTGAAGTTATAGCTACATATAGTGCATTTATGGCAGGCACAACATAGGGGAGGGGGGAGGGGGGGTGGGGGGGGGTGGGGGGGGGGCAAGGGGTATTTGCGTTCGTCGGGATTGGGCTTTTCATTTCACCGTGAACTGGGAATGAGGAAAATAATTCTTCGTGAACTGGGAATGGGGTATTAGCCGACCCTCGTGATCAAGGATTTTCATTAATCGTGAACTGGAAATTTTAATATTAAATAACCGTTAATCGGGAAATCGTTACTTTAGTACCGTGCATCCGCCCTTCTATTGCTTGCTTTTAATTCATCGTGACCTGGGAATAAAGAAATTTATTCTTCGTGATCTGGGAACACGACGCCGCCTCCTTGCCCCCCCCCCCCCCCCCCCCCCCCAACAGAACTAACAGTATAAGCATTACATTGGTATCCTCGACAGCCACGTGTAGGCCTATATATAGTTGTTACCGCTGAGGCTATATTAGCCATTCGGTTTACCGTACCTCCAGGGTTGGAAAATATCAGCAGACGAGAGGCAGTGGCTACCATACTAATAATAAGACGGGTTGAACGAATTAACATTTTTCATACATATTTGTTCTGCTTTTGTATTTAATAATTATTTGTCCTTGTTTCTTTTTCTCATTTCTTTGATTTATAATTTTGGCTGGGAGAGGTGTTATGTTTGTATTGTGAGGTGAGATCTAATATCTATATCATTCTAAAACAAAAAACGGTTCATGTTGTTCTGTGTCTGTTTGTCTGCAACAGTTTGTTTTTGTCGCCTAAATATAAAACGAAGTCTTGTCCTTGCATGTCTAATGGCACAACTCTAATGGTTTGAGTCCGCCTGATCAATGTCATCTGTTTGGCAGTGAGGCACGGAGCAGGGCACTAGTAACTGGTATCCCCATTGATCCCTTGAATGGTGGCAAAAAAGTATCCCGAAGTTAAAAAATACATGTCGAGAAGACAGAACATCCAAGCCTACGCGATCCACAGCAGCAAACAGCTCTTCCGTTGCAAGGTTACCATTGATCGGGGTGACAAGGTCAGACGAGCTGCTAAGTGATTTTTAGCAACCATTATTGTTCAACGTGAGACAATTACAATAAATGATTGCTATGTAAGGTAGCATCCGCCACACGAAAGTTGAAAAGCCTCATGCCTGGTCACTGCGGGAACAATTACCACTGCTATTTGCACAATTTTTACTGCTATTTACTCACTGGGCTGCTTTTGTGCGACATTTCCGGTTAGGTAAGACCAAATGGCAAAGGACGTCGATATAGAAATGGGCGAGAGATATGACATAGTCCACATTGCCTTACCATTGGGATGAAAATTATTAATGTCATATGTTTCACCTCTTCCTACTTACAACTATTGGCTTGGATTTGTTGCTGATTACTCCGGGAGTAGGATGGCCGCAAATTGGAATCTGTATCTGAAAACTAGGACATACACCGTCATAAAGCATCGCTGTGGCACTTGAATCATGAGAGGGCAAGAGTGAACAGAGAGCAGAACGGGGAACAGATTCCAGCTTTCTCACCATCGATCAATAAATGAAGGCGCCTAATTGCCAGCAGGTGCTGTCTCTACTGGTAGCGACAGCAACATTCGAATTGGAACGTATATATTTCCCATATTTAGAGACATTTACCACCAACAAGTTGACAGGGTTTTCCTGCATGTGCTGTGAGCGCTACTGAGATACGACTTTGAAAGTTTATTTCCCATACTTTTGGAAGGGAGACAACCATTGTGCAAAAGATGGAAAATACGACCCAAGAATTGACGCCCACTGGGCAAGTGGTAATCAGTTTCTTACCGGACGCAGAATTCGGGGAAGACCTGACCTACTTCGAAACTTATTACAGCAGCTGGATCAGTCAGGTGACCACCATCATCTACTACATGTTAACGGCCTGGATCATTGGGGTGAGCTCCTTGGCCATGGCGGCATTCGTCAGGAACAGGAAGCTCCGGACAAAGAGCAACATATTGATCATCAGTCTAGCCGCTGTGGACATTTTCACAGGACTGACGCCGCTTTTGAGAATGCTCATCGACGTGGCCACAGGGGGCGCTATGAACTTCACCGTGTGCATGCTTTCCTTCATGATCCAGGTTGTACCGTTGTGGACATCCATCCTCCATCTCGTGTCCATCGCGCTGGAGCGCTTCGTGGCCATCATGCGTCCGCTGCATTATGACGTCATGGTGACGTCACGCCGCCTGGCAATCGCCATTGCAGCCGACTGGTCGCTGGCCCTGGCGGTCTTCCTGGCGGGGTTTGCGTGGCCGCGCAGTTCTTTCCGCCAGGTCTGCTTATCCCTACGCTATTACCCGGAGTACGCCATCGTCGTCTGGATCGTCCCGTTCTGGATCAGCGTCGCGATCCTCTCCGTCGTCTACTTCCGGATCTACCAGGTCGCCGGGAAGCACCAAGCGAGGATAGCCACCGAGCTACAGCTGCAGCAAGTCTCCACAACCAGCGCGACGGACGACGGAGAGAGCCGTAAACCGACAGCTGCCGCAGGGGCCCCCGCGACCCTCCAACGCTCCACCGCCAGGGCCACCGTCACGCTCCTGGTGGTCTATGGAGCCGCCATGGGATGCTACTGTCCCTACTTCATCGGGATCATCTTCATGCTGACCAACCCCACCCAGTCGTGGGTGGCTGTGTACCATTACTTCACCCTAGTGCTGCTGTATGCCAACTCGGGCATGAATTTCCTCATCTACGTCGTCCGTAACGGGGAGTTCCGGCGCACACTGATCCATATGCTACGGCTTCGTCGAGATGGCTGTACGCTCTGTTAACTAGTCCTTGGATTCATATGATTTTTTTTCTCCATTTACTCGGGCATGCAATTCCCCCTTCTACGTTCTGTTTACTAGTCAATGGATGATTTAGTTTTCATTTGCCGTTATTTATTTTCAAAATATTATTTATTATTGGTCATTATCTATGTGATTTAATAAATATGCTTTGGTAGAAATATTTATGGTTAAACTAAAATGGTGACTCGCCTATTTTAGATGAGTGCAACATATATAGTCTTTCTCATTCAATTAATTCAGCAGCCGCAGTATTGTTGCCCCAATTTTTGTTCACTGGCAACAAGCGTTGTACACTTTTATCAAGACTGGAATGAAGGGGTTTAGTGTACATCATCGGAACATTAACCCAAAAGACGAATTCACCACTTCAGCAACAGGTATGGCTTCAGAGAGGGGGAAGGTAGGGGGCCCGGCCCCATTTTTTTGCCGTGGATACTCTTTTTCAATGTTAACTGTACGCCAACTAACTTGTATACATATATTTTTGAACTTAATCTCCACCCCCCTTGTCGCAAGAATTTCGTACGCAAAGTGGTCCCCTCTCTCTTTTCAATGTTCCTGGATCCGCGCCTGAGCAGTGCTTGGTGCCGAAATCGTGAGTGTGCAAGATAGCGACACTTGACGACAATGCAGGACACAACTGCCAATGTGGACCTATTATATGGCTGAACTATTATAATTTGAAAGTGAGTGTCACTTGACATTTTAAGACCTGAATTGTACCAACGTCCACTTCGCGTTCATAAATATGTGACATAAAACCCGCAAATATATGTTATAGTTGCTGTTCTAGTGTATATTGTATAATGCGGTTTGTGCCAACCGTTTGTAGTCTATGTGCTATGGGCCATGGGCCGTATTCATAATCCCCTCGAAAGTAACACTCGAAAAGTGCATTTTGGTCTTAACCTTACCAACTGGTTATGGTGGCGCTCATGATTAAAAAATCATCTTCAATATTATTGTATTACTTTCTTTATTCAGCAAATCCACTTCTTGGTTGACAACTGACGTATTTTGAACCCGATAATCGCTCTGAACAACCCTGAGGCCTGAAGTACTAAACTATTTATCAAGGCCATATGCATCTATAGCGCTAAGTGTAACATTGGTCGGGAGATTATAGGGTTCAAAATACATAGGTAGTCACACAGGAGGTGAATTGTCAGCTCAAGAAAATTATATTAAATATATTTGTTTGATCGTAGGCACCACCAAAGCGAGCCGGTGAGGCTAGGACGATATCGCACTATTTATGCGTAATCAACTTGAGGTACCTAGAGTTAGTCCTAGACTAACTAATCTGTCTATACCATATATATTTATTTATATACAAACATAGTATCACAACATGAAACCAAATGTGTAACAATGACGCATATTTATATATAGAGAGATACATTTATTGTTTGACTGGATACTGACACAAGCGCATGGTCAATGTATTTTGATGTCCTTTAGAGAGTGATGGCAAGACATGCGTTTTATCCGTGATTGTATAATATAAAACATGTGTATTAACTAAGTGAGCCACAGGGGCTATTAATGGCCACATTTATTCTTGAATGATATGAATCGTGTAACGTTATAAGCTCATCGTGAATAAATTAAACATGTGGCTGTATCGTGAGTAAAGTTGTACAACGTTCTTCAGGTATAGGGACAATTATATTTGTTGTGAATTGTGTTCAGCGACTTGATGTAACAAAAGTGAATATTGAATAGAATTATGCAACTGGAATGTGCAATTTGACGAGGATGAACCTCCGGGATAGAGTTGTGCATTGACAGGGGTGTGCACTTACCTCCTTTGGAACTAAATTATTCTCTTATAGCCTAAAGTTATTTGAACATGTAATGGTAACCCTGGCAGAAAAGGTATTTGTTGCTTAGCAGCTGACTGTAAGTTAGATGCGATGTGAATTACGTCACAGTTTTGTTGGTTTATTGCACTATTCGAGGGATGATAAGCAGGCTCCAGGCAATAAATTTGCTCAGAACTAAGAGATAAGAACAAAGAATTCTACCACCAGTCCGGCCTTAAAATTTTAGATTCACGGATGATTTTGGCGGAATACAACTGTTTAAGGAACTGTTTTTATATATTTGGTAAAATTTGACTTACCGATAAGAAGATCATTGAATACCGCCGCCCACCCCCGTGGGGTGAACGTGGCGTTCTGGGTCGTACTACTAATTGCCGAACAACTGAGCAACACTGCGATATTATTGCGAGGGACGACAGATGGTAAAGCTGCATGGTGTATGTCTGTTACTAAGTGGGCTTGCAGAGCGATGAGACTTGACTTGTTGTCGTTAAGCCATATCTTAATACCTGGGCGGAATGCAAAACGGTTGCTAAGGGACAATGTTACATGTGGATATATATATATATGAAATTGTATAAAAATTTCATTTCTTTATGCCAAGACAATGCGAACTATGGACGGTCGCTTCTGCGCAAGGTCGATGCCGGTGTCGATCATGGCAGCTCCGGCCTCCGCATGCGCTAGTGCAAAGTTAAAGGATTCGCTTCGCAGAGCGTGAAGGTCTGGGTGATTTTTACAACTACGAAGCTATAGTTATTTGAATACTCTTTCTTCCGCTTAAACTACAGCGTTTCCCAGCAAGGTTTGTCACACGTACTGGCTCACATTATTGATATTTTAGATTCGATTGTGCAGAGTAGCGAATAATTGATGATGCCAGGTACCCAGAATAGTTACACGTGACTACAAACCGAGTAAAAGAACCAGCACCAGCTGCCAAACACTATGTTGGCCATATACACATACGTGTTCAAGCTATATATTCACACCGTTTTGTACCTGCTTTATAATATAATTCTGTGTTGTGTTGGAAATTGCATGTAAAACTGTATATATGGAGGAGGCCCCCATGTTTTTAGCAATGTTGCTCAGGACATCCTCCAAAAATAGTGTTTACCGATGCATAAGACATATATTATGTTTACTTATCTCATATGGTCATAGGTCAACACAGGGTCGAACGACAGAGGAACCTATGTTGACGGACAGCGGTGGGCGGCCTCATGGTAACGCCATATACAATATGCATGTGATACAACGGCGCCTAAATTAGTCTGTAGCTTTGTGTCAATAACCCGTTCCAGATACACCAGGCGACATCTCTCTTCAAAAATAGACACTGCGTGTTTCGGGTTAGAAAACCGATTCCCGCATGCGTTTGCCATGCTTGAGAATGGAGTTAGTTCAGGTGCCCGGCTTCAACGTTTCTTAATAGGTTGGCTCTATGTCATTGTTATTCACAGAACAAAGACAGAGTATGTCTCTATAAACTTCCCTTTAAGTATTATGTTATATAATTATATTATATTATATATTATATTATTATGTATTGTGTTATTGACTCATGTGTGTCATATAATAAAATATTATATACGATTACCATTACCAATTTATTATTGAGGGAGCCTGCTTTCATGGCAATTTTGATCCAAAACCATTTTAACTTCCCCAGAGGGGTCCAGTTTAGCCACTACGAGTACAAAAGCCGCATGACACATCAACACAGGTATGTATTACGTGATACGCATGGCTAGACTGACGACATTCAGTAGTGTCTGGCGTCACCAATTAACCATTTTACGCGACTTACTGTCATCCCCTCCCCTTCCCCCTTTTATACCCCCCCCCCCCCACGACCATATGTAATACATGTTGGGGTCCCTGTTATTAAATTGTGTGTTTCTCCTGTCCCTGGTCATAAAAAAACTGGGATCCGAACCGCGACCCGTGGCGTGGCTTATGCAGCCTTATAACGACGCCTAAGACCAGAGGAGGATTCCGGGCTGGGGCGGGGGCGGGGGAGGGGGGGGGTGCAGGAACAATGCCGTTTTTCAATGCAAAATTTAGGCCATCTGAGGCGTGGACCCCGCTTCTTTTGGCTCGGATCCCCCCGGTCAAAAGTTTTCGCTGGAGGCCTCCCCCTCCCCCGTCGTCAAAAAATTGCTGCGGTCCAGAGCCCAGCCCTGTCACAAGTCTTCAGTGGACCCACCTTTTTCAAATTCCTGGATCCGCCCTTGTAAGACCCAGTGAAATAAATACGAAAAAAACAAGACAAAAAAGCTAGTCGTGCCTTCCCGCGTGTTGTTTTCACAGCGATCGCTTCGTCGGTCGCGATAGTGTAATAAAAATAACTTTTTCTTAAATTCTCGGGTCGCTACAGTAAATGTCGGTCTGTCGCGACATGGGAAACATACAATTTAATAGACGCCCTGACCTTGTAGAGGCACATGCTCACATGGGAAAATACGCCTCATGTCGTGCCCAATGGCTGGTCGCGGTATCCGAGGGTTCAGACTTGCATTGGGGATTCCCCCGGCGTTGTGACCAGCCAATGGGTAGGTAACACGGGCTTATTAGCATATGAATGGACAGGTCGTCAGGTGTGTCGCCATGCATGAGTGAGGACAGCCCAGTCACTGCATGCCGCGACGAACGTCACTGATGCTGCGTTAGCTGCGTGTCGTGTGTAATAATTACTATGGAAGATTATATATATATATATATATATATATAGCCTAAGAGCATAGGATGATTTAACCTCGAAATGGGCGACAATGGAGAGGGTCAAAGATAGAGACCAACTGTCCCAGGGATAACATCAAATTTTATTTTTATTATAGATAAAACGAGAAGACTTGTGCGCAAGAGCATTCTGGAATCCCGTGTTATCGGCCCCTTCTTGACCTACAGTTTGGGGAAAACCTTGCTCTGAATTCTTGGAATTAAACGATCTCGGTATTTTGTTTTGAGAATACACAAAGGGAGGAGGACGGGGAGCGGGGGAGTGGGGTTTACAACAAACGTTACCGGTACATTAGTCATCGCCATGTAGGTCACGCGGGCCATACCTCCTTTAACTTACGCCTCACCGCCCGGTGGCAAGTCATCCGACTAAACATATACGGAATTACTTGAAAATAATTCCATTTGTTGAAGGTAAACAAGAACCGATTGAATTAATGGGCGCTCCCCATGCTTTGAGCCGCGGGAAAAAATACCCACTGATCCCGATGCCCTGTACCAGGCCGGGTGCGCTCTGGGTGGGCGGAGTTGCGCGCGCGGCCACAACACCGCGTCACCTCCTCCAATTGGCCTACACCTCAGACCTCCATTTTCTTGATCTAGGACAAAGACGCAGCGAAAGTTTTTCTGTCTCACTTGTCGCCGTTTTTTTACACTTCTCCATCGTCTTGCTGCCTCTCACGTAGCCCTGGTACATGCCTCTCTTACCACGCCCGTAAACGGAGCTAGGGTGAGAGCCATGCCGCTGACACGGCCGAAAACAAGAAATCGGCAGAAATCGCGGACCGGTGGCTCAAGTTGAAGTTCATAACAGAATAAATATACAGTGCCTACCCGACAATGTGCGCCACGACGTTCCTAATGCTTTTTGGACTTTCGTCGCACTTTCATTTCTTTGCTTGGTAATGTATTTTCTTGTAATCCAGACAATTTATTTCACCTCTCGCTTCGTTTTGAATGCTCCGCGGCTCGCCGGAAGTAAACAAACGCCGCCTGGCAGCGAGTGCTCACGCTAAGATTGTTTACATTCGTTTGTTTCTGGACTCGAACATTACTTTCGAAGGCAGCACGCTCAGAAAACAACCTCTCTTTGTTTTGAAAGGGGCGTGCCCAGTTTCTCCGCCTGGGCCATCATGTGGCTGGCGTCTCCTTCACATTATTCGCAATTTCTTACAACGACTTAAATTTTGTTGAAAACTGTTAAGGCTCACTCCGAGCCCAGTTATTATATCTATCAAAGATATATTTTCATTTGATAGCGCAGCTCTCTTTGCGAACTTCAGCTTTTGTTCAATCTCTATGATCCAGAATCCGGTCACAGTCACACCCTCCTACTTAACATATCTTGCCACGCGCCGTGCGGCGCTAGCCGTGTCCCCGTTTTCTCGCCTCGGGGCGCCGGGCTGCCACGCCCCACAGGCTGGCTCGGCCGGGCCGCTGGGACTGTGACTCACCAAGCGGTGTGTGGCGCGGCTCCTCGCCGGCTTTGACAGCCAGTGCCGCCTAGCGTTAGGCCCCTGCGTCAGGCTCCCTTGGTACTTATTAAATGGCTCTCGCAAGCGGCACCGCTTTGCGGTCACCGGCCTGCTAGTGATGATATCTCGCCTACGGCTGTGTACTGGGAATACTTGTTTCGCACTATGCCGCTTGACCCCCGCTCGGATTCTTCGTTTCTTGTTTCTGCCTGCGTTTTCCTGTTATTCCGTTTACGTTTTCATATTTACCCCCCCCCCCTTTTTTGCGGGAGTTTATAATCAATGCCCACTGATACACATAGTATGTTTACAACTTTTTGTTTTTATGTGACCCCAGCTGTTACGCTCACTTCTCCATTATTTCAAAGCTATACAGCTGGATGCTTTCTGCTGTGCGCTTAGGACAACCTGACGATTGCTACACCTGATAAACCGTATTTGTCTGCACGGTAACAGCATTATTATTCTGGGGCAGTCTTTAACATGAGACTTCAGCCTCGATGAGTGACAGAGTCACCTGTGGCTTCCGTCATAATACCCTCAGCAGAGTCAATATATCTATTTGGCTTCAGCACTACTTTTTGGGGCACAGTCTTCAAGCATGAGACTTCAGCCTCGATCGGTGACAGAGCCCCCTGTGGCTTCAGTCTTATGCCCATAGCCGAGTCAATGTACCTAATTGGCTTCAGCACTACTTTTTGGAGCAGAGTCTTCTAACAGGAGACCTTAGCCTCGATGGGTGACAGAGCCCCTGTGGCTTCAGTCTTAACACCCATAGCAGAGTCAATGTCTCTAATTGGCTTCAGCACTACCTTTTTGCGGCAGAGTCTTCAAATGTGAGACTTCAGCCTCGATGGGTGACAGAGCCCCCTGTGGCTTCAGTCTTATACCCATAGCAGAGTCAATGTACCTAATTGGCTTCAGCACTACTTTTTTGAGCAGTCTTCTAACAGGATACTTTAGCCTCGATGGGTGACAGAGTCCCTGTGGCTTCAGTCTTAACACCCATAGCAGAGTCAATGTCTCTAATTGGCTTCAGCACTACCTCTTTGCGGCAGAGTCTTCAAATGTGAGACTTCAGCCTCGATGGGTGACAGAGCCCCCTGTGGCTTCAGTCTTATACCCATAGCAGAGTCAATGTATCTAATTGGCTTCAGCACTACCTTTTTGGGGCAGTGTCCTCAAACATGAGACTTCAGCCTCGAGGGGTGACAGAGCCCCTGTGGGCTTCAGTCATAATACCCTTCGCCGAGGCAATTTATCTAATTGGCTTCAGCACTACTTTTTGGGGCAGTCCTTCAACATGAGACTTCAGCCTCGATGGGTCACAGAGCCCCCGGTGGCTTCAGTCATCATACCCATAGCAGAGTCAATTAATCTACTTGGTTTCAGCAGTACTTTTTAGGCAGTCTTTAAACTTGAGATTTCTGCCTCGATTGGGTGACAGAGTCCCCTGTGACTTCAGTCACAATACCTTAGCAGAGGCGAGGTAGCTAATTGTCTAGTCACCTCTGACGTTTACGCCTATCTTAGTTACCCCTAACATTAGCTGCATTAGATTTCTGTTACCAGTGATCACATCACTGTCTTATGCATATAAGTAGTAAAGAAGAAGTCAGTTGAATGTAACTTTCCTTGGGGCTAACGCTTCTTGGGGGTAACGCTTTTGCGGGCGCGCATGCGCGCCGGTCTCATATTGCCACCTGGCGCGTGAAGGTTTGTACTTCACGTGTTCACGCCCCCCCCCCACACCTCATCCACTGCCCCCCCCCCTCAACTTGCTAGGCCCCCTTACTACACCCTCCCAACCATGAGGGTGAACGATATTTCACAATCACGGAGTGACGTCATGGATGTGTCATCGCGGGTTAACTGCAAGGACAGTAGTTCCATAATTATCTTATCAAATCAGTCGCCCTCCCTCAGCCCGATATCCCTTTCTCCCCCACCTCCTAGTCCGACCGATATCCCTACACCTATAGCTGCCACGGGAGGAGCGGTTAGAGAAGACAATTAATACTTGACAGCTGGTTGTTTATGTTGTTGAGGTCAACCCATTCACCTTTCTGGTCGACGTATTAATTGCTTGCAGATGAACAACTACCTGAGGAGAAGAGCATACAGGCACTTATTAGTATTGAAATAGTAGACTGACTCATCAAACAACGGTCATTACTCTTTCTCTCACAATAAGAGGGCGCCAACCCCTGCTCCTCATCCACCGACCAACCCCCGATATTACTGCCCCCCGCCCCTCCCTTCGCGAAAGCCGATCCCCTTCTACCTTCACCTACCCATGACGGTGATCGGTATTCACAATCATGTAGTGACGTTAAGCTGTGTCATCGGCAGATAACTGCTAGGACAGCAGTTATCTTGTAAAATTAGTCGCCCTCCCTCAGCCTCTTTTTCTCCCTCCCTCCTAGTCCGACCGTTTTTCCTACATGGTTGCCGCATTCACCGAGTTCATCGAGTCGCGCCCCTATTTAGCATGTCGCCCCTCCTTACTACCACCTATGAGTGAGTGATGTTCTCTAGCCGCCCACCCGCCTCCCCCACGCCCGCACCCCAAGGACACCAATGCATTAATTTGAGAGGCTACCCAGACCGGTGGAGTCACCGAAGCGTGTCGCCAGGAAAAGCCAGTACTAATCACCACTGAGCGTGTTGAGGCTTGTCTCTTGGCTTGAAGGTGAGGGGAGGCGGGTGGATGTAATGGGGGTGTGCGCAGTTCACCTCAGCTGGCTATTTATCGGATTTCGAGATGAGGGTGAGCGGACGATAATGTCGAGACCATATTGAATTGAGTTCCCTGTTTTCGATTGAGAACATGAGTTCTGGCGTTTTCCTGACGAGAGGGTGGTTGGAGAGGAGGCGGTTGACTGAGGGGGGGGGGCGGCTTATGCACTATTTTTAGCAATGACGTCAATGTTTGGCTAAAGCAGGGTGGGTGGAGTGTTGAGGGGGCTCCCCTTTCGGAGTTTAGATGCTTGCTTTCTCTATTTTTAAAAATGATATCAGGGTAGGGAGGAATGAGGTGTTGTTACCTCTGTGCGTGGTAGTGCTATGGTGGTTAAGGTTTATTGGTAACGTTTTATTTAATATGAAACAGTTATGTGTAACATACTGCAATGATAATAGGAAAAAATAAGTTTATGTTTCATTGCATTATGAATTTAAATTTTGTGCAGCATTCGCATAACTAGAATAACACAATGATAACAAATATAGCATTATTATATAAGTTTCTGTATTAGATGCTTCATAGGCAATCAAGTTTATGTTCTATGTACCATTCGGGGCAATACTTAGACAATAGTGAAACGACTATGAAATTATTATGTAAAGTTTATGTTTCAAATGGCATATAGTACAAGTTATGTGCAACGTGTATGAAGCTCACTAGAAAATTGTGAAACATATAGGTAGCATTTTACATGTTTAGCATTTCATATAGCATCAAGTTTCTATTTTATGCCGCATTAGGAGACTCAATAGACAACCGTCAAGGGTACTTATGTATACTATATTTTTTTTTGTTGCAAAGTTAGTAGTGTAAATTAAGATTGCGCTGGAATTTTACCAACGATTAAGAGAATAACGGGCTATAGCTGGCCCTGTTATAAACTGTGTTGAGACAAATGTGAAATGAAACGGTGTGATCACAGGAATTACGTCTGAATAATCAGTGATGTAGCCATCTCAGAGAGGATGCAGAGGACATACATGCGGTTCCTATTTTTGGAAAATACGTTATGTTAAGAGGTGAGGGGTAGAGAGTTGTGTGGTTAGAGAATAGGTATTATGATAGAGAGATTAGGGGCGTGTGTGCACTTTTTCTAGCAATGTCAATGTTAGGATATGAGGCGGGTGGGTGGAGCATTGACGGGATTCATCTTTCGGAGTGGAGATGCTTGCGTGCTATATTTTTATAAATGCTATCAAGGTAGGGAGGAATGAGGTGTTGTTACCTATATACGTGGTACTGCTATGGTTGAAGATGTTAAGATATATTTGTAACGTTTTATTTCATTTGAAAGAATTATGAATTAAACGTTGTGCAGAATTCGCAT